>CAUDMG010004018.1:0-20000 GCA_958450375.1 Homarus gammarus | reverse complement strand
ATTAAGATGTTATTTTTACTACAACATAGTTATGTGTCTTCAAAAAGTGGAGTTTGGGGGTCGGGCCGGTTTCTATTGGAATTAATCCCATATGTTCTGTTGTTCACTTAACGCGGATTTCACTTAACACGGGACCCTCTGGGTTCTATTGACCGCATTAAGTGGGGTACAACTGTATATATATTTATATATATTTATATTTATATATATATATATTTTTTTTTATTTATATTTATATTTATATTTATATTTATATCTATCTAGGAAAAGGGTGAATTTCCATGGTCCGGCACCGGTCATGTCCCGAGGTTGCCGGACTAGAGAGGTACAACCTGTAGTAACTTTACTGTAGTTTGAATGTAGTCAAACAGTGATTATGATATATTATACATTTCAATTCTGACTTCATAATTACACTGTACCTTTAGACATGAAATTGATGTTCAAACAGTTTATTTAGCCACAAGCATAAACAATAACAATATTGACCTGGCTGAGCCAAGTGGGAGCCTGAGCTCTTCTAGTGAATTGCTGGCTGCTGATACACACTATGAACTACCTTGAGTTGGTGAGTAATGTTTGTAAAATTCCAATTCTGTGTTAAAGTGAGAGATTACTATGCAAGGCTATTTTCATTGATCATATGTTTGCACAGCACAACACTGCACATTCCTACACCCCAGAAATCCCGACAAGATATATGTTAAAAAAAAAATGGCTTTCTGTAACAAGAAAACTTAAGAATTTTAGTACATAGTATTGAATAGCTATGTAAGTATACTTTATAAATAAATCCCTATATTTTAAAAGTGTAGCATTACCATTAAACAGATAAGACAAATATTGTACAGTACAGCATATATACTGTATTCTATATTACCGCATCTCAAATTCAAAATACAAGGACAAATTTCTGACCAGTGTCTAAATGAACTGTTCTTTATTAATTTTTATTAATTTGTTTTTATATTATTTTTTTAACTGTATTACTTTTTTTTAGTTGATCACTGGCATATTAACCTCTTGCTATTCAGAGAGACTGTGAAAGTCAACTCACATTGGCCTTATTGATAGGTATACAGTGGGGTATGCTATAACAAATCTAATTGGTTCTAGAACCTCGTTCGTTATTGGATTAATCCGTTCCAGGCCCCCAAATACAACCACTTAACACTGAAAAAATTCTGTGGAAAATGTAAAAAATACTGTACTTTATCTTACCTTAGTGTTGTTCAGCATGCAGGACAGGAGGCAGAGGGGGAGGGGGGAGGAGAGAATTATGGAGAAGAGGTGGAAGGAGAGGAGTCATCCTTCCTAGCCCTCTTTGGTGACTGTCTTACAGGCACTTTGTCTGTAGGTTCTTGTTACCTTTTTAAAGAAGGAATCCAGGGTTGGCTGCTTCAACCTTGATTTCTGGACCTTCCAAAAGTAGTTCATAACATTGTCATTAAACACACTGATGGCCTTTTGCACAGAACCAACATCAGGATGATAATCCTCAGCAAGCTTGGACAGTTTGTTCCAGCTAAAGAACGCATCCTTGAGATCTTTGGCTGGAATGATGCGGCTTTCCTCCTTGTCCTCATCCTCCCCTGACTCCTCAGAAGTTAAGCTCCGCTTCAGTGTCTCGTTTTCTTCTTTGTGAAGCTCAAGCAGCTCCTCAGTGGACAGTTCCTTACTGTGCTCTTCCACCAACTCCTCAACATCATCATCATCCACTTCCAGGCCTATGGAATTGCCCAGAGACACAATTTCATGAACAACAGCCTCTTCTTCTAACTCTTCGAAGCCTTCAAAGTCTCTTTGGAGCACACATTCAGACCACAATGGCCTCCAAGCAGCACAAAGACACCTCACAGTAACCTCTTTCCAGGCTGAGGTAATTAAAAAAACAGCGTCTGCTATATTGAAGTGACTCTTCCAAAATTCCTTCAAGCTAACATCACTGGAAGAAGTGGATGCAAAACATTTTCTAAACAGTGCCTTTGTGTACAGCTTCTTAAAGTTAGAAATTACCTGTTGATCCATGGGCTGGATGAGAGGTGTTGTGTTGGGTGGCAAGTGCACAGTGATGAAGTTGAACTCCTCTGGCAATTCAATCATCAAATTAGGAGGGTGGGCTGGTGCATTGTCCATCACCAACAAAGCTTTCAGTGGAAGATTATTCTCCCTGAGGTATTCCCGAACACTGGGTCCAAACACCTCAATCACCCACTCAAGAGAATAAATTCCTGGTCACCCAAGCCTTTGGGTTTGACCACCACATAACACCAAGGCGGGTCTACCTAATGTTTTTGAAAGCTCTGGGGTTTTCTGCATGGTACACAAGGAGTGGCTTATTTTGCAGTCACCAGAAGCATTAGCACAAAGAAGGAGGGTAAGCTTGTCTTTCATTGGCTTATAGCCAGGGACAGAAGTTTCCTCCTTGGTAATGTATGTACGGAGAGGCATTTTTTTTCCAAAAAAGTCCAGTTTCATTACAGTTGAATACCTGCTGAGAAACAAAGCCTCCCTCTTTAATCACATTCAAAAAAATGTCATGGTGTTCCTTAGCTGTTTCCTTATCTGCACTAGCAGCATCACCATGTCTCACAACACTATGTAATTTATTTCTCCTTCTGAAACCAGTAAACCACCCCTTGGTACCCCTAAACACTGGCACATCACTATCACTTGCACTGGGAGTCTTGGCTTTAAGGTCCTCAAACAATTGTCTGGCCTTCTCACAAATTATAGCTTCACTAATGCTATCACCTGCCATTTCTTTCTCCTTTATCCACACTAAGAGTAAATTTTCCATCTCCTCAATCACATTTCACCTTGCTTTGCTAAGTCTAGAGATTCCCTTAGCCATTTGCACAGTTTTCAACTCCTCTTTATTCTTTAAAATCGTACATATAGTCGATTTAGCCATCCCATACTCATCACTAAGTTTTGCAATGCTTGTTCCATCCTCACATTTCTTTATGATTTCTTTCTTAGTTTGAAGAGTTATGAGCTTTCTCACTCTCTTTGGACGATTCATTGTTACAATTGTACACTTGTATAACAAATTATTTATACAAATAACTCTATTTCCACATCAAAAGACGAAATATCAACAATAACAGTGGTGCACTGGCTACACAATGAGACAAAGATGGCGCCTGACGCTCTTGTTGTGGGTCGCGGTGCAACAATATTCATGCGCCAGGCGAAATAGTCCCGTATTCATCCGCATTCGTTGTAGGAGTTGCGTTCGTTATAGCATTCTCAATTTTATAGGTAAAAACGTTCGTTATAGGAATATTCGTAGTAGGATCCGTTCGTTATAGCATACCCCACTATAGAATTCACTTTACAGTTTAGTATTATAACCACACATTGTACCCAGCAGGTTATGTCTACTCTAACAGTAAACAGAAAAGATTTAACGGTTATCTTACAGACTTTCCTGATATTGATTGTTTACTTTTTTCTTTTCAGTAAATAAGAACTATAGGTTTCGATACAGTAGCACAGCATTGTATAAGCTAATGGATAAGTTGTCGGTTATAATTTTTTCATAAGATGGCAGGTCAATGGGTAAAGAAAACACTTAAATTCACTAATGGTAATGATATTTTTTAGTAAATTGGTCCAAAAAGTGTAAAAGTCACATGACTGAAAAGCTCTGTGATTGGTTGCAACGTCACAGGTTGGTTAGAGCCGCTGAGAGGGAGCCTGGAGGCAGCCAGCTTTGGTGTATGTGTTGTTACCAGCAGAAATACAGGAGTTGTGGCCTTATACAATGTTGATAAACACGGGCATACCTTATTTTTAGGTTAAAATAAATTGCTGCACAAGTATTCATCATGTGTATTGACTTGCTGGGTGCCAAAATGATACAAAAGATCGATAACTCCAACATGGAAGTTTTCATCACTGCTCTCTATTTCATGTCTGGAAAATGTAAGTTTTCATCACTGATGTCTATAATTAATATTGCGGAAGGACTCTGGACGACCATGGCCAGGGGATGGGTTCGAGATGAACAGATAACAGATGTAATTTAACGTGCTTCATAGCTGAGTTGATAATACTCTACAACCATAAAGACATCTACTTTCCAAATCATTCATAATGCATTGCAAACCACCAGAAAAAAAGTTTGCATGTCTTAAGTACAGGGATGGCCAAAACTTAAAATTTACCCAATATAGCCTGTCTTGATTCTAAGCATCCAAATACTTATGGTAGTTAAAATAAAATTTTACCCATTAATTAATATAAATGATGATATATGCCAGTGGTTCATTAGTGAATCATCAAAACAATAACAGCAAATGTTGCCATGTTTAGCTAGTATCAGGCATTCTCAAAACAAAATCCAGACAATGTACTTCTAAATTAACTTGTATCTCCATCCCTGCATCATTTGCAGGGTAGGTGGTCACGTCATTGCAAATGGCAGTCCTGTTTCTAGAGAAATAAAACTTATCTCGGCTATAGCAGGACTTAACTTTTATTACAAATTATATAAACCGTATCATTCTATAAATGTGGCACAGTGTATTTCTTGAGTTTACCCAGAACCGACAACTCATCCATTATAAGAGTGCAATTCTTGCTTTATACACACCAATAACAGACAGTTGCTGTTTCATCAAACAGGTTGATTCATCACAACTATCATGTAAAACAGTGCTAACAACTACTGTTTAGTACATACCGTCGTTGAGGCATCTCGGCATATGATTTCTCAGCCACCTTACGGTACGCCTCCAACACTGGGGCGAAGTACATATCCCTAAATCCTTCATCTGCACCTGCAACTTGAAGTATTAGAAATGTATACTGTAATAAATACACATGTATGTTGTCTTTCATCCTGCTAATGAACTAAAATTTTAATACAGGAGGTCCCCGACTTACGAACATCTAACTATGAACACCCGCTGATACAAACGGGGTTAAACTTTAAATGGCTTATGCGAATCCTATCTTCAAGAAGGGCGATCGTCACCCCACGAGCAACTATAGACCGGTGAGCCTGACCAGCATAATATGTACTTGAGAGCATTATGAGAGAAGCCGTGATGGAACATCTACTACAAAACAACCTTGTAAAGGATTGCCAACACGGTTTTATGCCAGGGCGCTCCTGCTTAACACAATTATTTTAGGTACAGTTCTTTCAAGACCAGACTTGACCAACACTGGAGCAGGTTCAGGTACATTCAGGAGCTGGTGCATGCCCAGTACCTGCCAACAGCGAGTAACAGAGAAGTGACCGATCACCCAAGCGGCTAACGAGCTGATCAGCAGTGAAGAGGATAAAAGTACAGTATTTTATTTATGTGATGACTTTTTACTTTCATTTTCTGTATTTTGTCATTCTATTTCTTCTTTTCTCTTAAATTAACTGATTTTAGAAGTACAGTACTGAATATGAAGACTTATGCTATGATGTAGTGGGATTTTAAACATTGTTCTGTAAGTAGGTAGTCGACAGCTATCAAACAGGGAGGTACTACTGGCTGGAAAGATATTGGAAGCATAATGTGTTGTCTAATGGTAGACCCTGCTGCCATATGGCATCATGAAAATTGTGACCAAGTCCCAGGTGCTGATCTAACTTTCTGCCTCATTTACACACAATTGCAGGATCTCAATTGTTTCTCTCACTTTGACAACACAATATACATACTGTAAATCGTTTTTTATTATTGATCTTTTTTTTAAGTTTTGTATTTACAGTGTATATTATTAAAAAGTAATTATTAATATTATTATTATTATATTTTCGCTCCCAGGCCCTGATGTGGGCTAATTCTGGAGGAAAAAAGTACGGTATGCATATACAGTTGCATGTGTTCCGACTTGCATACATTTTCGACTAAAGAACGTCCTCAGGAACGGAACCCGTTCGTAACCCACGGACCCCCTGTAATAATAAAATCAATACTTATTCAGTAAAATCATCATACATGTTTAGAATTGGTTTGATATGTATATAGACAATACAGGTACTGTACTGTACTGTATACAAACAATGCAGGTACTGTATTTAGTTTACTTAGACCAGGGCGGTATAGTGCCCAATGTGCTGTACTATACCTTGACAATGTGGGTATACAACAATAGTAAACAGTAAGGTAAAACAAACATGTGTAGTTACATTTGGTTTTATAATATACTGTAATACAAAAAGGATGGCAAGGGCCTCCACCAGTTGTTTGGCCAGGGCCCCCACATCTGAGTCTGGCCCCAAGTAAGGTGGTCATTGGAGTAAACTGATCACTAAAGTAAAATTCTCAGTGAAGTATGTGGATCAACAGAGTAACTTGTTTCCTGGAGTAAACTGGGCACTGGAGAATGGTGATCACTGTAATATGTTAGTCAATGGTATAATAAAGTCGTTAAAGTTGGGTGATCAGTGTAGAGCATTGGTCAAAAAGTTAAGATGATAGAATTCTATATTTAGTACCTGACTGTGTGATATTGTAGTCATATAAACTCGGGTGTGGATAGTGAGAGCTCTTGCTTCCCACACTCACAGGAACAATCAACTTTCGGCAGTGGTTACTCTGGTCAACTACGTGCTGCAACCTGTGGAAAAAGGGATGGTATCAATGGTGACACTGAAATCATGGAGTAAATGTCAAGGTTATGTTGATAATGTGATCTGGAGGTATTGTACAGTTTTATTAATACAAACAGCAAAAATTACAGTAGGGTACTAGTCAGCACTCTATGGGTTACCATATTTGACTTTCAAAAAAGAAGATATTCAGGAGAGGGTGTAATAAGGACTTGTAGTTTACTTCTGTATTGTGCTAATGTACTAATGTATGTTCAAGGGATGCAATGCTTGCTTATAATGTTTAACTCAATTACTTTAGTCTTGCATAGTTCTATGGATAAGAATTACTGCACTCTTGTTTATAACTAGCCTAAATGTCCCTTCTATGTTTCAGCATTCTATTATATCATTTTGTTATTTCCCTTTGTTTCAGATACTATTGTATTGCTGTAGGACAGTTATAAGATGAATAAAGCCTACTTTGGTTCTGGCAAACTGTTTCATTACAGGGGTGTATCTGTTGTCAGTATCTACCAACTCGTTTATAATAATGTGTTAATAATAATAATGGAAGCCCCTCGAAATCGAGGATGGCCGGCCCAAGGTCCTCCTAGGCGTGAATTTGATAAGGAGTAGAAGTTGTCGCCAACACAACAACCACACCCTGAGTTAACGAGCTGCATGACCCAGTGTCAAGGAATAGTCCGAGAAGACTGGACAACTCACCAATTGCACTGGCTAACCATTACCCCGGAATACGATCCACAAATCAATTAACATCCAGGTTCCCAATTACTGCTGGGTAGACAGAGGCAAATGGCGCCAAAAAACCTGCCCTAGTTTCACCCTGGCCGAGGATCAAACTCGTGTTCGCTCGCTTGTGAGGCGAGGATGCTGACCATTACACCACAGGTCGCCATAATGTGTTATACAGTACACAGTATATAATACACATTAATAAAACATGAGCATATACAACGAATAACACAAACAGTAAGTATACAATGTGAATACTGTGCAGTATGTCATATACTGTATAGTAGAGTACCCAGTACTGTGTATACTGCATGTCATCTACCTCGACTATCTACAAAGAACAACAAAAGTTAGGCCTAAAAATTAAATGTTATAATTATTCAGACTTAGTAGAGTCAGTACTGTGAGCACCAAGTGTAAAGAATGTTGCCGGTATTGCCCCAACTGTATAACCAGAGTCAACTACAGCAAGTTGGGAAAGATATCTTCATTAAAATTGAAGAAGTTGCTAATAGGATACAGTGTAGTTAAGAGGAGCAATGCTCAGGTTGTGGCAAGGTCACAATAGGAGATGGAGAATAATGTAGGATTCAAACAGGTTTTGCAGCAGCAAGGGACTGCAGATTACAACTTGTAGACCTACTGATCTAGGAGATGGGGAACGTCGGGATTGGTTTGAACGCAATAACAATATGATTGTGTATGGAGTCCCCGAGAGTCAGTCAGAGGAAGCTGAGATGCAAGGAACACCAGCCTTGGCAGCTGACGCACCATCCTGGGAGCACCAGACTCAGCAGCAGATGCCACACTGCCACCCTCACTTGACAATCCCACATCTACATAAATGAACACCAAAAATATAAGTTACAGTATTAAATCTTTACCATTAAGCTTTCCATTATCTTCGCTTCACTTTTCACATCATTAGCAACCCATTTACACTTGCTTTAGAAATCGTAATTTGCAGCAGAGTCGGCTGCTTTCTCATCACTCACTCAGAAAGACTGAGCAGGCGAGCATGAGCAGCCACGGTGGCGCCTCTGGTGAGCAAATAATACATTTGTTTGCCATGGCAGTACATTTTAAATATTTCCTGCCCGATTCCCCTCTTGAAATAAAAAAATTATCGCCATATACCCGGTATAGGAAAATTTTATAATTTTGTTAGCCACGATATAAAAAATATTTATGTAAAGTCGCGATATATCCCAACCCTACTGTATCTTTATTCTAACTGAAAAACTAATTTCTTCCAGGTTTGCATCCAACCATCTTTATATAAATAGGTGAAACAGGTTCCAGCAAGCACTGGGCCTGCACTGGCTCCTGAATGTATCTGAACCTTCTTCAGTGCTTGTCAAGTCTGGTTTTCAAAGAGCTCACACGCGGTGCCATTACAACACTCTGGCAGGTTGTGTTCCAAGAGTTCACAACTCTCACTCTGAAAAAGTTTTCCCTCACAGTTTTCTGGAATTGTGCCTTCTTCAACCTTGAGTTGTGACCCCTTTTGGGGTGGGTGTCCACCAGCTCCAGGTATGGACACTCAACAGTGTACTGCCCTCTTGAGATGTTTATAACTTCAATTAGATCACCCCGGCCTTGCCCATCTGTAGTATA
Source organism: Homarus gammarus (assembly GCA_958450375.1). Taxonomy (NCBI): domain Eukaryota; kingdom Metazoa; phylum Arthropoda; class Malacostraca; order Decapoda; family Nephropidae; genus Homarus; species Homarus gammarus. The sequence continues at coordinate 11,083 of CAUDMG010004018.1, read as the reverse complement.
AGTAAGGCAGTTGCAGGCTTTCTACCATACAGATTGTTAGGGGGGAAAATGGTGCTCTCTCTGACATGCCCCCATATTCTCATAATATAGTCTCAAGTTGCCTGACCATGTGGGACAATGACATGCACAAAACTTCCCTCTACTACACCCCTTGTTGCTGATTGGTCACAAGGAAAGAGAAAATTGCCAAAAAACATTCACCATAACATTTCAACCAATTAGGGTTAACAGATTATCTTTCAGTTGGAAACCTCCTGAAGGGTTTGTGGGGCTTACTTTATGGCTACGTCATTGCACAAAACAAAAGAGAAAAGGGCTTACTGAAGTGTGATGAAGATAGTGAGCAGCAAGAGGCTCACAAACCACACTGGGAACATCGACTGCATCTCCAAAAGGATTTTTACACTTCAATTGAGTTGTGGGTGCAATGTTGTTGTATGGTACTAGTTGCTGTGAGTAATATGGAATAGTTTGGAGGTAAGTAACCTGCTTACTTCTGAAAAAAAAAAGTCATAAGTCCTACTGAAATATTAAAAAAATAAGTTATTTTTAAGTTAATGATTCAATCTCCCGTTTTTAGCTAACACCTCTCAAGCAGGTTTTGTCACAATAGTTAGTATAGTGTTCATTTTGGTGACCTGGAAATGCATCCAAAAATGAGTGTGTCTTCTTCCAGTTTAATTTTGCACCACTTTGCATCCTCTAATAAAAAATTGGCTACCGTAATACTGACGACGAACCGGTAGATGCATTGTTTGTTTTGATGCTTATAATCTTAATATATTTTCATCAGTGAGTTCTGATATGATATATCATTTTTGTAGGAAATTACTTCCTTTGGTTGATAATTGGGCGACTAGTCACACACTACTTTGTCTCTCTCAGCGGTGATGCTGCAGTACACAATTACTTCCAATCGACAGCAACCACCAGTGTATGTTCATGAGCCACACAGACCAGGCAGCTGCTCTAACGTCCACAAAAAACAAAAATTACGCCATATCACATGCAGGAGCATTGAGTCTCACGGCTAAGAAGTTAGGTAAGGTTAAGTAGATTTATTTGGTTGGATTGATGAGGTCAACTAACAACGTTTTACTCGGACCTCCACAGGTTCAATTGACCGCGTAAATGCAGACTATACTGTATTTGCCAAAACTACGACAGTGTACACCATAAAACGGTGAAATTACAGCGATATTAAATTTGTTTTCTATGAAAAATCGGCAGTGGGTCAATCGTCAATAATTACCCCAAAAAATCAATGTGCACTTCATCGATTTGATTTTAAGGTCATTTCTGGAATAAATCTCACTACTCTTACATGTTGCTTTGAACAAGTTCGTATCTGATTAATTGTCATAGATATCAACATGCACTCAATAGCTGCAATAAGCCTGGATGAACAAAAGGTCCCTAGTGATTGGAAAATGGCTTTATGCGAGTCCTATATTCAAGAAGGGCGATCTTCACTCAATGAACAACTATAGACCGGCGAGCCTGACCAACATAGTATGTAAAGTATTCGAAAGCATTATCAGATATGCCATACTTTACTTTCATCCTCTTCACCACTGATCGGCTCGTTAGCCGCTTGGGCGATCGATTACGTCTCTGATTACTTTTCCTTTTCATTTATCTTCTTCACCAAAAGATCGGCTCGCTAGCAGCCCGGGCGATCGGTCACGCACTGTTGGCAAATACTGGGCATGCACCAGCTCCTGAATGTACCTGAACCTGCTCCAGTGTTGGTCAAGTCTTGTCTTGTAAGAGCTCACACTCGGTGCCGTCACAACACTCCGAAAAAGTTTGCCCTCACAGTTTTCTGAACTTGCGGCTTCTTCAATCTTGAGCTGTGACCCCTTGTGCGGCGAGCGTCCGCCAGCTCCAAGTACGGACACTCGACTGAGTAGTGCCCCCTGAGATGCTTATACACTTCAACTAGGTCCCCCCTTGCCCATCTGTAGTATAAACTAGGCAAGTTCAGGCACTCCAATCTCTCAAGGCAGGTGAGGTGCCAAAGTGCAGGCACCAGTCTGGTGGTCCTCCTTTGAACGTTTTCAACCAACTGACAGTCCCTAGCATATCTCGGGGACCAGACGGGGTGACAGTACTAAAGACGGGGAAACACTTCACTCTTGAAGATCGTTACGAGGGACGGACCATCTAGATATCTGAATGACCTTCTTATAAGACCCAATAATATATTTTTGCCTGGTTTACCTTCTTCTGGCAATGGCCCGAGAACTTCAGCTCATTGTCAACATACACACCTAGGTCTTTCTCACATTCAGTCTTAACTAGTGCAGTTTTTTCATCCCATTGGTACACTTCATAACATTGAATCTCAGAAGCCTTTTCTTCGACCATCTTGGAGCCCACAGAAGTCCTTCTGCAGCTCTTCACAGTCCGCTTGGTTCTTAATTTCCCGGAATAACTTGGCGTCATCAGCAAACATTTGTATGGAGTGTACAACGTCAGGCATGTCATTTATGAAACAAACAAACAACAGCGGGCCCAATACACTGCCCTGTGGTACCCCACTTGTGACAGGTACGGATGACGATTTCGTGCCATTAATCACCACACACTGCTTGCGGTCATGTAGAAACTCTTCTATCCACGCTAGGACATTTCCCCGAATTCCGTACCCATCCAGTTTGATTTTCAGCCTTTCATGGGGTACACTGTCGAAAGCCTTGGCAAAATCTAGGTATATATTGCCGTTATTACCACCTTGTTCCAGAATTTGGGTCCAAATATCCAATACTTTGAGCAATTGTTTTAAGCAGGGGCGCCCAAGCATAAAACCGTGTTGGCAATCGTTTACAAGGTTGTTTCGTAGTAGATGTTCCATCATGACATCACATAATGCTCTCAAGTACTTCAGTACTATGCTGGTTAGGCTCACCGGTCTATAGTTATTCGTGGAATGACGATCGCCCTTCTTAAGATAGGACTCACGCCATTTTCCAATCAGTGAATCTGGGACAACCCCGTGAATTTAACTATAACCAAACATATTCTTGTTAAATTACTATGACGACAGAGTTGACTGAATAATAACTTTTGTGCTTATAATATAATTGGTAAACAACAAATTACAGGGGAATCCCTAGAAAGAGTTCTTAAAATAATTCCCTTTTATAAAGAACCCAGTTCCATGGTCTCGATAACTTCGTTAAGTTCCTTTTATTGTACGTACTAAACTATTGCACACGTCCCACTCGAGATGAATTCTTGCCGTGTAAAGAACTCGCGCACCACTTTTGACGGACACATGGGAGCAGCGAATACGCTTCACACATTGCGCATTTACGTCCACATAGGATCCTTACTTTACGTTTAATAGTATTTTATCTAGTATTCTATCCTTGCTGTAAACAGGCTTCACAGCTGTTTGTGGTGCGCTCTTTACAGTTCCACTAACAAGCCGATCAGTGGCGAAGAGGATAAAAGTAAAAAAGTAAAAAGCAATATCCTACACCGCTTCTGGTACCAGGAAAACTCTTCCCAAATCTCCAGGTTAACCAGGTACTCTGACCAGGAAATCCAGCTCGAATTATTCAAGGAGCTTAAATTAGTTTTACCGCCACAGTCGCTGATGTGGCAGACATGGACAAATTTTCATACCGACGCAGGTATTAAAGTTAAGTTTTGGCAATCATACTATGCAGTATAGTTACATATTATGTAACTGGGATGTTATACTATTATTATTGTAATAATATTAATACCACATGTACCGAATAACAAAGGGAATCTTACGAAGTCAAAAGACACTACAAATATTTGTTTTGATCTAAAAAGTGAACTATTGAATACAGAATAACATTACATGCTTGATTATTTTCCTTTATCTTTATAATTTTGGACGAAAGAGCATATATTTATTTATCACACATTGTGAGTACAGTACTGTGTATCTGTTTCCCTATATACTATATAACAATACCGCAAACATACCTCAGCAAAACTAATTTTATCCTCTTCACCAGTGATCGGCTCGTTAGCCGTATTATAAACAAATAGAGGGTTATAACCATTGCTTAACCCTGGTTAAAAACGTACATATAAACAACTATTTAATAACTGGAAGAATTAAATTACCGCAGAATGAAATATATCGGTAAAAGTAACAGAGCAGACATTAGTGAGGAGTATACTATAACCTCAGGCATGCCCAGTACTTGCCAACAGTGCGTAACAGAGACGTGACCGATCGACCAAGCGGCTAACGAGCCGATCAGTGGCGAAGAAAATAAAAGTAAATATGGCGGGAACCTGCGGTCAGCCAATGGACGAATATTAACCCAAAAATCTTAAGAGTAACAAATACTTTTAATACTCAAGTTAAATCCTGTAACATATAAGACCAAAACACACACTTATTATGATGAACTAAACCATACTTCATTAACTTAAATAAAAGCAGGAGCCAAAAGTGAAGTATTCTCTAAAGTAACTAGTCAACGTAATTACGAGAGTTAACGACCATTAACCTACGCTTGTTCTTAATTAGCTCGGCCTTGTACCTTTAAGAGTTTTAAAAGTCCATTTAAAGTTAAGTATTTCCTTCTTAAATAAATCACTTTGAACAAAATCGACACAAATGACCATAATATAACGACCTTTACACAAGTATAAATTTAACCACTTAAATAAATTAAAAATAAAACTTACTTTATATTTAAAGAACAGCGTCTGTTAGGTGATAGAGACGACTGGCAGCACCTCGCCCCCTATGTCTCTGCGCTCCTATTCGCCAAAAACCTTATCCGGATGAGGGACTTAAAAAATAAATCCATCCTTAATATTAAATGCAAATTTGAATATAAATTATACGGTAAGTTAATTTATATTATGGTGTAGATAAGAAACTGTAAGGAAAACTTTACGGAAAAATAATAAGAAATAAGAAAACTGTACAGACTCAAAATTTTTCAGCTTCGGAAAAAGTCGGCCGTTGAATCAGGAATGCTAACATTACTGATTTACTCCAATTAGATCATAAAAGTACTTTAATGTTACTGACACATTATTTTTATCTAATAATAATATAATTCTTTTCAGATTAATAAAACATTTAACTAAGAAAAACTTACGTGGGAAAATACAGACGAAGTACTTCCCTGAATACAATAATGGTAATTACCGTACCTTACTGGGTAGTTACCGCTGATTAGTAATAGATAGGCAGTTGCAGGCGCTCTAATCACTCAGAGTAGCTGAGGTACCGTAGTGCAGGTGGTGGCCTTCCTTAGTACATTTTCAATCAACTAACAGTCCCTAACATATCTCGGGGACCAGCCTTTTACTTGCTTTTATCCTCTTCACCACTGATCGGTTCGTTAGCCGCTTGGGCGATCGGTCACGTCTGTCACGCACTGTTGGCAAGTACTATTCATGTACTGGCTCTGTTACGCACTGTTGGCAGGTACTAGGCATGCACCGGCTCCTGAATGTACCTTACCTGCTCCAGTGTTGGTCAAGTCTGGTCTTGAAAGAACTTACACTCGGTGCCATCAACACTTTACGGCAAATTGTTCCAAGAGTTCACAACTCTCACTCTGAAAAAGTTTGCCAGCTCCAAGTAAGGACACTCGACTGAATAGTATCCCTTGAGATGCTTATGCACCTCAATAAGGTCACCCCTTGCCCGTCTGTAGTTTAAGCTAAACAAATTCAGGCGCTCCAATCTCTCAAGGTAGTTGAGGTCCCGAAGTGCAGGCACCAGTCTGGTGGCCCTCTTTGAACATTTTCAACCAACTGACAGTCCCTTGCATATCTCGGGACCAGACGGGGTGACATTACCTTCTTCTCGTAATGGCCCGAAAACTTAAGCTCATTGTTAACATACTGTACACACCTAGGTTATTCTCACATTCAGTCTCAAATAGTGCAGTTTCTTCACCCTTTTGGGAAATATGATACACCTCCTTACCGTTGGTATGCCCCAGGTGCATCCTCTTACACCTTGTGACTTTGAATCTCGGCAACCAATTCTTCGACCATTCTTGGAGCTCACAGAGATCCTTCTGCAGCTCTTCACAGTCCGCATGGTTCTTGATTTCCAGAAATATTTTGGCGTCATCGGCAAACATTTGTATGGAGGAGTGTACGTCAGGCATGTCATTTATAAAACAAACAAACAACAGTCGGGCCCAATACACTGCTCTGTGGTACCCCACTTGTGACAGGTACAGATGATGATTTCGTGCCATTAATCACCAAACCTTGCTTGCCGTCATGTAAAAAGTCTTCTATCCACGCTAGGACATTTCCCTGAATTCCGTACCCTTCCAGTTTGATTTTCAGCCTTTCATGGGATACACTGTCGAAAGCCTTGGCAAAATCTAGGTAAATACTGTCAATATTACCACTCCGTTCCAGAATATGGATCCAAATAACCAATACCTTGAGCAATCGTGTTAAGCAAGAGCGCCCAGGCATAAAACAGTGTTGGCAATCCTTCACAAGGTTGTTTCGTAGTATAGATGTTTAATCGCGGCATCTCTGATAATACTCTCAAGTACTTTACATATTATGCTGGTCAGGCTCACCGGTCTATAGTTGTTCGTGGAGTGACGATCGCCCTTCTTGATACATAGGACTCACATGAGCCATTTTCCAATCATTGGGGACCCTTTGTTCATCCAGGCATTTACAGAACAGGATCTTTCATCTGTTTACTAAGCTGCCAACAGTGCATAACAGAGCCAGTACATGGCCACAGTGCTAACAGTACATAACAGATAGCCAGTAAATGCCCACAGTACATAACAGAGCAATTATGTGCCCACAGTGCCAACAATACGCATCAGAGAGCCAGTACATCCTCACAAAGTGCAAGAGATCCAGTTCTTGCCCACAGCACATAAAAAAAAGAGACCCAGTACATATAAAAATTTGGACTTATATTTTGTTGAAAACTTTGTCATTCGTATAGTTTTCATGCCGATTCTAAGTATGCAACTATTTTTTTTTTTTTTTTTGCAGAAATAAATATTTAACATTTTACTGGCATTTGTTTGCAGTGTGAAGTAATTTGTTATTATTACCTATCTAACCTAAACTTAACCTAAACGGTCACCCAACTATGTAGTTAACTCAGGATAGGTTAGGTTTTGGACAGTGTCCCAAGGATGGCCAGTGTCCCAGAGTGCCAGTGTCCCAAAGAGTAAAAGATTTTCTTCATTTTTTTTTATCATGTATCTGTGTTTTGGTAAACATCGTTTTTTCAATGCTTTATTACATAGAGTATATCAGCTGCTAAAATTTCAATGAAGTAACATGTAGCATATTTAATAAAGGTTTCAGATTTTCTAGGTCTTACATGCTAAAAGATCTGGAGTAATGTTCACTTGTTACAATTGTCCCTTGTAGTACAGACCTCTATATCAAGACTTTGCTTTGAGTATGTGTCAAGAGAGGCCTGCAATATGGATGGAGCCAAAGAAACAAATCGTCATGTAATTAAAAAACACTTTCCCATTGCATTGTATTACTAACAAACATGGCAAATCATAATACTGCTCAGTTACAAGTAAATAATGTGAAAGAAGGGAGAGTCTGTGTTGCTCTTGATGCCAGCTACCTTCCTCAGTAGCAATAATGGTTAGTATGGTAATTAAAATTATAGTTATTAATACCTGTAATATACTTCAGTACTGTACTATAAACAAGATATAAAACTTGGTTGGACCAAATATTTCTTAAAAGCTCTTTACAGTCACAGGTTTGAAGACAAAGAAATCTTACTTTGCTTTACTTTTATCCTTTTCAGCCCTGATTGGCTCGTTAGCTGCTTGGTCGATCGGTCACGTCTCTGTTACTTTTTTTTTTAAAGTAAATACCCACAGTACATAAAAGTACATAGCGAGTCAATCTTTTGGTGAAGAGGATAAATGAAAAGGAAAAGTAATCAGACGTGACCGATTGTCCAAGCGGCTAACGAGCCGATCAGTGGCGAAGAGGATCAAAGTAAAAGTAAAAATTTTAAAGTTACACAGGTCAGATGTAAAGGTATCTGAAAGGTTGACAAGCTAAAATTGTTAAATTTATTTCCAATCTGAATATCGTTCTACTTTTCTCTCTCTCTTTTATCCTCTTCACCACTGATCAGCTCGTTAGCCAACAGTGCGTGACAGAGGCGTGACCGATCGCCCAAGCGGCTAACAAGCCGATCAGTGGTGAAGAGGATAAAAGTAAAAGTATAAGTTAATTTATATATTGTATTAATCAAGAAAGAAAACAATTTATGGTTTTGATCTCTTTCTTTTTTAATAAATTCACTTCTTATAGAAAAAATATTAAACCTCCTTTTTCAAACAATGAGACAGCAGCAACTTCAAATAAAGTTGCCTTTAATAATATCCTATAAGACATTTAATACAGGGTACAGTATTTCATTATTTGAATACAGCACAAAGTATTAAATTTCTCCTGAACAGAGGTAAACTTGGCTCTCACCTCAAGATATTGTGGGCTGACACCTGCAAGGGTAGAGGTTGTAGTGGCTCCTCTCCCCTACAACTCCCAACTGAGCTCCGGCCGCGCGCCTACCAGCCAATCAGCGTACAGCCAGAGAGACAGAAAATGCTAGTGACAGGGGGGAAGGAGGTTCAGAGGAAGAATAAAGAGAGGATGGAAGTGAATTTTAGGAGGAGAGAACAGATGCAGTGGCTAAACACCGCTTGCGTGAGGGGTTCAGGGGTGGGGGCAGCTGGGGGCGACAAGACAAAGCCAGGCCGGCGTCAGGTCAAGCGTCAGGTGCAGCGTGTTGGGTTGGGCAATGGATGTTCAGTGCTTGGGCGGCTTGATTGTGTTTTGGTTTCTTGTGTGGAGGAGATGTCTTGGTCTTCTTAGCTTGAGGTCGATTTTCTTCTCACTCTCCTCCTCTTCTTGCTTTCTTGAATTGTCCATTCGTTTGTGTTTGGGTCTTGTTGTTCGTCTTCCTCGTGAGGTAGGTTCTCATAGGTGTGGAAGAAGTCAGAGAGGGTGAGGTTGACCGCGCGGGCTTCAGCTCCACGGGCCACGTGGTGTTCTTGGTTCAGTGTGGTGGGCGACTTCTCGAGAGTTTTCTTTTCTTGGTTTTTCTTTTTTTGGTTTTTCTTTTCTGCAGGTTTTTTCTTTTCTTGGGAGCGTACGGCAAAGAGGGCCTCTTTGTAGCTCAGTTTCTTCTCGATGCGGGCCCTGGCTACCTTGCATTCCTCCTTCCACTTGGGGCAGTTCCGATCGGCGGAGGAGTGTGGGCCACCACAAGCAGCGCATTTTTTCTCTTCGTTGGGGCAGACCGTGTAGCGGTGTCCAGGGCTGCCACACATGGAGCAGGTGTCCTCCTGCGCCTCACACTTGTTTACAGTGTGTCCATAGTGTTGGCATTTGTAACACCGATTCGGTCTGCAGTAGGGCTTGACTGGCACAGTTACCCACGCCAGTTGAGCCTCCTCGGGTAAGGTGGAGTGGTGTCCGATGAGGGCAGTGGTGTCGGACAGCTTCTTTACAACTTGGAGTTGCCCCTGGAGGAGCTCACTTAGTTCTTCTTGGTCCATGTGGGCAATTTCGGCGTGGGAGATTACTCCCAGCTTCAAGTTGTCCCACATGTAGGCAAACATCTTGAATGGGATGCAGTTGATGTCAGGAATCTCCGCGAGCTGGGCGGGCGTGCCCTTTTCGGCGAAGGTGATCCTGATGTCTCCATGGAGCTTTAGACGCTCCACCTTGGTGACCCCCTCGATCCCATTAGCTTCAAAGAACTTCTGGAGAACTAGGAGATTTAGTTTCTTGGGACAGGTCGGCGTGTCCGGACGAATCCGCGCCACGCTATCAAACTCGTAACCGTTCATGGTGAGAGGGTTAGAGAGAGAGTGCGTACAGCCAGCTACTCCGAGAGACTAGGTCTATGCAGAGGACGTAGGGGTACGATCGCCGACCTAGTCTCGACCTCCAGTTCAGGATCAGAGCGTTTCACACCTTATGCTTAAGCCGCTGTGATTGGCCCTCTCGCTACGCTCACCCCAAATCCTGATCCTCGTAAATTGTATAAATACGGTCATGCTTGGCCAGGGAGACCATTCTACACTCGGCTACTGGACCAGCAACATCTCTCACAGCTCCACACCACCCAGCTTCCTCAGAAACCTCCTCGCCCTACAGGACCTCTGAGCAAGTTTCTCCTCACCTAGTCACTCCTAAGCACTGCGCTGTACAACAATATATATACAGAAAGCGCATTGTGAGTTTCTATCCTACCTCACTCCTGAGTGTGAGATATCTACATGCACATACGTTTGTGTGCCCAATAATAAGAGAATTGACAACTGGCCACATACCGTACGCTACAAGGTAAAGTGGCTCCCTGTTGTAAAGTTAACAGACATAGAATGGCAAACAATAGCGACTGATTGGATGATCATGTACAAGTTCCCTTAAACATTAGGTGTTAATGACAAGTTCATATTTTATAAGCCAGTCCGAACCATCAATTGTCATTCAATAATTTTTTATATACGTATACAAAAATAGGGAATCAGTTTAGGTTAAAGGGAGTACAGTATTAATGTTTAAGGTGTACCGAACACTGGTGGCACTAATATGTCAAGATTGTGTCAGGACTAACCTCCCCAACTTAAAATTTTAGGATTTTAATAAATATCTTGGTTTTCTTACGATATCCCCTCGATAGAGTTTAAAGATATGGTTAGAGATAGGAAGGTGACCTGCTCTAGACTCTATGGTACATTATTATTTCATCCTTTTGAAAGCTGTCACACATTAAACTTTTCACCGAATCAATAAACAGTAATGCAATACCCCTGAAGATAGTAAGACAATAAAAAATGAGGAGAAATTAAAATACAGTACTGTATATTGCTTTTGATATTTTGTTCATTGTGATTGAAAGTGCAATAAAATAAATTAAAATTATATATTTTGTCACTACTCATAAGGCATACTTTACAAGTTTCCTTACACTTTTAAAATTATTTAGATTGTATTGTAATTTCATTCCACACAGATCTATCAGTGGTTCTCTTAACTTAAAAAAACTGTTTTCACATTACAGTGCACCCATTGATTG
>CAUDMG010004017.1:0-371684 GCA_958450375.1 Homarus gammarus | reverse complement strand
ACTTGTCGTAGTGTCCATAACGACCGCAGACCTGACACTTGCGACCTCGTGCAGGGCACCTGTCTGTGTTAGACCAGTGGCCCTTACGGTCACATCCACGACACAGTGCGTCGGCGGCCGGGCATGTCTTGGGGCCATGCTGCTTTCCACAGCTGCCACAGGAAGCACAAGGCGGAGGCGTGGAAGAACGTGCGGCAGCCTTCACGTTGTTGCCCGCCTTCTTATCCTTCTTGTATTGCAAGATAGCTCTCACAGCAGGTGGGGCCCGTAAGGCAGAGGTGGCGGACTTGGTGGCCTCGTACGACCGACATTCAGTCACTACCACCTGGAGTGTGGAGGCAGCGTCCAAGGGGATGAGTTGCTGCACCAACTCTTCGTGCCTGACACCTGTCAAGATCCCGTGTTTGTTCCAGGCTTCCTCACATTCCCGGCTGTCCGCTTTGCAGACGTCGATCTCCTCTGACAAACTCTTCAAGCCTACAAAAAAGTCGTCAAAGGATTCGTTCTCCGCCTGCTTGCAGCTGGTGAAGGCGCGGCGACGCAAAGCCTCGTTATTCCGACCTTTAACGTGCTTCTGTAAAAGGTCGAGCACATCCGTCACTGAAGATGTAGAATCGGGAGGCACTTGCAACGTGTGCTCCAAAACTCTCTGGGTCTCCAGCGACAAACACATCCGCAGTTGGATGAGCTATTTGTTTGGAGGCATGCTGTCAAGGTCCACCATCGTGGAGTAATCTGTCCAACGCCGACTCCACTCACGAAAAAGCTGAAACGTGACGTCTAGTGAGAGGGCGGGTGGGGGTTGAACAGATGCCTTGGGAGCTGTTGGAGTAGCAAGAGTGCCTGGAGGACGCTGGTGTGGTGGAGGAGGGAGGGTATTGGCGCCTTGATGCGCGCTACCTGCGAGTGAGGGAGGGTGGGTTAACGCCAGGGTCGCCAATAGTGCCTCAAAACGCAACTTTTCCTCCTCTCTTCGTGTCTCCTCCCTCTGAAATTCCATCTCTCTGCGTCTCTCGTCCCGGTCGTCCATCCACCTCAGAATTGTGGCAATGTCCGTCACTGGAGGTGGAGGATGAGAGTCTGCGCCCGGTGGATTGATTTGATTTTGCCGCTTGCAGCGGCTACTTTATTGTGCACCCCACACTCATCCTGTGAGCGGTAGCGCAAAAGGATTACAGAGTAGGGTTTACAAAGGGTCATAATAAGTAACCCCCGTTGTCAGGATATTATGGCACTGAAAGGTACACAGTATTTCATTTACATTATTTGTTTAGTTCTATACATAAAGGGTAACTTATTCACAAATGCGTGAGAACAGGCGTGTGAGGCAGTATGTCTGGCCTCACACTGTTATTCACATTTACGTGGGAGGTATTCAAGCACATTGCGTATTTGGTTCTGTACATGAGAATTGATATAATTACTAAGTGCAAAAAAGTGGATACTATCTTAATATGTCGGCTATCTTGCCATTAGAGAGGAAGTGTTGTGCCATTTCACACACAGTGTGCTTGGTTCTATCTTCACACAGTCGAGGACGTAGTGTTCAAGTGTGTGGCCATATGTATGGCCACACACTTTACATTTAGTTTTGTTTACATCTGCTTGAGGAACATACTGCCAAAGGTACTTATATCCTAACCTTAATCTAGCAGTTACAACATCTTGTAATCTAGTGATCTTGTTACTTGCTCCATATACATGTTTCACTTGATACATCTCATCATGGTAACCTATGGATCGACTAGTGCCTGTTTGCACTAGTCTACTTGGGTCAAACTCACCAATAAGTTCTTTCCTAATTACAGTTTTAGGGTTCTTTTAGACAGACCCAAATTGTATTCAACGGTGTCTTTGTTAGACGCGAGTTTGGCGAGGGCATCAACTCTGTCATGTTTTATGAGGCCTATGTGAGAGGGGATCCACAACAGTTTGACCCTGACACCCCGGTCAACAAGGCACGCATATTTGTGTCTGGCTTCAGAGACAAGAGCGTGACAACCTGTGTCGAGGGTGCCAAGGGCAAGTAGTGAGGATAGAGAGTCAGTGATGATGAGACTGTCAGTATCAGTGGTTTCAATGATTTTAATAGCTGTGAGTATGGCAACTAATTCAGTTTGTAGAGTGGATGCCCAGTTGTTAATTCTAACTCCTTTCTCAATTATATTACCGTCAGGTTGAGTCACAACAGTAGCACTTCCAGCCCTCCCACAGGTGGTGTTTAGAGATCCATCAGTGTAGATGGTCTGTGTGATATTATCATCAGTCTGTAGAGTGTGTATGTGTTCAAGAGCTCTCTATTTGGCAGTGTGTTGGAGATAAATGCTTTGTATAATTAATTTTTTAGGCGGATACGTCGGTATTGTGATATCGAAGGGAACTGTCCGCGAGGGTGGCAGGAAGCGCTGTTGTGTCTCAACTTTGTACAGGTGGTCTAGTCCAAACATCTTCATATGTGTAGCTATAGTTTGGATCCATTTAGACTCAGTAGTCCCATGGTTCATACATTCTAGCAATTTTAAAGAAACAATGTTATCAGGATCACCACGCAGAAGCCTCAGGGCTATCATGAGGTTGACTTCAATTATTCTATCTTTAACACTGGGTATACCTAGTTCTTTCCTCATATTAAGTACTTTAGTGCTCATGGGACATCCTAGGATAATTCTGAGGGCTTTATTTTGCATTTTCTCGAGCTTGTCAACGCCTTTCCCGTCACGAATGACCAGGGCTGGTGCGTGGTAATCTATCAGAGATCTTATATAGCCTAGGTACATTGTTTTAACAATTCTAATATTAGCACCATAGTGCGGGCTGTACCCCGCTACACTTCTAAGAGGTCTCAGTCTGTCAGTACATTGGCGGGTTAGCTGTTGTATGGCAGGTAGGGTACAAGGGACGGAAACACCAAGATATTTAAAAGAAGAAACATAGTCAATAGTGTTGTTACCTATCTTGAACTTGGCGGGGCCGCGTTTGCGGTTACCAGCTTGTTTGTTGAACACCTTAGTTTTGTCAGTGGAGATAATAAGACCGAGGTGTTCACAGGCTGCGTATACATGGTTCAGGGTGGTTTGCATTTCACGATGAGTTTTAGTATGTATAAGAATATCATCAGCATAGCTGATTGAGATATTGCTGGGGTTGTCTGGTATTAAATTTAATAATGCATTCATAAGAACATTGAACAAAGTGGGGCTAAGTACTCCACCTTGAGGGGTACCAAGTTGCATATCTTTAACTTCACTTTTGTAACCCTGAAACAGTGCAGCAGCCCTTCTGTTGGTTAGGTAACCACTTATCCAGTGTAACAGCCTACCTCCTATATCCATTTTGGCTAGTTCGTACAATATCAGTTGCCTATTGGCAATATCAAATGCAGCTTTTAGGTCAAGAAATGTGGTGTATCTGTGCCTTTCATCACCATGCACAGTTAGGAATGTGGTGATGCAATTATGTACACCTTTACCATGGGTGAAGCCATTTATGTTAGGAGACATGTGTTCTCTGATTCTATATAAGAGTCTGCCAAGAACCATCCTCTCAAAGGTTTTACACAGGCAGCTGGTTAGTGATATGGGACGAAAGGCATCAGGCTGTCCTGGTTTCGGTATTGGTACAACAATACTGCTGGTCCATGATGTGGGTAGTTGGCCCTCGGCATGACTCATATTGTACAATACCAACAATGGATTGCCTGGCACGCGCCTTAGTAGTCTAATGATGTTGTAGGTGACTCCGTCCTCTCCAGGGGAAGTAGACCTACCCCTGGCGAGGGCGGCGTCAAGCTCCCACTCAGTATATGGAACATCACACTCATCGTGCTGTTTGCCCAGCATAAAGCTAATAAGATTACTTCTCTCTACAGACTTCGCATCAAGGAGTCCCCGAGTCCTAGCTGGTAACATGTCATAGCTCGACACATGAGCCCACTTTGTTATTAGCTCATTCGACTTTTGCAGAGGGTTTGGATGGGAGACGTGTCTTCTGTTTTTACCTCTGATTATGTTTATGTCTTTCCAGGCTTTGCTGAGGGATGTGTGTTGGTTCAGGCTGTTGACATATGTCTCCCATGCATTTTGTCTGAGTTCGTTTACACGTTCCCTGACAGCAGCAAGGGAAGCTTGATACAATTGTAACATTTGAGGTGTTCTAAATTGTCTGTAACCCTTACCCACCCTCCTGACCCTAGCCCTGAGTTTTTTCAGCTCAGGGTCATTATAGCACTGCTGTTGCCTGTTCCCATTATGCTGACCACGTTTTCTCCTTTTTTTGGTGGAGGCATTGTTGGTGAAGTATACATAAGTCCTATCTATCAGATCGTCATGGAAACTTTGGTAGTTGTCAGGCTTGTAGTCCTTGTACCAGTCATGGATGAAGTCTATGAACTGGCTTTCATGTTCTTGCTTGACTGTGATTCTACGTCTGTTGAGTTTACCACCAGTGGGGGTGTCATTGGCTACATGTATACTAGCTTGGATTGGGCTGTGGTCAGACATAAGATCAGTGACAACATCAGAGCTATGAGTTGTGTATGATAGATTAAAGCCAATACATTTGTCTGGACCCCCGCCATAGATGTGTGTTGGTTCATTATTACCTATAATTTGAACATCTTCATATGCGCTGAGAAGTGAGATAAGTCTCCTACCATTGGTGTTAGTGGTGGAGTCACCTAATTTCTTGTGTCTAATATTCAGGTCACCCATCAGGACAGTGGGCTCAGTGTGTGTAAAAAGTCTGGGAGATCTGTGTACTGAAGCTGATCTGACGGAGCATAAGCGTTTAGCACGTTGAGTGTGGAGTTGCCCAGGTGAATAGTGATCCCATGGTACTGAAGGTTGGTAGTCTTTTTGGATAGAAGAGGTACATGCTGGAGTGACTTCTTAACGTACATCAAACATGTGTGAGTAGAACTAGGATCACAATACACATAATTTGGCAGACTGGGTGGGGGCTTACCATTAGGTGTGAGACACTCCTGCAGACACACAATATCGATGTCCTCAGTCACAACTTTGTGGTGTAGGTCAGGGTATCGTTTTCTAAGGGATGAGATGTTCCAACTCATCACCTTCACCGCTCTGTGTCTTTGCCTGGTATTAACACTGGCCATTATGAAATGTATTTGGAACTTTGTCTGGTATTAACACTGGCCATTATGAAATGTATTTGGAAAGAAGCAAAAGGCACTGTATGATACTGTTCTTTTCTGCGCTGCCTGTCCCTTCGGCAGGCAGTAGGCCAGTTAACCTTTTTGAAACATTTCTGAAGCATGTACGGCTCAACAATTGTTGTATTTCATTGGCAGACAACAACACACTTTGGTTACACTCGACATCACCACCATTTTCTGTTTGTGCTTGTTCATCTTCACTGACCATGTCCACAGAGGCATCAGCAGAACTGTTACCAGAACTGTTTGCAACTGTATCGCTGCAAACCTGTGTTGCATGTTGCCTTGAGCAGAGACCACACCACGGCTTAGTCGAGGGGCATAACCTGGCCACATGGCCCCAGTGCTGACAGTTGTAACACCTCCGGTTAGGGGGCTGATAGAGAGTTACCTTCAGAGTCCGATAGGCACCACGGACTCGAATGGTCTTGGGTGGGTCTTCCGAGCCAACCCAGTCTGCAATGACTGCATTCTTGCCCCTGAGTCGCTTCGTCCTTCTGATGTAGGGATGGGCTTCTAGTAGTGTAGGGGTCTGGTACTGGTTGAGCCCTATGATTAAGATGGTTTTCTTGCTCGATGGTTGGGATGATTGTTCCATGGTTATTCCCCTTATGCTATTGGTGAGGAGATCCTGTATGACTGCTGGGTCGTTTCTAATCAGAACATGATCTTGTGTACCGACTCTGAACTGAAACTCAGCCTCAGGATATTTGTCTTCCGCATCGTTCAGCCAGAGATACTTGTCTTCAGGTGATGTACCTTCAGGGAAGTATAATCTTACTCTCATGGGGGGTTGTGGTTGTAGTTGATTGTCTCTAAGTCTTTCTGCCTTTTCGGCCTTCCGCTTGTTCCTGGACTGAACTAGTTGAAAGCCATCTTCTCCGTTGGTGTCAAGGTCAACACCACAGTCGCCTGGCTCACTCAGTGCATCAGGAGAGTTAAATCGAGCAGCTGGGTCTCCAGTCAACTCAGACATGGTGGAGTTACAGGGCTCGACTTATATGCCTACGTCAGAGGGCCGAGGACTGCTTGGCACTCCTAGGAAGTCAGCGGTGGTTGGGAGGCGTAACCCTCTTAGAGGACAAAGGAGACTGGCATCTACAGCGTATTAGCGGTGAGAGGGGAGGCCATGAGCGGGCCTCCCGCGGAGGGAGTGTGGTGTCGGGGGGACTAAGGTAACAGGAGTTTTCTCAGTTTATAAACACTTTTATTACACTACACTTGTTCTTAATAGTATCTCTGTTTTTCTGGTTAGATACAGTATCAAAGTCAATTTTAGTTTAAAAAAACTAACCAGCTTGGCACACTATGAGGACGGGGGTTTGTGTAAACAAACCCTCACCACATGGCCGAGCGTGACCACAAGGGTATAGGCCTTGCCTCGCGGGCACCTACACCTACACACGACACAGTGCTCAACACACGGTAGTTCACTTGTTATACAGGCAACATATTTGCAGTTGTTGACCTATCCCCACCCTACTGGGTGGTGTTGTGTTATTTCTTGTTCAAGTGTGAAGCCGACCCACTGTTGTTCTCAGGGTGGACCGATTAGCACCTCCTTGTCAGGAGATGGCGATCAGTTCCCAGCTGTGCTTATCTAGCTGGCGGGTCACGGCTCTCACTGGTACTGTCTAGTACTGAATTCACTGGCTTAAACACTGTTCATAACTGTTTAACACCGGTTCCACTTCTTTCCGAAACGAAATGTCACTTTTGATTATGTTGATATCCCGGTGGTGAGGATGGGTCGGGGAGAGGGACGTGGGGAATGGGCTGAGCATTGGCCAAGGGTGAGAGCTGCTCAGCAGGAGCAGCGCCTAAATAGGTCTTGACCCTACGGTGGTCAGGTCATCACTGCGCCCGATGGAGGGGAAGGTGGTGGGGAGTCGTGTCTCCCATCTTGACGTTGCCCCTTCTTACGGCCCATCTTAGTGTGTGCGTGGACTGCACTGTTTAGTATATAAAGTGGCGCCTCAACAGCTCGAACCACATATATATGACATAAACAGTGCAGAAATAACGCATAGAGTCCACTGTTCTGTCCGTGAGTGAGTGCGTGCGTGCGTGTGTGTGTGTGTGTGTCTGAGAGAGCACTTCGTGACGGCCTTAATGCCGGTGGCTAGAGCCGCCGCAGGGGTGAGACCGTCAGTGTCTCCCCGGATGTCACACGAGAAGGGTGTACGCCTGCGTGCTCCGTGGGTACCACAAAAAACAGGCCAATGCTCAACTCTCAGCTCTAGACACACTAATATACTAACACTAACACTGCCACCATCACTATAACGCACTGTGACGGCGCAACACTGCACGTTGCGGCGAAACACAACACAACACACTAGTCGACGCGCACATCGACGGCAGATGTAACCGTCGGCACTGTTCACACACTTGTAAGTCCACAGATCCTAGTCACTGCGCCATGAAGGTTCCAAGTGTTCCCTGAAGAATGCAGTGATGGGTAAGGAAACACCGGGTAACACTGAAGTCCATTTATTTATGGATAAGAGAATTACAAGTGGTGACTAGCGTGTGCCATGCACGGCTCACACAGTCAGACTGAGACTGCCTTGCCATATGGCAGCCTCGGGGCAATGTTGCCACATAACACGTGCAGTGTTGCCACGTATTTATATACATAGATGCTACTCGGCACAGTAACTTATATACAAGGTTGCTACTCGGCACAGTAGCTTAGATACATAACCTACAGGACTCACCGTATTACTGCATAATACCAAAGACATGCACGACAATGTTTTAGTCAACACAAGGGAATTGAGAACTAATTATAATGGTTCTTCATATATTTATGACATTACTCAAAATGAACAGTAACACTTCAAAACAATAAACCTAGATTCCTAGCTTGCTATCCAAAGGGGTCCATTACTCACTATACATTTCGGGAAACGGATCAAACCTAATAGGTACTCACGCTATAACCGCCATGTTAGGAGGTGACACCCAGGACACAACTACACTTAACTCTTACCAAATGCCAGACTCCGGGTGGGCCCACAAGGGACGTCAAAACTTTCTTGACGTCATGCCTCATAGGCTTTCTCATTGGTCGAATACAGGCCTAAGGCCTTCTTACTAATGGCTTAAAATTCGCAGGAACCAATTGTGTAAGTATATATTCTGGGGTCACCACATGTTTATGTTGTCAGGGGTCACCAACTGTGTAAGCAAGTTGTCATGGGTCACCAACAGTGTAAGTATGTTGTCAAGGGTCATCGACTGTGATTTTATGTTGTCAGGGGTCACCAACTGTGATTTTATGTTGTCAGGGGTCACCAACTGTAATTTTATGTTGTCAGGGGTTATAGCAAAGGTTTTGTGTCTTCTTACTTTACTCCATCGGGGTAGTACTGTAGTTACTTAAGGGGTTCACTTGACTCTATGTACATTTTGGTATCCATCCATCTGTTACTGGGGGAACCCTTTGTTTTAGATCAATGTATTAGTTATGAAGGGTAGTGGAAAGAGATATTTTCCATTTATGTTTTTTGAGCAAGGACGTGACATGAGGGCACCTGCGTTCATTCTATTTTCTAACTATATACCGTAGGGGGGAGGGGGATGGAGCTCACTATACACCCGCAAAAACTAAAGAGAAAACGTTAGGTACACATCACCGATCCATCAGTATTGACAGTCGCCAGGCCACACATAGGAACCTCACACCCACACTTCAACAGCAAAAACAGTCTGTCTTTTTCTTACACTCCTATCCTGTTGTCGAGGACTTTTTCAGTCTCTAATTGGAGTAGGTTTTTTTCCAAGGGTCCTTATTTTCTGTTACCCTGATTGGTTGGCACACTGTATGTGCGGGGCCATCTCCATAGCACCCCATATAGGTTTACATGTTATTCTTTGAGGTTGTAACTAATTGCGTCCATCTGGTCTGACAAGTGCCATAAACATTGTAATGGTCGTTCACCTGGGTGTATGGGTGCCTGCCTGTGTGTATGGGTGCCGGTCTGTGTGGGTGTTCCTGTTTATTACAGGTCACCAACTGCGTAAGTAAGTTGTCAGGGATCACCAACTGTATAAGTATGTTGTCACGTGTCACCAATTATTGTAAGTACGTAGTCAAGGGTCACCACATGTGTAAGTATGCTCTCAGGGGTCACCACATGTTTAAGTTGTCAGGGATCACCAACTGTGTAAGGATGATGTTTGGGGTCACCATCTGTGTAAGTTGTCAGGATTCACCACCTGTGTAAGTAAGTTGTTAGTGGGTCTCCAATTGTGTATGGATGTTGTAAGGGGTCACTAACTGTGTATGTATCTTGTCAGGGGTCACCAACTGTGTAAGTATGTTTTCAGGGGTCAACATCTGTGTAGGATGTCTGGGGTCACAACCTGTGTAAGTTTGTTGTTCGGGGTCACCAACTGTGTAAGTTGTCAAGGGTCACCACATGTTTATGTTGTCAGGGGTCACTAACTGTGTAAGGTGTCAGGTGACCCTAACTGTGTAAATATTTTGTCAGGGGTCACCAACTTTGTAAGTAATGTTAGGGGTCACCACACGTGTATGTTTGCCAGGGGTTACCAACAACTGTGTATGTTGTCAGGGGTCACCAACTGTGTAGCTATGTTGTCAGGGGTCACCACCTGTGTAAGTATGTTGTCAGGGGTCACCAATTGTGTATGTACTGTATGTTGTCAGGGATCACCAACTTTGTAAGTATGTTGTCAGGGGTCACCAATTGTTTAAGTATGTTGTCAGGGGTCAGAAACCGTGTCTGTTGTCGGGGGCAAACGCTGTGTTTGTTGTCATGGGTCACCAACTGCGTAAATATGTTGTCAGGTGTCACCAACTGTGTATTAATGCTACCAGGGGTCACCAACTGTGTAAGTATGTTTTTCAAGGGACACTAACTACGTAAGTATATTGTCAGGTGTCACCAACTATAAAAGTATGTTGTTAGAGGTTACTAACTGCTAAGTATGTTGTCAGGGGTTACCAACTGCGTATGTTTTTAGGGTTCACTAATTGCGTAAGTATGTTTTCAGGAGTCACCACCTCTGTAAGTATGTTGTCAGGGTTCACCAACTGCGTGAGCAAATTTTTATGGGTCACCAACTGTGTAGGTATGTTGTCAGAGGTCACCAACTGCTTAAGTATGCTGTCAGGGGTCATCAACTCTGTAAGTATTTTGCTAGGGGTCACCAACTGTGCAAGTAAGGTTGTCATGGGTCACAGTCAGTGTAAGTAAGTAGTCAGTGGTCACCACCTGTGTAGGTTGTCAGGGGTCACCAACACTGTAAATATGTTGTCAGGGGTCACCAACTTTGTAAGGTTGTTGTCAGGGGTCAGAAGCCGTGTCTGTTGTCAGGGGATACCACCTATATAAGCATGTTGTCAGGGTTCACCAAATGTGTAACTATGCTGTTTAGGGGTCACTAACTATGTAAATATGTTGTCAGGGGTCACCAACTTTGTAAGGTTGTTGTCAGGGGTCAGAAGCCGTGTCTGTTGTCAGGGGATACCACCTATGTAAGTATGTTGTCAGGGGTCACCAAGTGTGTAAGCATGTTGTCAGATGTCACTAATTGTGTAGTAATGCTGTCAGGGGTCACCAACTGCGAATGTTATAGGGTTTACTAATTGCCTAAGTATGTTGTCAGGGGTCACCAACTGCGTAAGTATATTGTCATGGGTCACCAACTGTGTAATTATGTTGTCTGGGGTCAGCAACTGTGTAAGTTGTCAGGGGTCACCAAGTGTGTTAGTATAGTAATTAGGGGTCTGTAACTGAATAAATATGTTGTCAGGGGACACCAAATGTGTATATTGCAATAGGTCACCATTGTGTAAGTATGTTGTCATGGGTCACCATCTGTGTTTGTTGTCAGGGGTCACTAACTGTGTAAGTATGTTGTCATGGGTCACCATCTGTGTTTGTTGTCAGGGACCACCATTGTGTAAGTATGTTGTCATGGGTCACCATCTGTGTTTGTTGTCAGGGGTCACCACTGTGTAAGTATGTTGTCATGGGTCACCATCTGTGTTTGTTGTGAGGGGTCACTAACTGTGTAAGTATGTTGTCAGGGGCCACCATCAGTGTAAGTAAGTTGTCAGGGGTCATCTACTGTGTTTGTTGTCAAGCGTTTTCAACTGTGCACGTTGTCAGGGGTCACCATCTGTGTAAAAATATTGATAGGGGTCACCAACTTTGAAAGTATGTTATAAGGAGCCACCATCAGTGACAGTAAGTTTTCAGGGGCCACCAACTGTTCAAGTATGTTGTCAGGGGTCACTAACTGTGAAAGTTGTCAGGGGTCACCAACTGTGTAACTATGTTGTCATGGTCACCAACTGCGTAAGAATTTGGCAGGGGTCACCAACTGTGTAAGTATGTTGTCATGGGTCACCAACTATGTAATTATGTTGTCATGGGTCATCATCTGTGTTAGTTGTTAGGGTCACCAACTGTGCAAGTTTGTTGTCAGGGGTCACCAGGTTTGTAAGTACGGTGTCAGGGGTCACCCAACAGTGCAAATATGTTGTTCGGGTTCACCACCTGTGTATGTTGTCAGGGGTCAACAAGAGTGAAAATATGTTGTCGGGGTTCACCATCTTTATAAGTATGTTGTCAGGGTTCACCAACTGTGTAAGTATGTTGTTTAGGGGTCAGTAACTATGTAAGTATGTTGTCAGGGGTCACCAACTGTGTAAGTATGTTGTCAGAGGTTACTAACTGTGTAATTATGCTCTCAGGGTTCACCATCTGTGTAACTATGTTGTCATTGGTCACCAACTGTGTAAATATGCTCTCATGGGTCACTAACTGTGTAAGTTAGTTGTCAGGGGTCACCAAGTGTGTAAGTACGTTGTTTGGGGTCACCAACTGTGTAAATTAGTTGTCAGGGGTCAACAGCTGTGTAAGTTAGTTGTCAGGGGTCACCAACTGTGTAAATATGCTCTCAGGGGTCACTAACTGTGTATGTCTGTTGTCATGGGTCACCATCTGTGTAAGTATATTGTCAGGGGTCACCAACTGTGTAAGTTAGTTGTCAGGGGTCACCATCTGTGCAAGTACGTTGTCAGGGGTCACTAACTGTGTATGTATGTTGTCAGGGGATACCAACTCTCTAAGCATGTTGTCATGGTAGGGTGTGTCATACGGAGGCGAATTTTTTTTGTTTGAGTTTGCAAAATCGGCCCATGGTATTAATGATGTAGTTCTATGTGCAGAATCATGTGATATCTTCAGATTTGAAAAGTGTAAATTGTTTGCTAGGTAAACTTTAACTTGAAATCTTATGAAAATTCAGTATTCCCACCCTTTTACCAACACCACTAAATAGCTTATTTAAAGTAAAGTAAATGTATCAGGTTAAATTATTAGGATGAAAATGATCCAGAATAATGAAACGAATGATCTTGACACATTTATTAAATTTAATATTCCTTTAGAAAACAAAATCATCAAATACAAAAACCAGTTTTACTACTACGACCCGGTGTTGCTGCACACCATAGAGAACATGTCTTTCTCGCTTCTGTTTCTACTCATCACCTCCCTGCTGCCCACCTGAGCTCGGATGTAGCCTTCCCTCCTCTCCTGGCTGTACACGTGACTGCTGGCCTCTCTCACTTGCTGTACACAACGCTCTATACTCTGGGTGTGCGAGGGCCAGGCAGGGACATGCATGGGGTTGTCCAGGAAAGCTCTGACTTGAACATTGGTGAGACTGCAGGTAAGAGGGGGCTCACTGCCAGCCTGGATGTTATCCAGATCTATGAGATCAGTGAGGGTCTTGGCACCTAGATTGACTTCAGGAGTCTTCCTGACCCTGAAGGAATCGTCACCAACTGATTCGTCATGCCCAGATCCTCTCATAAGTCTCATATCCAAGATCTTTTTGACTGCCACTCTTCTCTCCCCCTCATCCTTACTGCAGAGCATTGTCTGCAGAACTGCCTCGGGATGAGCATACCAGGAAGATCTCCTCACAGTCTGCTCCACAATCTGAACAACCTTCCTTGGCTGACTCCTCAGGAGCTCAAGCTGGAAGAGAACATGCCTCGGACCTTCGGAGAACGATGACTTGACCTTGGTGTTGAACCAATTTGGCAAGTAGACATCTCACGATGAATTGGACAATAAGTCTCAGGTTGTGAAGCTGGTTCCCTTTCAGTTTATGATGAGCGACCCAAATTCTGCAGAACCTGAGAGCCGTTGTGAGCCACCTAGAATGTGAGACTGGACCTATCTGCAGGTAAGCAAGTCTATCAGGCATGACCCCAGTTTTGATGGCACTGCAAATCATGTAACCATAGTACTGGTCAGTACTCAGGTCGTCAATGACAGTATGTGCAAGCTCAACGAGTGGAGGGCCAACTGTGATTTTTTCAAAGCTCGGATTTATTTCTAACTCAGTGGCAGAGTCCAGCATCTTGCCAAGAGGACCAGACCATCTGTTGTTTGAAAGAGTCTTGCCATCCAGCTCCTGGATCAGATGTCTGAGTGGCAACTCGTTGGTGTGGAGGTCACAAACAATCCAGACCAGCTTCCTCCCAATCTTCCGCTCTATCCACTGTATGACCCCCCTTGCCACCCTGTGTTCGTGTTGGTGCTGTCCCCTCCAATGGCCTGCAGGGTCTGGTCTACGTTCCTCTCTCTGAGCCAGTTCACAATGTTATCTGCCACTATCTCAGCTGGTTTCCTGATGTCATCTTTCTCTGGTGTGAAATGCCACAAATACTTCCCTCCTGGTTCACTGCAGCAGGAGTAGTGTTCCTCCTTCACCATGGCAGGGAACAACTTGTCAGAATCTCCAACTTTCATGAACACTTTAGTGTCATCCCTTCTCCCATCAAAGAACAAACAATTGATTCCATTTTCTCTTATCCCCTTATCAAACTCCTCTTCTAGGTTACTGAAAAGTTTCTCCTGAGCTCTCCTTACTTTGTTATGATCTATCACCAGGTGAACATCATCAGGTGTTATCAAACCACCGTCAATCCAGGCAGCTGTTGCTATCTCTGCAGTTTCTCTGAGACCAGTGTGGTGTCGCATGCTGGCCAGAGCTATGCTCGGGATATCTTTCCTATTTCGAATCTTATGCCTGGAAGGTTTGGGATCATTATTTTCTGGGTTAGGGACAAAGTCACCATTCTCCTGGTCAGCACTCGGATCAGCCATGGGGAAGTCATTAAACTCTGAATCAGCTTGACTCCAATCATCGGCCTTTTTTACCTCACTCTGGGCCTTCTCAAGTCTCTTTTCCTCGGCAACTCTTCTCCTCTTCTGTCTCTCTGTGGCAGCCTCCTGTCTCTTGGACTCCGGAATATCTTGGCTAGAAATCATGAGAGCTCCTATACTGCCAGTCTTCTCTCTCTGTGCTTTGACAAATGCCAGTTCGATCACAGGAATCTTCAGTTCACGCTTGCAAATACAGGAGATGTGGGCCTCGGATTTACAGTCACGATCGCATCCAAACTCAGGACAGAGAACAATTGGGCACTTGCAAGTAATTGTGTCAAATAACTGGTCCAGTTGCTTGGCAAAGCTGTCCTTAACTGCAAGTTTTCCTCTCCCAAGAGAGATATCTCTTGCCTTTTCCCAACTGGCTAGCAGTCTCTCACTAATCTTCTTCTGACTTGTTATGACTGGAGGCTTGAACTGAGCGTTAGCCAGAGTGTACTGTGCCAAGAGCGCTTTGGTCATATCACTGGCAATGTCTTTGTTTGTGTAAGTTCTTTGGTTCTTTTCACTGATTTGCCTGATTAAAACACCGTATCTCAAAGCATCTCTCAATGTAGGCAACTCCGACTTCAGGAGCTCTCTCCCAGACCCAAGATAGTGACTGAGATGGCTGGATTTTTGGTTCCTCGCCCTGACACAAGCAGCCATCGCAAATATTATCAACTTATAAATGCATCAGAATCTGAAACAGAAAAAAATATTGTTAGTTGGGTTGTTCAAGAAAGAAGTCAGAAAGCAATGTTCACTATTCAATTGTAATGCACTAATGCAGCTGTACGTTAGATTTTCGATAAATTTCACGCTAAAATTTACCTAGCAAAAGGTTGCAAAATATTGAAACTGAAATTATTTTCTGTTTATATACAATAAATCTACCAAAAAAGTGATGGGCCATTAGTTTTAGCTGATCTTCCCTCCTATGACACACCCTATGTCATGGGTTCAACAACTGTGTATGTATGTTGTCAGGAGCCACCATCAGTGTAATAAGTTGTCAGGGGTCACCTACAGTGTTAGTTGTCAAGAGTTTTCAACTGTGTAAGATGTCAGGGGTCACCATCTGTGTGAGGTGTCAGGCGTCACCAACTGTGCAAGTATGTTGTCAGAGGTCACCAACTGTGCAAGCATGTTGTCAGGGGTCACCAGGTTTGTAAGTATGTTGTCAGGTGTCACCAATGTTAGGTTCTGAATAATATGTTCTATATACAGGAGAGAACACAAACACCTGTATAGTTTTGTAGGTTCGGTTTACTGGATAAGAGTATGTACACAAAGGAGAGCAGCGGTCTCCCTTACCTAGGCTCCTTGTCAACTGCTATAGGCGACGTATGGCAAGTGATACATTAGCAGCTTCCATACGTTGCCAGGCACATTAATTAAGCGTGTGGGATATGGTAATAACATTGCCACACGCTGCTAGCTAGGCTGAATAAATAATACATAGATGGAGCACATACATAATATACATACATGATATATAATCCAGCATACATAATATACATACACCTCCCTCCCCCCTATACGCTCATAGCAAAGTCTTGAGCGGACCTTTTCTTTTGGATCCGTTCTGAGCGTCGAGGGACTTCATCACTGGGAAGGGTATGGGACTCAACACTGGTGGCAGGGCCAGCAGACGGCATTGTTACGGGTCGGAGGAAACGGCGGTTCCTCCACCACACACGACCACTGGGTAACCGCACCTGGTAGTCCCGTGACCTGCCGAGACCCATGACTACGCCTACTTTGTCCCAA
The DNA here is from genome assembly GCA_958450375.1 of Homarus gammarus. Classification (NCBI taxonomy): domain Eukaryota; kingdom Metazoa; phylum Arthropoda; class Malacostraca; order Decapoda; family Nephropidae; genus Homarus; species Homarus gammarus. The sequence goes on along the minus strand of CAUDMG010004017.1, from coordinate 355,529 downwards.
CGTAGGGAGGTCGGGTCCTGAACACGGACTTGGGTGCCGACACTCAACCTGGGGAGAGAACGGGCGTGGTCATTGTAGCGGGCGACGACGTCCTGAACACGTTCGGCGGCTCGGCGATCACAATCCTCTGTCTTGGCCTGCCACTCCTTGGAGAAGGATTGAGGGTGAGCAGGGACACAAGAACGAAGGGGGCGTCCATACAAGACCTGGGCAGGGGAGCGTCCGGTGTAGTTAGGTGTGTTGCGGAGTTCAAGAAGACCCCTGTCGAAGGCCTCGCAGTCAATGTTCCCAGAAGGGGCCACCTTAAGGATGAGGTGCTTCAGGGATTTGACAGCAGCCTCAGCGTGGCCGTTGGACTGCGGGTAATGGGGCGATGACAACACATGCCGGACTCCCCATCGGTCAAGGAACACAGCAAAGTCCCGGCTTGTGAACTGAGGCCCTCCGTCGGTTCGCAGGCGTGCAGGAACGCCCATGTCACGGAAGTAGTGGCGGAACTTGCTGATGGTGGCGGCAGACGTCGTGTCATTACCGCACTTGATGACAACCGGCCAACCAGAGAGACGGTCGACGATAACGAAGAAGGACTTTCCTGACACACAGAAAAAGTCGGCCGACACAGACTCAAAGGGGCGGGTGGGGTTGTCGTCACTCATAAAGGATTCCTGCTGCTGGCTGGGTTGTAATACGCGGCGGGGCTTACACACCTGGACAGCATTGGAGATGTCGGGGTCGATGCCAGGCCGGAACACAGTCTGTCTTGCACGCCGTTTGGTGGCCTCGGCTCCACAGTGACTGTCGTGGAGGCGAGCCAAGGCGTGGAGACTTGAGGCAGCAGGGACAACTACCGAAGGGGAGGTGTCACTGGCCAGAGGTAGGGGTAGGGCGGCAGCAGGGTAGTTGCTGCTCCCTTCGTGCACCCTGTTGGCGTGTTTTACCTCGAGAATCGGTGTTGGGAAGTCCTGGGAGATGATGGCCAACTCTTGGCAATGTCTGTAGGACAGCAAAGGAGTCGGGACGCCATTATGCACATCAATCCAGGCTTGACACGACCTGTTGCCAAAGGTGACGTGTGCATATAGTGAACCTAGGGCCGGGGTCATCTGTGAACCATCTGCCATAAAGCGGAGATCCTTGGGGGGCGGTCCTAGATCACTTGGAGAGAGCCCCAAGCATTGCAAATGCTGGGGACCGATGATTGTAGCATCAGCGCCGGTGTCGGGCAACATCTGAAGACGGGATGACACACCGCCGTAGGTCACGATGACGCTGATGTACTGGGGGACTTTGGTCCTGGGACGCGGGGGGGAGCACACATTCCTAATGTGGCTCGAGCGTTGTCAAGAGTCGTCGTACCTCTGATTGGAAGACTGTGGGCGGCCCTCTCTGGTGGAAGGGGGCTGAAGCTTCCGCCGACGCGGTCCCTTGGGTATGTTGGAAGGGCAACACTTGTCATAGTGGCCCAGACGACCACACACATTGCACTGGACGCGTTTGGCTGGGCACCGTACTGTGAGTGACCAGTGGCCCTTACGGTCACAACTGTTGCAGGTAGACTGAGCAGCTGGACACACCTGTGTTCCGTGCTGCTTACCACAGTTGTTGCAAAATAAACCGGGCGTGGACGTGGTGGGCGAAGGCGTAGGAACAGACTTCTTGTCCTTCTTGTACCGGGACACAGCGCGTACAGCTGTAGGGGGAGCACGGATGGCAGAGGTGGCACACCTGGCAGCCTCATAGGAGCGACATATCGTCAACACATCCTTAAGAGAAGAGGAAGAGTCGAGGGAGGTGAGGCGTTGGACAAGTTCCTCGTCCTTAACACCCATCAGGATCACCTGCCTCAACTGGGTCTCCTCGCACTGCTGGTGGTGGCCTAGACATATATCTACCTCTTCCGAGGCTCTCTTAAGACGCACGTAAAAGGCATCAAAAGACTCACCCTCCATCTGTCTGCAGCTAAACAATTCCCTCCTGCGCAGAGCTTCATTCTGCTGTCCTTTGATGTGCCGTTGTAGAACGTCCAGTACCTCCTCTACAGACAGCGAAGAGGTTGGGGGTACCTGCAACGTCTGTTCCAAGACACGCTGAATTTCCAAGGACAGGCACATACGCAGCTGGATGAGTTGTTTAGGCTGTGACAAACTCTGGAGATCCACCATTGTAGAATAATCAGTCCACCGTCGCCGCCATTCACGAAAAGTCTGGAAAGTCTCATCAGGCTTCAAGATGGGCGGCGTTTGAGCTGCTGCTTTAGGTGGGGCTGGGGGGCGTGAAGGAAGCATGGATGAGGTATCTGAACCAGTCAGTACCGAGGCAGTGTTAGAGCCAGGGGCTTGGTTAACAGTGAGGCGAGATATCAAGGCTTCAAACCGTTCACTGTCTTCCAATCTCCGTTGGTGGTCTCGTTCTGCCTCTGCTTGCCTTCTGTGCTCATCCGCCAAACGTCTGTGAGCTTCATCCTCGCGTTTCTCATCTCTCATAAACTTCAGTAAAGCAATTATCTCTGGAGACAACGCTGAATATTGAGGTGAGGGACTGCGCGATGTGGGGGCTGGAGCGTCGTGGCCGGCCTGGTCATCCATCTCTGCGGGGCTATCACCCGCCTGGGTCATCCAGACGCTGGGTCCACGGCTACGTAAGGCGTGAGACATAACTACTTCCTCTGTGTACTATGTCTTAAATCAGTGTTGACCGGTCAGCCCGTCGTATCAACAAGATTTCACACAAAATATTAATTAAATACACAGATAAGTAGGTTATATATATAAAATATATATAAGGAAGCCGCGCGGTCAGCGAGTGTTAGTACATGTATGTGTGTGAGTGAGTGTGTGTCCTGGGCGGGTAGAGCGTCTCGCCCCAGCTGTGAGGGGGGGTGGAGGCGGCGCTGTGAGGGGGTGGAGAGAGAGGCGCGGCGACTCCCAGTCAGTCTAGTTACCCTCAGGACGCGGTCAGAGACGGGTGCACTGAACTCTACTCCTTACAAATGCCCAGAACGTGCCGTATACCTTGGGAATCCTTTAGAACAAGGTCACACATGAATGGCACGAAACACACAATGCACTAAACACTTCACAGAAAATCACTGTCACTGACACTGCTCAAAGTTGCTGAAATTCTTCGAGGAGAGGTGACGCACGGGAGTTGACCCAAGCGAGAGAGGAGTCCGTACGCCGGCTTTCCACAGACTTTGCACTTTCACTCGTAATTATCCAGTAAGATCGGATCACTGCGCCATGTTAGGTTCTGAATAATAAGTTCTATATACAGGAGAGAACACAAACACCTGTATAGTTTTGTAGGTTCGGTTTACTGGATAAGAGTATGTACACAAAGGAGAGCAGCGGTCTCCCTTACCTAGGCTCCTTGTCAACTGCTATAGGCGACGTATGGCAAGTGATACATTAGCAGCTTCCATACGTCGCCAGGCACATTAATTAAGCGTGTGGGATATGGTAATAACATTGCCACACGCTGCTAGCTAGGCTGAATTAATAATACATAGATGGAGCACATACATAATATACATACATGATATATAATCCAGCATACATAATATACATACAACCAACTGTGTAAAAATTTTGTTAGGGGTCACCAACTATACATGTATGTTGTCAGGGTCCACCATCAATGTAAGTAAGTTGTCAGGGGTCACCACCTGTGTATGTTGTCAGGGGTTACCACATGTTCATGTTGTCAGTGTCACCACCTTTTTATGGAGTTAGGGGTCACCAACTGTGTAAGTATGTTGTCAGGGGTTATCAACTGTGTTAGTATGTTGTCAGGGGTCACCACCTGTATATGTTGTTAGGGGTCATCAACTGTGGTAATTATGTTATCAGGGTCACCAACTATGTAAGTATGTTGTGAGGGGAGTCACCAACTGTGTAATTATATTATTAGGGGTCACTACCAGTGGAAGTATGTTGTCAGGAGTCACCAACTATGTAAGTATGTTGGCAGGGGTCACTAGCTGTGTTAGTTGTCAGGGGTCACCAACTGTGTAAGTATGTTGTCAGGGGTCACTACCTGTGTAAGTTTGTTGTCAGGGGTCACCAACTATGTAAGTCTGTTGTCAGGTGTCACTAGCTGTGTTAGTTGCCAGGGGTCACCAGCTGTGTTAGTTGTCAGGGGTCTCCAAATGCTTAAGTATATTATCAGGGGTCACCAACTGTGTAAGTATATTGTCAGGGGGTCAATACCAGTGTAAGTTTGTTGTCGGGGGTCACCAACTATTTAAGTATGTTGTCAGTGGTCACTGCCTCTGTAAGTATGTTGTCAGCGGTCACCAACATATTTTATGTAACAACTTACTCTTTTATTGTCTTTTCAATTCTTTATATTTAGTTACTTATTTATTTATATATTTATTATTCTTTCTCTTTATACTCTTGAGAGGTGGAAAGGGTGAGGGAGGTATTTTTTTATGTTTGAGGAGAAGGTGTGAGGGGAAGGGGCGTACAGGACTAACGGTTTGTGGTTAGGCTAGAAAGGCCTACACCAAGGGGATGACTCAGGGAGCTGGTTAATGGGACAAACATATCAATACGTCACAGAGGAGAAATATAGGATAGTTATTGTATATAGGACTTGAAGGTACCAAGTGTTCCCTGAAGAATGCAGTGATGGGTAGGGAAACACCGGGTAACACTGAAGTCCATTTATTTATGGATAAGAGAATTACAAGTGGTGACTAGCGTGTGCCATGCAAGGCTCACACAGTCAGACTGAGACTGCCTTGCCATATGGCAGCCTCGGGGCAATGTTGCCACATAACACGTGCAGTGTTGCCACGTATTTATATACATAGATGCTACTCGGCACAGTAGCTTATATACAAGGTTGCTACTCGACACAGTAGCTTAGATACATAACCTACATCTCCCTCCCCCCTCACGCTCGTAGTCTTTGTCTTGAGCGGACTTCTTAGTCCTAAGTCGCTCCGAGCGTCGAGGTGCACTGTAGGGCGGATCCTCGTGAGATGTAGGGGACTCGTCATCGGTCAGGGGGCCAGCAGCAGGGGGTGGGACTGGCCGGAGGAAGCGGCGGTTCCTCCACCAGACACGGCCGCTCGGCATCCTGACCTTGTAGTCCCGCGACCGGCCGACGCCCATCACTATGCCCACCTTGTCCCAACGTGTCGTCGTCGGGTCCTGGACGCAGACAAGGGCACCAATCTCCAGTGGCTGAAGTGGGCGGGCACGGTCGTCATACCGAGCCTTGGCGTCCTGGGCACGTGAAGCGGCGCGGTGGTCGCAGCTCTCGGCTCTGGTCTGCCAGTCCTTCGCAAAGGCTTTGGCGTGTGCAGGAACGCAAGAGCGGAGAGGGTGACCATACAGGATCTGGGCAGGGGAGCGTCCTGTATGGGTGGGAGTGGACGCGGGTTCTGGGCAGCTCTGTGAGGCAGCACCAGGGGCGTCGCTCGTTGACTCATGCACCCTGCTGGCGGTGTAACGAGCAGCTAGGGAAAGTCTCTGGGCACCACGCATAACTCCTTGAGGTGCTCCCACGATAGCAAGGGTGTAGCGAGAGTAGGCTGCACGTCGATCCATCCGTGATACGACCTGTCGCCATAAGTGATCTCCGCTTGAAAGGAGCCCACAGCGTCTGGCATCTGGAACCGTCCGCATTGTAGTACTGCAGCTGCGGCGGTGGTCCCAGGTCGCGTTTGGTGAGGCCCAGTTTCTGGAGGTGCTTCAACCCAATCACCGTAGTATCAGCGCCGGTGTCCGGTATCACCTCGATGTGACCCGACACATCACCGTGTGTGACGGCGACGCGGATGGTAGGGGAAGGGGTAGCCCTGGGGCGTGTGGTCGATTCCACCCTCCTGATGTGACTCAGCTGCTGCTTGGGGCTGTGTAGGCTATCTGAAGGGGGATGCGTGCGAACCTCCCCGAGGGAAGTGCGCTGCTTTCCTCCTCGTCTCGGGCTTTTGGGCTTGGGTTGGCGGCAGCACTTGTCGTAGTGTCCATAACGACCGCAGACCTGACACTTGCGGCTTCGTGCAGGGCACCTGTCTGTGTTAGACCAGTGGCCCTTACAGTCACATCCACGACACAGTGCGTCGGCGGCCGGGCATGTCTTGGGGCCATGCTGCTTTCCACAGCTGCCACAGGAAGCACAAGGCGGAGGCGTGGAAGAACGTGCGGCAGCCTTCACGTTGTTGCCCGCCTTCTTATCCTTCTTGTATTGCGAGATAGCTCTCACAGCAGGTGGGGCCCGTAAGGCAGAGGTGGCGGACTTGGTGGCCTCGTACGACCGACATTCAGTCACTACCACCTGGAGTGTGGAGGAAGCGTCCAAGGGGATGACTTGCTGCACCAACTCTTCGTGCCTGACACCTGTCAAGATCCCGTGTTTGATCCAGGCTTCCTCACATTCCCGGCTGTCCGCCTTGCAGACGTCGATCTCCTCTGACAAACTCTTCAAGCCTACAAAAAAGTCGTCAAAGGATTCGTTCTCCGCCTGCTTGCAGCTGGTGAAGGCGCGGCGACGCAAAGCCTCGTTGTTCCGACCTTTAACGTGCTCCTGTAAAAGGTCGAGCACATCCATCACTGAAGATGTGGAATCGGGAGGCACTTGCAACGTGTGCTCCAAAACTCTCTGGGCCTCCAGCGACAAACACATCCGCAGTTGGATGAGCTATTTGTTTGGAGGCATGCTGTCAAGGTCCACCATCGTGGAGTAATCTGTCCAACGTGACGTCTGGTGAGAGGGCGGGTGGGGGTTGAACAGATGCCTTGGGAGCTGTTGGAGTAGCAAGAGTGCCTGGAGGACGCTGGTGTGGTGGAGGAGGGAGGGTACTGGCGCCTTGATGCGCGCTACCTGCGAGTGAGGGAGGGTGGGTTAGCGCCAGGGTCGCCAATAGTGCCTCAAAACGCAACTTTTCCTCCTCTCTTCGTGTCTCCTCCCTCTGAAATTCCATCTCTCTGCGTCTCTCGTCCCGGTCGTCCATCCACCTCAGAATTGTGGCAATGTCCGTCACTGGAGGTGGAGGATGAGAGTCTGCGCCCGGTGGATTGATTTGATTTTGCCGCTTGCAGCGGCTACTTTATTGTGCACCCCACACTCATCCTGTGAGCGGTAGCGCAAAAGGATTACAGAGTAGGGTTTACAAAGGGTCATAATAATTAACCCCCGTTGTCAGGATATTATGGCACTGAAAGTTACACAGTATTTCATTTACATTATTTGTTTAGTTCTATACATAAAGGGAAACTTATTCACAAATGCGTGAGAACAGGCGTGTGAGGCAGTATCTCTGGCCTCACACTTTGTTATTCACATTCACGTGGGAGGTATTCAAGCACATTGCGTATTTGGTTCTGTACATGAGAATTGATATAGTTACTAAGTGCAAAAAAGTGGATACTATCTGAATATGTCGGCTATCTTGCCATTAGAGATGAAGTGTTGTGCCATTTCACACACAGTGTGCTTGGTTCAATCTTCACACAGTCGAGGACGTAGTGTTCAAGTGTGTGGCCATATGTATGGCCACACACTTTACATTTAGTTTTGTTTACATCTGCTTGAGGAACATACTGCCAAAGGTACTTATATCCTAACCTTAATCTAGCGGTTACAACATCTTGTAATCTAGTGATCTTGTTACTTGCTCCATATACATGTTTCACTTGATACATCTCATCATGGTAACCTATGGATCGACTAGTGCCTGTTTGCACTAGTCTACTTGCGTCAAACTCATCAATAAGTTCTTTCCTAATTACAGTTTTAAGGGTACTTTTAGACAGACCCAAATTGTATTCAACGGTGTCTTTGTTAGACGCGAGTTTGGCGAGGGCATCAACTCTGTCATGTTTTATGAGGCCTATGTGAGAGGGGACCCACAACAGTTTGACCCTGACACCCCAGTCAACAAGGCACGCATATTTGTGTCTGGCTTCAGAGGCAAGAGCGTGACAACCTGAGTCGAGGGTACCAAGGGCAAGTAGTGAGGATAGAGAGTCAGTGATAATGAGACTATCAGTAACAGTGGTTTCAATGAATTTAATAGCTGTGAGTATGGCAACTAATTCAGTTTGTAGAGTGGATGCCCAGTTGTTAATTCTAACTCCTTTCTCAATTATATTACCGTCAGGTTGAGTCACAACAATAGCACTTCCAGCCCTCCCACAGGCGGTGTTTAGAGATCCATCAGTGTAGATGGTCTGTGTGATATTATCATCAGTCTGTAGAGTGTGTATGTGTTCAAGAGCTCTCAATTTGGCAGTGTGTTGGAGATAAATGCTTTGTATAATTAATTTTTTAGGCGGATTCGTCGGTATTGTGATATCGAAGGGAACTGTCCGCCAGGGTGGCAGGAAGCGCTGTTGTGTCTCAACTTTGTACAGGTGGTCTAGTCCAAACATCTTCATATGTGTAGCTGTAGTTTGGATCCATTTAGACTCATTAGTCCCATGGTTCATACATTCTAGCAATTTTAAGGAAACAATAGTATCAGGATCACCACGCAGAAGCCTCAGGGCTACTTTGAGGTTGACTTCAATTATTCTATCTTTAACACTGGGTATACCTAGTTCTTTCCTCATATTAAGTACTTTAGTGCTCATGGGACATCCTAGGATAATTCTGAGGGCTTTATTTTGCATTTTCTCGAGCTTGTCAACGCCTTTCCCGTCACGAATGACCAGGGCTGGTGCGTGGTAATCTATCAGAGATCTTATATAGCCTAGGTACATTGTTTTAACAATTCTAATATTAGCACCATAGTGCGGGCTGTACCCCGCTACACTTCTAAGAGGTCTCAGGCTGTCAGTACATTGGCGGGTTAGCTGTTGTATGGCAGGTAGGGTACAAGGGACGGAAACACCAAGATATTTAAAAGAAGAAACATAGTCAATAGTGTTGTTACCTTTCTTGAACTTGGCGGGGCCGCGTTTGCGGTTACCAGCTTGTTTGTTGAACACCTTAGTTTTGTCAGTGGAGATAATAAGACCGAGGTGTTCACAGGCTGCGTATACATGGTTCAGGGTGGTTTGCATTTCACGATGAGTTTTAGTATGTATAAGAATATCATCAGCATAGCTGATTGAGATATTGCTGGGGTTGTCTGGTATTAAATTTAATAATGCATTCATAAGAACATTGAACAAAGTGGGGCTAAGTACTCCACCTTGAGGGGTACCAAGTTGCATATCTTTAACTTCACTTTTGTAACCCTGAAACAGTGCAGCAGCCCTTCTGTTGGTTAGGTATCCACTTATCCAGTGTTACAGCAAACCTCCAAAATCCATTTAGGCTAGTTCGTACAATATCAGTTGCCTATTGGCAATATCAAATGCAGCTTTTAGGTCAAGAAATGTGGTGTATCTGTGCCTTTCATCACCATGCACAGTTAGGAATGTGGTGATGCAATTATGTACACCTTTACCATGGGTGAAGCCATTTATGTTAGGAGACATGTGTTCTCTGATTCTATATAAGAGTCTGCCAAGAACCATCCTCTCAAAGGTTTTACACAGGCAGCTGGTTAGTGATATGGGACGAAAGGCATCAGGCTGTCCTGGTTTCGGTATTGGTACAACAATACTGCTGGTCCATGACGTGGGTAGTTGGCCCTCGGCATGACTCATATTGTACAATACCAACAATGGATTGCCTGGCATGCGCCTTAGTAGTCTAATGATGTTGTAGGTGGCTCCGTCCTCTCCAGGGGAAGTAGACCTACCCCTGGCGAGGGCGGCGTCAAGCTCCCACACAGTATATGGAACATCACACTCATCGTGCTGTTTGCCCAGCATAAAGCTAATAAGATTACTTCTCTCTACAGACTTCGCATCAAGGAGTCCCCGAGTCCTAGCTGGTAACATGTCATAGCTCGACACATGAGCCCACTTTGTTATTAGCTCATTCGACTTTTGCAGAGGGTTTGGATGGGAGACGTGTCTTCTGTTTTTACCTCTGATTATGTTCATGTCTTTCCAGGCTTTGCTGAGGGATGTGTGTTGGTTCAGGCTGTTGACATATGTCTCCCATGCATTTTGTCTGAGTTCGTTTACACGTTCCCTGACAGCAGCAAGGGAAGCTTGATACAATTGTAACATTTGAGGTGTTCTAAATTGTCTGTAACCCTTACCCACCCTCCTGACCCTAGCCCTGAGTTTTTTCAGCTCAGGGTCATTATAGCACTGCTGTTGCCGGTTCCCATTATGCTGACCACGTTTTCTCCATTTTTTGGTGGAGGCATTGTTGGTGAAGTATACATAAGTCCTATCTATCAGATCGTCATGGAAACTTTGGTAGTTGTCAGGCTTGTAGTCCTTGTACCAGTCATGGATGAAGTCTATGAACTTGCTTTCATGTTCTTGCTTGACTGTGATTCTACGTCTGTTGAGTTTACCACCAGTGGGGGTGTCATTGGCTACATGTATACTAGCTTGGATTGGGCTGTGGTCAGACATAAGATCAGTGACAACATCAGAGCTATGAGTTGTGTATGATAGATTAAAGCCAATACATTTGTCTAGACCCCCGCCATAGATGTGTGTTGGTTCATTATTACCTATAATTTGAACATCTTCATATGCGCTGAGAAGTGAGATAAGTCTCCTACCATTGGTGTTAGTGGTGGAGTCACCTAATTTCTTGTGTCTAGTATTCAGGTCACCCATCAGGACAGTGGGCTCAGTGTGTAAAAAGTCTGGGAGATCTGTGTACTGAAGCTGATCTGACGGAGCATAGGCGTTTAGCACGTTGAGTGCGGAGTTGCCCAGGTGGATAGTGATCCCATGGTAGTCTTTTTGGATACAAGAGGTACATGCGGGAGTGACTTCTTAACGTACATCAAACATGTGTGAGTAGAACTAGGATCACAATACACATAATTGGGCAGACTGGGTGGGGGCTTACCATTAGGTGTGAGACACTCCTGCAGACACACAATATCGATGTCCTCAGTCACAACTTTGTGGTGTAGGTCAGGGTATCGTTTTCTAAGGGATGAGATGTTCCAACTCATCACCTTCACCGCTCTGTATCTTTGCCTGGTATTAACACTGGCCATTATGAAATGTATTTGGAACTTTGTCTGGTATTAACACTGGCCATTATGAAATGTATTTGGATAGAAGCAAAAGGCACTGTATGATACTGTTCTTTTCTGCGCTGCCTGTCCCTTCGGCAGGCAGTAGGCCAGTTAACCTTTTAGAAACATTTCTGGAGCATGTACGGCTCAACAATTGTTGTATTTTATTGGCAGACAACAACACACTTTGGTTACACTCGACATCACCATCATTTTCTGTTTGTGCTTGTTCATCTTCACTGACCATGTCCACAGAGGCATCAGTAGAACTGTTACCAGTATCACTATTTTCCTCTGCGTGGACACTAGTTCCTGGTGGGTCTTGAGTTTCCACATCTGGTACTGACATCTGAATGTCTTCAGTTTGACTGTAATTTCTCCGTAGCTGCTGCACTGTGTTGGTGGTGTTTTTTCCTTTAGTGTATCACAGAGGCTCCTTAACATTTCAGTTTGAGCTGTAAACTGAGCTTTGAGTTCTTTAATTTCATTTTTCAAATCATTGATCTCTTCACGTTGTGCGTGTTCATGGAGTGTGTTGGCAGCTACCTGTTGTGTCGGTACGTCTGTGTTGCCCCATGCTGATCTTTCGATGACTGCTGGTGATGATCCTGGAGCTTTGGTGGGGAGGGCGGGCCAGGGGTTGGCCGTAAGGAGTACCCTAGCAGCATTAGTGTTTCTTGAGACCTGCCTGGGTGGCGGGTCTGGGCGCTGAAGGGGTGTAGGAGCTCTAGAACAGTTAGGGTGCCATACAGGAACTCCAACTGTTTTGCAGTTAATACACTTCTGTTGGATGACACCCCTAGAGCAACTGTATCTCTGCAAACCTGTGTTGCATGTTGCCTTGAGCAGAGACCACACCACGGCTTAGTCGAGGGGCATAACCGGGCCACATGGCCCCAGTGCTGACAGTTGTAACACCTCCGGTTAGGGGGCTGATAGAGAGTTACCTTCAGAGTCCGATAGGCACCACGGACTCGAATGGTCTTGGGTGGGTCTTCCGAGCCAACCCAGTCTGCAATGACTGCATTCTTGCCCCTGAGTCGCTTCGTCCTTCTGATGTAGGAATGGGCTTCTAGTAGTGTAGGGGTCTGGTACTGGTTGAGCCCTATGATTAAGATGGTTTTCTTGCTCGATGGTTGGGATGATTGTTCCATGGTTATTCCCCTTATGCTATTGGTGAGGAGATCCTGTATGACTGCTGGGTCGTTTCTAATCAGAACATGATCTTGTGTACCGACTCTGAACTGAAACTCAGCCTCAGGGTATTTGTCTTCCGCATCGTTCAGCCAGAGATACTTGTCTTCAGGTGATGTACCTTCAGGGAAGTATAATCTTACTCTCATGGGGGGTTGTGGTTGTAGTTGATTGTCTCTAAGTCTTTCTGCCTTTTCGGCCTTCCGCTTGTTCCTGGACTGAACTAGTTGAAAGCCATCTTCTCCGTTGGTGTCAAGGTCAACACCACAGTCGCCTGGCTCACTCAGTGCATCAGGAGAGTTAAAGCGAGTAGCTGGATCTCCAGTCAACTCAGACATGGTGGAGTTACAGGGCTCGACTTATATGCCTACGTCAGAGGGCCGAGGACTGCTTGGCACTCCTAGGAAGTCAGCGGTGGTTGGGAGGCGTAACCCTCTTAGAGGACAAAGGAGACTGGCATCTACAGCGTATTAGCGGTGTGAGGGGAGGCCATGAGCGGGCCTCCCGCGGAGGGAGTGTGGTGTCGGGGGGACCAAGGTAACAGGAGTTTTCTCAGTTTATAAACACTTTTATTACACTACACTTGTTCTTAATAGTATCTCTGTTTTTCTGGTTAGATACAGTATCAAAGTCAATTTTAGTTTCAAAAAAACTAACCAGCTTGGCACACTATGAGGACGGGGGTTTATGTAAACAAACCCTCACCACATGGCGGAGCGTGACCACAAGGGTATAGGCCTTGCCTCGCGGGCACCTACACCTACACACGACACAGTGCTCAACACACGGTAGTTCACTTGTTATACAGGCAACATATTTGCAGTTGTTGACCTATCCCCACCCTACTGGGTGGTGTTGTGTTATTTCTTGTTCAAATGTGAAGCCGACCCACTGTTGTTCTCAGGGTGGACTGATTAGCACCTCCTTGTCAGGAGATGGCGGTCAGTTCCCAGCGGTGCTTATCTCACTGGCGGGTCACGGCTCTCACTGGTACTGTCTAGTACTGAATTCACTGGCTTAAACACTGTTCATAACTGTTCAACACTGGTTCCACTTCTTTCCGAAACGAAATGTCACTTTTGATTATGTTGATATCCCGGTGGTGAGGATGGGTCGGGGAGACGGACATGGGGAATGGGCCAAGCATTGGCCAAGGGTAAGAGCTGCTCAGCAGGAGCAGCACCTAAATAGGTCTTGACCCTACGGTGGTCAGGTCATCACTGCGCCCGGTGGAGGGGAAGGTGGTTGGGAGTCGTGTCTCCCATCTTGACGTTGCCCATTCTTACCGCCCATCTTAGTGTGTGCGTGGACTGCACTGTTTAGTATATAAAGTGGCGCCTCAACAGCTCGAACCACATATATATGACATAAACAGTGCAGAAATAATGCATAGAGTCCACAGTTCTGTCCGTGAGTGAGTGAGTGCGTGCGTGCATGTGTGTGTGTGTGTGTGTGTCTGAGAGAGCACTTCGTGATGGCCTTAATGCCGTGGCTAGAGCCGCCGCAGGGGTGAGACAGTCAGTGTCTCCCCGGATGTCACACGAGAAGGGTGTACGCCTGCGTGCTCCGTGGGTACCACAAAAAACAGGCCAATGCTCAACTCTCAGGTCTAGACACACTAATACACTGACACTAACACTGCCACCGTCACTAGAACGCACTGTGACGGCGCAACACTGCACGTTGCGGCGAAACACAACACAACACACTAGTCGACGCGCACATCGACGGCAGATGTAACCGTCGGCACTGTTCACACACTTGTAAGTCCACAGATCCTAGTCACTGCGCCATGAAGGTTCCAAGTGTTCCCTGAAGAATGCAGTGATGGGTAGGGAAACACCGGGTAACACTGAAGTCCATTTATTTATGGATAAGAGAATTACAAGTGGTGACTAGCATGTGCCATGCACGGCTCACACAGTCAGACTAAGACTGCCTTGCCATATGGCTGCCTCGGGGCAATGTTGCCACATAACACGTGCAGTGTTGCCACGTATTTATATACATAGATGCTACTCGGCACAGTAGCTTATATACAAGGTTGCTACTCGGCACAGTAGCTTAGATACATAACCTACAGGACTCACCGTATTACTGCCTAATACCAAAGACATGCACGACAATGTTTTAGTCAACACAAGGGAATTGAGAACTAATTATAATGGTTCTTCATGTATTTATGACATTACTCAAATTGAACAGTTACACTTCAAAACAATAAACCTAAATTCCTAGCTTGCTATCCAAAGGGGTCCATTACTCACTATACATTTCGGGAAACGGATCAAACCTAATAGGTACTCACGCTATAGCCGCCATGTGAGGAGGTGACACCTAGGACACAACTACACTTAACTCCTACCAAACGCGAGACTCCGGGTGGGCCCACAAGGGACGCCAAAACTTTCTTGACGTCATGCCTCATAGGCTTTCTCATTGGTCGAATACAGGCCTAAGGCCTTCTTACTAATGGCTTAAAATTCGCAGGAACCAATTGTGTAAGTATATATTCTGGGGTCACCACATGTTTATGTTGTCAGGGGTCACCAACTGTGTAAGCAAGTTGTCATGGGTCACCAACAGTGTAAGCATGTTGTCAAGGGTCATCGACTGTGATTTTATGTTGTCAGGGGTCACCAACTGTGATTTTATGTTGTCAGGGGTCACCAACTGTAATTTTATGTTGTCAGGGGTTATAGCAAAGGTTTTGTGTCTTCTTACTTTACTCAGTCGGGGTGGTACTGTAGTTACTTAAGGGGTTCACTTGACTCTATGTACATTTTGGTATCCATCCATCTGTTGCTGGGGGAACCCTTTGTTTTAGATCAATGCATTAGTTAGGAAGGGTAGTGGAAAGAGATATTTTCCATTTAAGTTTATTGAGCAAGGACGTGACATGAGGGCACCTGCGTTCATTCTATTTTCTAACTATATACCGTAGGGGGGGGGGGGGGATGGAGCTCACTATACACCCGCAAAAACTAAAGAGAAAACGTTAGGTACACATCACCGATCCATCAGTATTGACAGTCGCCGGGCCACACGTAGGAACCTCACACCCACACTTCAACAGCAAAAACAGTCTGTCTTTTTCTTACACTCCTATCCTGTTGTCGAGGACTTTTTCAGTCTCTAATTGGAGTAGGTTTTTTTCCAAGGGTCCTTATTTTCTGTTACCCTGATTGGTTGGCACACTGTATGTGCGGGGCCATCTCCATAGCACCCCATATAGGTTTACATGTTATTCTTTGAGGCTGTAACTAATTGCGTCCATCTGGTCTGACAAGTGCCATAAACATTGTAATGGTCGTTCACCTGGGTGTATGGGTGCCTGCCTGTGTGTATGGGTGCCGGTCTGTGTGGGTGTTCCTGTTTATTACAGGTCACCAACTGCGTAAGTAAGTTGTCAGGGATCACCAACTGTATAAGTATGTTGTCACGTGTCACCAATTATTGTAAGTACGTAGTCAAGGGTCACCACATGTGTAAGTATGCTCTCAGGGGTCACCACATGTTTAAGTTGTCAGGGATCACCAACTGTGTAAGGGTGTTGTTAGGGGTCACCATGTGTGTAAGTTGTCAGTAATCACCACCTGTGCAAGTAAGTTGTCAGTGGGTCTCCAATTGTGTATGGATGTTGTAAGGGGTCACTAACTGTGTATGTATCTTGGCAGGGGTCACCAACTGTGTAAGTATGTTTTCAGGGGTCAACATCTGTGTAGGATGTCTGGGGTCACAACCTGTGTAAGTTTGTTGTTAGGGGTCACCAACTGTGTAGCTATGTTGTCATGGATCACCACATGTTTATGTTGTCAGGGGTCACTAACTGTGTAAGGTGTCAGGTGACCCTAACTGTGTAAATATTTTGTCAGGGGTCACCAACTTTGTAAGTAATGTTAGGGGTCACCACACGTGTATGTTTGCCAGGGGTCACCAACTGTGTATGTTGTCAGGGGTCACCAACTGTGTAGCTATGTTGTCAGGGGTCACCACCTGTGTAAGTATGTTGTCAGGGGTCACCAATTGTGTATGTATGTTGTCAGGGATCACGAACTTTGCAAGTATGTTGTCAGGGGTCACCAATTGTTTAAGTATGTTGTCAGGGGTCAGAAACCGTGTCTGTTGTCGGGGGCAAACGCTGTGTTTGTTGTCATGGGTCACCAACTGTGTAAATATGTTGTCAGGGGTCACCAACTGCGTATGATTTTAGGGTTCACTAATTGCGTAAGTATGTTTTCAGGAGTCACCACCTGTGTAAGTATGTTGTCAGGGTTCACCAACTGCGTGAGCAAATATTTATGGGTCACCAACTGTGTAAGTATGTTGACAGAGGTCACCAACTGCTTAAGTATGCAGTCAGGGGTCATCAACTCTGTAAGTATTTTGCTAGGGGTCACCAACTGTGCAAGTAAGGTTGTCATGGGTCACAGTCAGTTTAAGTAAGTAGTCAGTGGTCACCACCTGTTTATGTTGTCAGGGGTCACCAACACTGTAAATATGTTGTCAGGGGTCACCAACTTTGTAAGGTTGTTGTCAGGGGTCAGAAGCCGTGTCTGTTGTCAGGGGATACCACCTATGTAAGTATGTTGTCAGGGTTCACCAAATGTGTAAGTATGCTGTTTAGGGGTCACTAACTATGTTAGTATGTTGTCAGGGGTCACCAAGTGTGTAAGCATGTTGTCAGATGTCACTAATTGTGTAGTAATGCTGTCAGGGGTCACCAACTGCGAATGTTTTAGGGTTTACTAATTGCCTAAGTATGTTGTCAGGGGTCACCAACTGCGTAAGTATATTGTCATGGGTCACCAACTGTGTAATTATGTTGTCTGGGGTCAGCAACTGTGTAAGTTGTCAGGGGTCACCAACTGTGTTAGTATAGTAATTAGGGGTCTGTAACTGAATAAATATGTTGTCAGGGGACACCAAATGTGTATATTGCAATAGGTTACCATTGTGTAAGTATGTTGTCATGGGTCACCATCTGTGTTTGTTGTCAGGGGTCACTAACTGTGTAAGTATGTTGTCATGGGTCACCATCTGTGTTTGTTGTCAGGGGTCACCATTGTGTAATTATGTTGTCATGGGTCACCATCTGTGTTTGTTGTCAGGGGTCACCATTGTGTAAGTATGTTGTCATGTGTCACCATCTGTGTTTGTTGGAAGGGGTCACTAAATGTGTAAGTATGTTGTCAGGGGCCACCATCAGTGTAAATAAGTTGTCAGGGGTCATCTACTGTGTTTGTTGTCAAGCGTTTTCAACTGTATACGTTGTCAGGGGTCACCATCTGTGTAAGAATTTTGATAGGGGTCACCAACTTTGAAAGTATGTTGTAAGGGGCCACCATCAGTGAAAGTAAGTTTTCAGGGGCCACCAACTGTTCAAGTATGTTGTCAGGGGTCACTAACTGTGAAAGTTGTCAGGGATCACCAACTGTGTAACTATGTTGTCATGGTCACCAACTATGTAATTATGTTGTCATGGGTCACCATCTGTGTTAGTTGTTAGGGTCACCAACTATGTAAGTTTGTTGTCAGGTGTCACCAGGTTTGTAAGTACGGTGTCAGGGGTCACCCAACAGTGCAAATATGTTGTTCGGGTTCACCAACTTTATAAGTATGTTGTCAGGGTTCACCAACTGTGTAAGTATGTTGTTTAGGGGTCAGTAACTATGTAAGTATGTTGTCAGGGGCCACCAACTGTGTAAGTATGTTGTCAGAGGTCACTAACTGTGTAATTATGCTGTCAGGGTTCACCATCTGTGTAACTATGTTGTCATTGGTCACCAACTGTGTAAATATGCTCTCAGGGGTCACTAACTGTGTAAGTTCGTTGTCACGGGTCACTAAGTGTGTAAGTACGTTGTTAGGGGTCACCAACCGTGTAAATTAGTTGTCAGGGGTCAACAACTCTGTAAGTTAGTTGTCAGGGGTCACCAACTGTGTAAATATGCTCTCAGGGGTCACTAACTGTGTATGTCTGTTGTCATGGGTCACCATCTGTGTAAGTATATTGTCAGGGGTCACCAACTGTGTAAGTTAGTTGTCAGGGGTCACCATCTGTGCAAGTACGTTGTCAGGGGTCACTGACTGTGTATGTATGTTGTCAGGGGTTACCAACTCTCTAAGCATGTTGTCATGGGTTCAACAACTGTGTAAGTATGTTGTTTGGAGCCACCATCTGTGTAAGTAAGTTGTCAGGGGTCACCAACAGTGTTAGTTGTCAAGAGTTTTCAACTGTGTAAGATGTCAGGGGTCACCATCTGTGTGAGGTGTCAGGCGTCACCAACTGTGCAAGTATGTAGTCAGAGGTCACCAACTGTGCAAGCATGTTGCCAGGGGTCACCAGGTTTGTAAGTATGTTGTCAGGTGTCACCAACTGTGTAAAAATTTTGTTAGGGGTCACCAACTGTACATGTATGATGTCAGGGGCCACCATCAATGTAAGTAATTTGTCAGGGGTCACCTCCTGTGTATGTTGTCAGGGGTGACCACATGTTTATGTTGTCAGTGTCACCACCTTTTTATGGAGTTAGTGGTCACCAACTGTGTAAGTATGTTGTCAGGGGACACCAACAAGGTAAGTATGTTGCCAGGGTCACCAACTGTGTAAGTTTGTTGTCAGGGGTTATCAACTGTGATAGTATGTTGTCAGGGGGCACCACCTGTATATGTTGTTAGGGGTCATCAACTGTGGTAATTATGTTATCAAGGTCACCAACTATTTAAGTATGTTGTGAGGGGGGTCACCAACTATGTAATTATATTATTAGGGGTCACTACCGGTGTAAGTGTGTTGTCAGGGGTCACCAACTATGTAAGTCTGTTGTCAGGGGTCACTAGCTGTGTTAGTTGCCAGGGGTCACCAGCTGTGTTAGTTGTCAGGGGTCACTAAATGCTTAAGTATATTATCAGGGGTCACCAACTGTGTAAGTATGTTGTCAGTCAGGGGGTCACTACCAGTGTAAGTTTGTTGTCGGGGGTCACCAACTATTTAAGTATGTTGTCAGTGGTCACTGCCTCTGTAAGTATGTTGTCAGCGGTCACCAACATATTTTATGTAACAACTTACTCTTTTATTGTCTTTTTAATTCTTTATATTTATTTACTTATTTATTTATATATTTATTATTCTTTCTCTTTATACTCGTGAGAGGTGGAAAGGGTGAGGGAGTTATTTTTTTATATTTGAGGAGAAGGTGTGAGGGGAAGGGGAGTACAGGACTAATGGTTTGTGGTTAGGCTAGAAAGGCCTACACCAAGGGGATGACTCAGGGAAGCTGGTTAATAGGACAAACATATCAATACGTCACAGAGGAGAAATACAGGATAGTTAATGTATATAGGACTTGAAGGTACCAAGTGTTCCCAGAAGAATGCAGTGATGGGTAGGGAAACACCGGGTAACACTGAAGTCCATTTATTTATGGATAAGAGAATTACAAGTGGTGACTTGCGTGTGCCATGCACGGCTCACACACTCAGACTGAGACTGCCTTGCCATATGGCAGCCTCGGGGCAATGTTGCCACATAACACGTGCAGTGTTGCCACGTATTTATATACATAGATGCTACTCGGCACAGTAGCTTATATACAAGGTTGCTACTCGGCACAGTAGCTTAGATACATAACCTACATCTCCCTCCCCCCTCACGCTCATAGTCTTTGTCTTGAGCGGACTTCTTAGTCCTAAGTCGCTCCGAGCTTCGAGGTGCACTATGGGGCGGATCCTCTTGAGATGTAGGGGACTCGTCCTCGGTCAGGGGGCCAGCAGCAGGGGGTGGGACTGGCCGGAGGAAGCGGCGGTTCCTCCACCAGACACGGCCGCTCGGCATCCTGACCTTGTAGTCCCGCGACCGGCCGACGCCCATCACTATGCCCACCTTGTCCCAACGTGTCGTCGTCGGGTCCTGGACGCGGACAAGGGCACCAATCTCCAGTGGCTGAAGAGGGCGGGCACGGTCGTTTTACCGAGCCTTTGCATCCTGGGCACGTGAAGCTGCGCGGCGGTTGCTGCTCTCGGCTCTGGTCTGCCAGTCCTTCGCAAAGGCCTTGGCATGTGCAGGAACGCAAGAGCGGAGAGGGTGACCATACAGGATCTGGGCAGGGGAGCGTCCTGTGTGGGTGGGAGTGGACGCGGGTTCTGTGCAGCTCTGTGCGGCAGCACCAGGCGCATCGCTCGTTGACTCACGCACCCTGCTGGCGGTGTAACGAGCAGCTGGGATCTGCTCGGGAAAGTCTCTGGGAACCACGCATAACTCCTTGAGGCGCTCCCACGACAACAAGGGTGTAGCGAGAGTAGGCTGCACGTCGATCCATCCGTGATACGACCTGTCGCCATAAGTGATCTCCGCTTGAAAGGAGCCGACAGCGTCTGGCATCTGGGAACCGTCAGCATTGTAGTACTGCAGCTGCGGAGGTGGTCCCAGGTCGCGTTTGGTGAGGCCCAGTTTCTGGAGGTGCTTCAACCCAATCACCGTAGTATCTGAGCCGGTGTCCGGTATCACCTCGATGTGACCCGACACATCACCGTGTGTGACGGCGACGCGGATGGTAGGGGAAGGGGTAGCTCTGGGGCGTGTGGTCGATTCCACCCTCCTGATGTGACTCAGCTGCTGCTTGGGGCTGTGTAGGCCATCTGAAGGGGGATGCGTGCGAACCACCCCGAGGGAAGTGCGCTGCTTTCCTCCTCGTCTCGGGCTTTTGGGCTTGGGTTGGCGGCAGCACTTGTCGTATTGTCCATAACGACCGCAGACCTGACACTTGCGACCTCGTGCAGGGCACCTGTCTGTGCTAGACCAGTGGCCCTTACGGTCACATCCACGACACAGTGCGTCGGCGGCCGGGCATGTCGTGGGGCCATGCTGCTTTCCACAGCTGCCACAGGAAGCACTAGGCGGAGGCGTGGAAGAACGTGCGGCAGCCTTCACGTTGTTGCCCGCCTTCTTATCCTTCTTGTATTGTGAGATAGCTCTCACAGCAGGTGGGGCCCGTAAGGCAGAGGTGGCGGACTTGTTGGCCTCGTGCGACAGACATTCAGTCACTACCACCTGGAGTGTGGAGGAAGCGTCTAGGGGGATGAGTTACTGCACCAACTCTTCGTGCGTGACACCTATCAAGATCCCGTGCTTGATCCAGGCTTCCTCACATTCCCGGCTGTCCGCCTTGCAGACGTCGATCTCCTCTGACAAACTCTTCAAGCCTACAAAAAAGTCGTCAAAGGATTCGTTCTCCGCCTTCTTGCAGCTGGTGAAGGCGCGGCGACGCAAAGCCTCGTTATTCCGACCTTTAACGTGCTCCTGTAAAAGGTCGAGCACATCCGTCACTGAAGATGTAGAATCGGGAGGCACTTGCAACGTGTGCTCCAAAACTCTCTGGGTCTCCAGCGACAAACACATCCGCAGTTGGATGAGCTGTTTGCTTGGAGGCATGCTGTCAAGGTCCACCATCGTGGAGTAATCTGTCCAACGCCGCCTCCACTCACGAAAAAGCTGAAACGTGACGTCTGGTGAGAGGGCGGGTGGGGGTTGAACAGATGCCTTGGGAGCTGTTGGAGTAGCAAGAGTGCCTGGAGGACGCTGGTGTGGTGGAGGAGGGAGGGTACTGGCGCCTTGATGCCCGCTACCTGCGAGTGTGGGAGGGTGGGTTAGCGCCAGGGTCGCCAATAGTGCCTCAAAACGCAACTTTTCCTTCTCTCTTTGTGTCTCCTCCCTCTGAAGTTCCATCTCTCTGCGTCTCTCGTCCCGGTCGTCCATCCACCTCAGAATTGTGGCAATGTCCATCACTGGAGGTGGAGGATGAGAGTCTGCGCCCGGTGGAGGGGAAGGTGGTGGGGAGTCGTGTGTCCCATCTTGACGTTGTCCCTTCTTACCGCCCATCTTAGTGTGTGCGTGGACTGCACTGTTTAGGATATAAAGTGGCGCCTCAACAGCTCGAACCACATATATATGACATAAACAGTGCAGAAATAACGCATAGAGTCCACTGTTCTGTCCGTGAGTGAGTGCGTGCGTGCGCGTGTGTGTGTGTGTGAGTCTGAGAGAGCACTTCGTGGTGGCCTTAATGCCGGTGGATAGTGCTGCCGCAGGGGTGAGACCGTCAGTGTCTCCCCGGATGTCATACGAGAAGGGTGTACGCCTGCGTGCTCCGTGGGTACCACAAAAAACAGGCCAATGCTCAACTCCTAGCTCTAGACACACTAATACACTGACAATAATACTGCCACCGTCACTAGAACGCACTGTGACGGCGCAACACTGCACGTTGCGGCGAAACACAACACAACACACTAGTCGACGCGCACATCGCCGGCAGATGTAACCGTCGGCATTGTTCACACACTTGTAAGTCCACAGATCCTAGTCACTGCGCCATGAAGGTTCCAGGTGTTCCCTGAAGAATGCAGTGATGGGTAGGGAAACACCGGGTAACACTGAAGTCCATTTATTTATGGATAAGAGAATTACAAGTGGTGACTAGCGTGTGCCATGCACGGCTCACACAGTCAGACTGAGACTGCCTTGCTATATGGCAGCCTCGGGGCAATGTTGCCACATAACACGTGCAGTGTTGCCACGTATTTATATACATAGATGCTACTCGGCACAGTAACTTATATACAAGGTTGTTACTCGGCACAGTAGTTTAGATACATAACCTACAGGACTCACCGTATTACTGCATAATACCAAAGACATGCACGACAATGTTTTAGTCAACACAAGGGAATTGAGAACTAATTATAATGGTTCTTCATGTATTAATGATATTACTCAAATTGAACAGTTACACTTCAAAACAATAAACATAAATTCCTAGCTTGCTATCCAAAGGGGTCCATTACTCACTATACATTTCGGGAAACGGATCAAACCTAATAGGTACTCACGCTATAGCCGCCATGTGAAGAGGTGACACCCAGGACACAACTACACGTAACTCTTACCAAACGCGAGACTCCGGGTGGGCCCACAAGGGACGCCAAAACTTTCTTGACGTCATGCCTCATAGGCTTTCTCATTGGTCGAATACAGGCCTAAGGCCTTCATACTAATGGCTTAGAATTCGCAGGAACCAATTGTGTAAGTATATATTCTGGGGTCACTATCTGTGCATGTTGTCAGGGGTCACCAACTGTGTAAGTATGTTTTCAGGGGTCACCAACTGTGTAAGTATATTGTTAGCGGTCTCCAACTGTGTTAGTATTTTGTCAGGGGTCACCATCTGTGTATGTTGCCAGGGTCACCAACAGTGTAAGTATGTTTTCAGGGGTCACCAACTGTGTACGTATGTTGTTAGGGGTCACCACCTGTGTATGTTTTCAGGTAACACCAACTGTGTAAGTATGTTGACAGGGGTCACCAACTGTGTAAGTATGTTGTCAGGGGTCACCAACTGTGTAGGTATGTTGTCAGGGGTCACCAACTGTGTAAGTATGTTGTCAGAAGCCAACCACTTGTGTTTGTTGCCAGGGGTCACCAACTGTGTAAGTATGTTGTTAGGGGTTACAACCTGTGTATGTTGTCAGGGGTCACCATCTGTGTTTGTTGTTAGGGGTCACCAACAGTGTAATTATGTTGTCAGGGCTCACCATCTGTGTAATTTTGATGTCAGGGGTCACCACCCGTGTAATTATGTTCCCAGGGGTCACCAACTGTGTAAGTATGTTATCATTGATTTTGCTGCTTACAGCGGCTACTTTATTGTGTACCCCACACTCATCTTGTGAGCGGTAGCGCAAAGGGATTACAGAGTAGTTTACAATGGGTCATAATAATTAACCCCCGTGGTCAGGATAATATGTCACTGAATGTTACACAGTATTTCAATTACATTTTTTGTTTAGTTCTATACATAGAGGGTAACTTATTCACAAAGGCGTGTGAGGTAGTATGTCTGGCCGCACACTTTGTTATTCACATTTGCGTGAGAAGTATTCTAGCACATTGTGTATTTGGTTCTATACATGAGAACTGATCTAGTTACTAAGTGCAAAAAAGTGGATTCAGTCTTAATATGTCAGCTATCTTGCCATTAGAGATGAAGTGTTGTGCCATTTCACACACAGAATGCTTGTACCTGCCCCTAAAAGGTTTTATCTTTACACAGTCGAGGACGTAGTTTTCAAGTATGTGGTTATATGTCTGGCCACACACTTTACATTAAGTTTTGTTTACATCTGCTTGAGGAATATACTGCCAGAGGTACTTATATCCTAACCTTAATCTAGCGGTTACAACATCTTGTAATCTAGTGATCTTGTTACTTGCTCCATATACATGTTTCACTTGATACTTCTCATCATGGTAAACTATGGATCGACTTGTGCCCGTTTGCACTTGTCTACTTACGTCAAATTCATCAATAAGTTCTTTCCTAATTACAGTTTTAAGACAGACCCAAACTGTATTCAACGTTGTCTTTGTTAGACGCGAGTTTGGCGAGGGCATCAGCTCAGTCATGTTTTATGAGGCCTATGTGAGAGGGGATCCACAACAGCTTGACTTTTACACCCCTGTCAATAAGGTACGCATATATGCTCCTGGCTTCAGAGACAGGCGCGTGACAACTTGAGTTGAGGGTGTCAAGGGCAAGTAGTCAGGAGAGAGAGTCACTGATGATGAGACTGTCTATGACAGTGGTTTCAATGAATTTAATAGCTATAAGTACGGCAACTAATTCAGTTTGTAGAGTGGATGCCCAGTTGTTAGTTCTAACTCCTTTCTGAATTATATTACCGTCAGGTTGAGTCACAACAATAGCACTTCCAGCCCTCCCACAGGCGGTGTTAAGAGATTCATCAGTGTAGATGGTCTGTGTGATATTATCATCAGTCTCTCGAGTATGTATGTGTTCAAGAGCTCTCACTTTGGCATTGTGTTGGAGATAAATACTTTGTATAAGTAATTTTTTAGGCGGATATGTCGGTATTGTGATATCGAAGGGAATTGTCAGCCAGGGTGGCAGGAAGCGCTGTTGTGTCTCAACTTTGTACGGGGTCACCAACTGTGTAAGTATATATTCAGGGGTCACTATCTGTGCATGTTGTCAGGGGTCACCAACTGTGTAAGTGTGTTGTCAGGTGTACACCAACTGTGTAAGTATGTTGTCAGGGGTCACTACCAGTGTAAGTTTGTTGTCAGGTGTACACCAACTGTGTAAGTATTTTTTTAGGGGTCACCACCTGTGTATGTTTTCAGGGGTCACCAACTGTGTAATTATGTTGTCAGGCGTCACCAACTATGTAAGTATGTTGTTAGGGGTCACCACCTGTGTATGTTTTCAGGTGTCACCAACTGTGTAAGTGTGTTGTCAGGGGTCACCAACTGTGTAAGTATGTTTTCATGGGTCACCATGATTGTAAGAATGTTGTCAGGGGTCACCAACTGTGTAAGTGTGTTGTTATGGGTCACCACCTGTGATGTTTTCAGGTGTCACCAACTGTGAAAGTATGTTGTCAGGCGTCTCCAACTGTGTTAGTATGTTTTCATGGGTCACCATGATTGTAAGAATGTTGTCAGGGGTCACCAACTGTGTAAGTATGTTGTTAGGGGTCACCACCTGTGATGTTTTCAGGTGTCACCAACTGTGAAAGTATGTTGTCAGGCGTCACCAGCAGTGTAAGTTTGTTGTCAGGGGACACCAACTGTGTAAGTGTGTTGTCAGGTGTCAACAACGGTGTAAGTATGTTGTCAGCGGTCACCAATTGTGCAAGTATGTTGTCAGGGGTCACCAACTGTGCAAGTATGTTGTCAGGGGTGACAACGTTGTAAGTATTTTGTCAGGGGTCACCAACTGTGTAAGTATGTTGTCAGGGGTCACCAGGTTTATAAGTATGTTGTCAGGGGTCAACAACTGTGTAAGTATGTTTTCAGGGGTCACCACCTGTGTATGTTGTCAGGGGTCACCAACTGTGCAAGTATGTTGTCAGGTGTCAACAACTGTGCAAGTATATTGTCAGGGGTCACCAATTGTGCAAGTATGTTGTCAAAGGCCACCAACTGTGCAAGTATGTTGTCAGGGGTCACCAATTGTGCAAGTATATTGTCAGGGGTCACCAACTGTGTAAGTAAGTTGTCAGGGGTCATCAACTGTGTAAGTATTTTGTCAGGGGTCACCACCTGTATATGCTGTTAGGGGTCATCAACTGTGGTAATTATGTTGTCAGGGTCACCAAATATGTAAGTGTGTTGTGAGGGGTCACCAACTGTGTAATTATGTTATTATGGGTCACTACCAGTGGAATTATGTTGTCAGGGGTCACTAGCTGTGTTAGTTGCCAGGGGTCACCAGCTGTGTTAGTTGTCAGGGGTCACCAAATGTTTAAGTATATTATCAGGGGTCACCAACTATGTAAGTATGTTGTCAGGAGGTCACTACCAGTGTAAGTTTGTTGTCAGGGGTCACCAACTATTTAAGTATGTTGTCAGTGGTCACTGCCTCTGTAAGTATGTTGTCAGCGGTCACCAACATATTTTATGTAACAACTTACTCTTTTATCGTCTTTTTAATTCTTTATATTTATTTATTTATTTATTTATATATTTATTTTTCTTTCAGTTGTGTTCTGACCTCACTAGGGGAAAGGTCACGGCAGGGTTAGCTCCCGAGGGGTAATTATCAGATATGGCCAGTGCTATGTGTGGTCTTGGGTATGTGAGTTTGTTGACCAAACTGGAGTGGTCCATGAAAAAATTGGCGAGGGCCAAGGAAGAAATTGAGAGGACCACGTTGGAGAACCTGAAATTAAAGGAAGAGCTGGCGAAATTAAAAGGGGAGCCAGTGTCTGACGAAAACTCAAGCGAGTGGAAGGTGGTGAGTAGTGGGAAGACGAAGCTGGTGGTGAAGAAGTACACCAAGGATACGACAACAACGACAACAACAGCTAAGTGTACCAACTCGTTCAGTCCCTTGATAGACGAATTAGACGTTAGTACAGTCTGGGACAGGGATGACAAGGAAGGTATAAAAACTTTAATTGTTGGTGACTCACAGGAAAGGTACTTAGACAGAGCCTTTTGTGGTAAAAACAAAAATAGGATGAGGGTGTGTTTGCCAGGAGCTGGGGTGGGGGATATAATTGACAGGATGGACAGTATCTTGTCTGGTAATGGGAACAAACCCATTATCTGCCTCAGTGCGGGAGGCAATGATATTGGCGGGTGCAGGAGCGAGGAGCTTCTTGATAAGTTCAAGGCAGCTATAGATCGTATTAGGACTAAGGGAGGGATCCCTATCATATGCTGTGTCCTGCCTAGAAGGAGAGTTGGCAGTGAATGGTTGTCAAGGGCAGCTGGCGTCAACGACCGTCTTGGCAGATATTGCAAGTCAATATCAGTCCCATTCATGAACAACTGGGACAACTTCTATGGCAGAAGGGACCTTTATGCTAGGGATGGGGTGCACCTGTCTAGGGATGGAGTAGCAACCCTGGCTGGAGCTCTAGAGGGGGCAGTTCAAAAGATATCGAAGTCTTTAAACTGCTAGGAGAACATATGAGCACGGGGGTGGAGGGGACTGCAGTGGGAGGAGGTAAACAAAGTGAAAGATTACAGGGAAATAGTGTTAGGAATGATGACAAAACTAAATTAGACAGGGAGTTTAAAACTAAACGCGGTAAAGGGAGAACTCAGAACACGACTAACTTAAATGTATACTACGCGAACAGTAGAAGTATGAGAAACAAAATGGATGATATTAGGGCCTTGGTATGTTCTGAAAAAATCGATATAATAGCATTCACTGAAACATGGATCAACCTAGACACACGTGAGTTACCAGTCGAATACCAAAGTGCGGGTTACAAACTGTTCCATACTGATAGGCAGACCAGGAAAGGAGGCGGAGTAGCAATCTATGTTAGGGATAGTCTGAAGTGTGAAATAAATAAGGAAATAAAAACTGAGCGGAATACAGAAACAATTTGGATAGAATTAATCGACGGTAGGGGAAAATTAATCACAGGAGTAATATATAGACCTCCCAATCTTGATAGAGTCAATGAGCGACTTATCTGGGATGAAATGCGCAGGGCTTTCATAAACAACAAAGTCTGTATAGTAGGCGACTTTAACCTTGGCCAAATAGATTGGACTGACCTTACAGGTAACTCAGAATCAGAGGATTTTCTCGAGACGATCCAGGACTGTTTTCTAAGTCAACATATAACAGAACCCACATGGGGTAATAATATACTCGATTTAGTTCTGTCAAACAGAGAAAACCTCATTAGCAGTGTCGAGGTAGGGAACGAACTTGCAAACAGAGATCACAAAGAAATTAGATTCCAGTTAGATTTTCAGGGCAGACGTAAGGAAAATTCCACTTAAGTACCAGACTTCAGAAGGGCGAACTTTGACAGTTTAAAGAGGCAGCTGAGAGAGGGGGTGTCGCACTTGGCTGTGAACCTGACAGATGACACGGACCTGATAACGAGATCTGAGATTGCCGAGTTCTACGACAATTTAAATAGTGAGTTACTTAATGCACAAAGGCAGAACATACCATACAAAAAACTCAGATCAGACAACAATGACCCTAAATGGATAAATAATTATTTAAAGAAGGATAAATCGTGGCGAAATTCACCTCCGGGACTATTATAGGGTATTGGCGAGTAGGGTTAAACCTGAGATAAGGAAAGCAAAGAGGAATAATGAGGTAAGGATAGCAAGGGAGGCGAAGACAAACCCCAAAGGATTCTACCAAATGTATCAAACTAAAACACGAGAAAAGATTGGACCAATACGGTCAGACACGGGCGAGCTCACTGATAACGACAGAGAAATGAGCAATAATTTGAATAAATATTTTTCAACAGTTTTCACCACCGAAAATTTAAACATGATACCCGAGGCACCGACTCTATTCAGAGATAGTGAAGAAAACAAATTAAGCGAGATAGTAGTGACTAGTAACGATGTTACTAAGCAAATAGACAAACTAAAGCCTAACAAGTCACCTGGTCCCGATGAGATATTTGCCAGAGTATTAAAGGAATGTAAGGAAGAGCTTAGTATGTCCTTAGCAAAGTTGTTTAACATGTCCTTAAAAACAGGTGTAGTACCAGAATCCTGGAGGATAGCGAATGTAATACCGATTTTCAAGAAGGGGGATAGATCACTATCTCCTAACTACCACCCAATCAGTCTAACATCAATAGTAGGCAAATTACTGGAAGCAATCATTTCAAACTCTATTCGAAATCACCTGGAGAAGCACAGATTGATCAATGATTCCCAGCATGGCTTCACAAGCGGACGTTCTTGTCTAACTAATCTATTAACATTCTTTTCATCAGTTTTCGAATCTGTGGACGAGGGGCACAATTATGATGTGGTATATCTCGACTTTAGCAAAGCCTTCGACAGAGTCCCCCACGAAAGACTAATTAGAAAGGTAGAAGCTCATGGCATCAAAGGTAACATCCTTAAATGGATTAGGGCGTGGTTACTGGACAGGAAACAGCGAGTTAGCATTAACGGCACTAAGTCCCATTGGAGCAACGTCACAAGTGGAGTTCCCCAAGGGTCAGTACTTGGACCATTATTATTTATTATATACATAAACGACATAGATATCGGCATAGGCAGCAACATAAGTAAATTTGCTGATGACACTAAAGTAGGACGTGTTATTAAATCTGACGAGGACTCAGCAAAACTACAGGAAGATCTAAACAAATTTTTCGAATGGTCTGAAAAATGGCAGATGAAATTCAACGTGGACAAATGTAAAATACTCAGTATAGGAGATGTAAACAGGGAAACCAGATACCAGATGAACAAAGATGCCATAGAGAAATCCGACTGCGAGAGAGATTTAGGAGTAATGATATGTAGGAACCTTAAGCCAAGTAAACAATGTGTTTTTGCTCGTAACAAGGCTAATAAAGTACTTGGTTTCATACAAAGGAGTGTTAGTTACAAGACTAGCCAGGTCATCCTAAAACTGTATCTTGCTCTTGTGAGACCACACCTGGATTACGCAGTTCAGTTCTGGTCACCGTATTACAGAATGGATATAGAATCCTTGGAAAGAATTCAGAGGAGAATGACAAGACTAATCCCGGGCATTAGGAACCTTGAGTATAGAGACATGTTAAAGCATCTTAATTTGCACTCCCTCGAGAAACGTAGAGCGAGGGGCGACCTGATAGAGGTGAATAAGTGGAAGGCAGGGCTAAACAAAGGGGACATTACAAAGGTACTCAAACTATCCAACCTGGAGCGAACTCCTAACAATGGTTTTAAATTAGACAAATTTAGATTTAGGCGGGAAATAGGTAAACACTGGTTTGGAAACAGAGTAGTGGATGAATGGAACAAGTTACCAAATATCATCATTAAATCGAATACGCTGAATAGCTTCAAACATAGGTTGGATGCTTATATGAGCAATAAGGGTTGGGTGTAAAGGGGACTGCCCAGTATGGGCCAATTGGCCCGCTGCAGTTTCCTCCATTCTTGTGTTCTTATGTTCTTATGTTCTTATGTTCTCTTTATACTAGTGAGAGGTGGAAAGGGTGAGAGAGGTATTTTTTTATGTTTGAGGAGAAGGTATGAGGGGAAGGGGAGTACAGGACTAACGGTTCGTGGTTAGGCTAGAAAGGCCTACACCAAGGGAAGCTGGTTAATGGGACTAAGATATCAATACTTCACAGAGGAGAAATATAGGAGTGTTATTGTATATAGGATTCACCGTATTACTGCATAATACCAAAGACATGCATGATAATGTTTTAGTCAACACACGGGAATTGAGAACTAATCATAATGGTTCTTCATGTATTTATGATGTTACTCAAATTGAACAGTTGCACTTCAAAAAGATAAACCTAAATTCCTAGCTTGCTAACCAAAGGGGTCCATTACTTACTATACATTTCGGGAAACGGATGAAACCTAATAAGTACAAGTACTCACGCTATAGCCGCCATGTTAGGAGGTGACACCCAGGACACAACTACACTTAACTCTTACCAAACGCGAGACTCCGGGTGGGCCCACAAGGGACGCCAAAACTTCTTGACGTCATGCCTCATAGGCTTTCTCATTGGTCGAATACAGGCCTAAGGCCTTCTTACTATTGGCTCAAAATTGGCAGGAACCAATTGTGTAAGTTCATATTCTGGGGTCACTATCTGTGCATGTTGTCAGGGGTCACCAACTGTGTAAGTATGTTGTTAGGGGTCACCAACTGTGTTAGTAATTTGTCATGGGTCACCATCTGTTTATGTTGCCAGGGTCATCAACACTGTAAGTATGTTTTCAGGGGTCACCAACTGTGTACGTATGTTGTTAAGGGTCACCACCTGTGTATGTTTTCAGGTGTCACCAACTGTGTAAGTATGTTGTCAGGGGTCACCAACTGTGTAATTATGTTGTCAGGGGTCACCAACCGTGTAAGTATGTTGTCAGGGGTCACCAGGTTTGTAAGTATGTTGTCAGGGGTCAACAACTGTGTAAGTATGTTGTCAGGGGTCACCAACTATGCAAGTATGTTGTCAGGTGTCAACAACTGTGCAAGTATGTTGTCAGGGGTCACCAGGTTTGTAAGTATGTTGTTAGGGGTCACCACCTGTGTATGTTGTCAGGTGTCACCAACTGTTTTAGTATGTTGTCAGGGGTCACTAATTGTGCAAGTATGTTGTCAGGGGACACCAACTGTGTAAGTGTGTTGTCAGGTGCCAACAACTGTGTAAGTATATTGTCAGGCGTCACCACCTGTGTATGTTGTCAGGGGTCACCACCTACTATATGTTGTTAGGGGTCACCACCTGTGTATGTTGTCAGGCGTCACCACCTGTGTTTGTTGTCAGGGGTCACCAACTGTGTAAGTATGTTGTCAGGGGTACCCACCAGTGTACGTTGTCAGGGGTCACCAACAGTTTAAGTATGTTCCCAGGGGTGACCAACTGTGTATGTTGTCAGTGGTCACCAAGTTTGTATGTATGTTATCAGGAGTCACTAGTGCCAAAATCTGGTGATAGGTGGTGCCAGTTGTGGAATAATGGTTGTAAGTGTCGCCAGGTGTGTGATTATGGTGGCAGGGGTCACAGTGACGACCTCCCTTACACGCACACACACAAACCAGTAACTTTCACTCGGTTCATAAAAATGTTACCCCACAGTGTGTGAAATATGCTAAGCCAGAAGTCCACATTTAGCTATGATTAATATTCCCCGAATATTTTGAAGATTGTGGATAACTACAGGTATGATAAACAGATGGTAGTGATGGTGACGTTAACGAGATTATTACTTGCAAAAGCGGTCAGGTCCTTCACTGCTCAATACAAAAGATCATAAATTTATTATTACTGAATTATCTGAAGTCTTGTCATACTCCCTGGATACACTATTACTTATTTAAAATCCTATGATATTTGTTCCCTATATTGGGTGCACAACTCTCGGACGGACATACGGACAGGCGCGGGAAGGAAAAATTATTTTCTTTAGGCAGCGTAAGTTTAATTGAGAACATCTTTTCAGTGGAATGATTGCACGGATTCTCAAAAGTTCTTAAGATAATTTTCCCCTTAGCTAGACACAAGAGTATACATCAAGTTATTGTTAAGTCTGAGTCCAATTTTGAGGGTTTTTTGGTGATCAACTTTGAGCCACAGCTTAAGTGGGTCTTCCATTTAAGGGCACGAAGTTCCGAGATACAGAGCCGTGGACTTTGGTGGCCGTTACTAGCACTGACGATGGTGACGGAGACGTCGGGGGAACAACAATGAATGACAGACAGAAAGGCAGTGAGTGAGCGATCTACCACTTATGGTACAGCATTTCTTATGTAAACTCACAAGACATAACTACCAGACACAACTCTAGCAGCATCTTCATTCTACGACAAAGTAATGAACTACTAGAGTACTGTGTGAAAACACGAAGTCATGGGACAGATAAGTTGAGAGAAGTGAAGAGTTTAATAGTTAGTTAAATGAAGTCACAACAAAGATGGCCTTATAACACCCAAAACTGAGAGAAATATCAACGACAGTGAAAATGCGTTTTAAAACAGCCCAGAGCAACATCCACACCTGTTCCACCCTGAATATAATTTAAAACATGCAAACAAACATACACTGGAGGTGAGGGGGGGGGGGGGACAGAGGCGAGAGCACACAGCTCGCTCTTGTCTCCCCGAAATGCAGGAACTGGAAACCAATTTGCAATACATCATAGCCAAGCTGCAGCGCAACAACCAGGCCCACGGTGTCTACACAACACTCAGCAGAGATACAACCACGACATGTACCAGAGCCAGCCAGCACAGACACAATCTTACCAACATGTGCTGCGCCCCTTCCGCTGCTGCTGTCTGGCATCATTCATTCTACCAACATGCAGGTGGCCTCCTCACCCAGGCATAACGTGTTTTCTGTCATTACATAAATTTACTTCAAAGAATACACTGGCGGTGAGATATGGATTCCAATATATTTTCCGGCAAGAGCGGCACAACTGAACAATAGTTTCCCTGGTATAGGAGGCTATGTAATTTATTGACCAGTATAGTTCGCCTAGAGTCTAGACACATCCGGTGACTCACTCCCTTACACTAACTCTGCCTCACACTAGAGATGAGGTAACGGCTTTCTGGTCAAGTAATTGAATTGAATGCAAGCTCTATTTACCTTGTGTGCCAAGTTTATCGTAAGTCAATAGTCAACTCGGTCAACTAAAAATAAGAGACTCCGGATATGATTATCTCACACACACACACACACACACACACACGTACGCACTAAATAGGGACAGTTGCTTAATAACGATAACTTTTATGTATTTATTTATTTGGAAACTTCAGACTTACCATAGACGATCATATAGATAATCTGAATACATTTAAATGAATAGTTTCCTACCTAACGTAACCTAAATTAACGTAACGTAACCTAATATTACAACCTTGCTGGTTAGATTATGTTAGTTTAGGTTAGGTTAAGATGTTTAATCATCAGGTGATATAAACTGTGGGGGATAATCTTCATGTGAAACAGACTTTTATCAATAGTATTATACCTTCCACTGTCGGCATATCACTAATATAAATATTACTCCGCTAAGATCGACCAAGAAGACCAATTATAGCAACACACTCCCCTACCCTTACCGTATAGCTGACCTCACTAACGGGAGTTTGTGTCAAATTATCTCCTGGGAACACCTCTGAGGTCTGAGTTGGAGCAGGCGTAGGAGGATGAGAGGCTCAACTTCTGGTTTACAAGAATACCAACACCTCTCTCATGTTCTCACCACCCGAATATACTCGTATGAAAAAAGATCTTCACCACTGATGCTGTTTGAACCTGTCCATCTTACTTCGCTTAATCCCAGAATATCCCACTGCAGTCTTTTCATTTCCCTACAAACATTTGCAGTCTTACCAGCCTCATATAATGACCCCGAAATGGATTAATAATTACTTAAAGAAAATTATTAGGCAGAAAAGGGTAAAAAGAGAAGAATCCAGCAGAGACGATCATCTTTAATATTAGTTTAATAAAATAAGCTGAAGGGGCAAGAAAGATAAAGAAAAAAAGATATCAAGAGACGATTAATATAAAAGGATTTTTCAAGTGTCGACTGGAGCGACAGTAGAGACCTAGATAAGATCCCCGAGGTGGATACTATTTATAGATACAGAGAAAATAAACTATAAGAACACAAGAGTAAAGGAAACTGCAACGGGCCTACTGACCTGTACTAGTCAGCCCTGTTTACACCCAACTGTCTTACTTATATAGCTGTTCAACCCATATTTGAAGTTTCCCAGCAAGTTCGAGTTAATGATGGTGTTCAGTAATTTATACCACTCAACCACAACTGTATTATTTTCCAAACTAGTGTTTACCCATTTCTCGCCTACATCTAAATTTGACTATTTTAAAACCTTTGCCACGTGTTCTCTCCTGGTTGGATAGTTAAAGTATCTTAGTTATATGACCACTATTTAACCCTGACTTCCATTCACTTCGCCCCTCACTCAAGAGAATGAAAATCCAGTTTTCTCAATCTGTCTCTAAACTCAAGGTTCCTATTACCCGGATAAGCTTCTACATTCTTTCTAGAGTCGATATCCATTCTATAGTACAGTGACCAAAACTGATCTGCATAATATATACTATATAGTTAAAGGATAACCTCACTTGCCCTATTACTAACTCTTCTAGATATAAACGCTAGTACTTTGTTAATCTTGTTTCGAACATAGACGAATCGGTTTTCTCTATAACTGCGTTGTTTAGCTGATACCTAATTCCTGTTTCTAAGCCATAGCCTAAGATCTTGACGTTTTTCAACATCAAATTGCATCTGCCATTATTCAGTCCACATTAAAAGTTTATTTAGGTATTCCTGTAATTTTTCGGATTCCTCATCAGATTTAATTATACGTCAGCAAATATATTTATGTTGCTATCGATTTAGAATTTAAACAAATGAGGGGCAAATTGAGGGGCGATATATAAAAATGGAAGTCAGAGTTAAATATTGTGATAAAGCTAATGTACTTAATATCAGGAACGAACACGCATTAATAATTTTAGAATATACAAATTTGGATTTAGGCGGGAATAAGGTAAAAAGTGTGTTGGAAATAAAGTTGTAGATGATTAGAACAAGTTAACAAACACCACAGTTAACTCAATCTCGCTTGGAAGCTTCACATATAGGTTTGACAGATATACTTTTATGAGTAATAAGAGTTAGGTGTAGACAGTCCGATAGGCCTACTGCAGTTTCCTTGATTCTGCTGTTCTTAATTTAAATAAGCGTTATCAAGGACCCACGAACTCTCGGGGGGAGAAGGTAGATAATCGGTAAGCCTTCGACAATTATAACATAATTACTACTGCTACTACTACTACTACTACTTTTTTTATTAGCCTCCATCCTCCCCTTATAGCCATACAATCGCCGCCATTTTATTACCTTAAAATTAAATATCCTAATACATAAGTAGCTACGTAGCTGTGTTGAGTTAGTTGAGCCGCAGATCTATGCGGCATTAAGTGACTGTTGCCTCATAGTCAATATCTGCAACTGTTGTCGGCTTTGGGGCCGATGCTCTCGTTCCCCTAAAGCAGAGCAGACCCGACCTAAGGAGAGAGAAGGACAGTCGACATCTCATCCAGGCTGTAACATAACCACTGGGCTGCTGCTTCTGTTCGGATAGCACCTCCGCGAGTCTGGCGTAGAAGCATCTTGCACTTGGTCCCATCCCACCAGAGCTTGTGAACACTAGAGGAGTGAAGCTGCTTTGGTCAACGTTCTGAATTCTCTCCCCATATCCTCTTATCTTGTCGTTCTCGTTCCTCCTGTGTGCAGCATCAAGAGCTAGGTTACGGTGACATGCGGCCATGGGATCAAAAATCCTAATGTCGAAAAAGGCTCGCTGTCTCCGCGTCCAGAATCTTCGAGCCCTGACGTCAACAAGGGCTTCGTTGGATGTGTTTGAAGTCCTATGTTGGAAGGACTCACCATCCAATGGAAGGAGGGTCGGTTCTACCTTGACATCACGACAGATTTCCTTCAACATATTTGCTATGAGATACCTTACTTCGTCATGCCTCATGCATATGAAGACCCTTTTCTGGCACAACATGGCGTGATCGACGTCATAGGAAGAGCCACACACGCATTGGGAGGGCAAACCTTTTACTGGCCGACCGTACCTTAGAGCATTGGTATCTGTAAATTCTTGTTTATTGAGACTGAAACCATTTGCCCTTATCGGTAACGTAGTTAACCAGTTCGAGGTGCCCACCTACAGAACTATAGTTACTTTTTTCAAATTCTCTGGTACTTGCAGCGACAGTTGCTGCAACTTGTCACTTTGGCCGTGCTGTCGTTCTGTCTTAATGAACTTTCGAATCTTGTTTACTTCACTGGTATCCACCTCCCCTGAGCTATTATGTGGTCCGTGAGGGCTGCTGTGTGCTTAACTGAGTTTTGATGTTCGGTGGCAGCAATCTCCTCTGGATTGGACAATCCCATTCCTCCCAGTCTTGGTTGTAGTGCAAGGAGTGATCTTTCTGCTGGGGTTAAGAAAGGGTGTCTCACTAATTTGGGAATGAAATTGACGCTGATAACTTCTTCCAGAGGATGGAGGAGGGGTCCGATATCAGGGATAGTGCGCATCAGGTAGTTCCCCCGATGCTTGACTCCATGGGTGAATGCCGCAAAAGCCGCAAAAGCCGCATGTGGCTCGGTGTCAGCAATCTCAGACAGAGCTTGGATTTCCCTAACCCACTCATTCACTTTTCCCGTTATGTACTCGGTCTTGCAGTCCGTCATGCCGATTACTGCGCCTAGGTGTCTTTGGCCATCCTTTGTTACTTTGACCTCACTTCCACCGAACACCTCCATTGCCCATTCATAATGCTCTGGCTTCACAATGAGGAAGGACTTGCTGGCGTTTGGGTGGTACCCTATTTGTGGGCCTCGTAATGTTACCAGGTCCCACCACTTTTTGATGTCCTTCACTTTTGCTGCTCCTATAAGGTCATCAGCGTACACCACTTGCTTGACCTCATTTGTTTCAAATTTTATTGTGTGTTGGAGCACGGATAGGCCTATTGCATACATTGCCATTGCAACAGGGTCCCCCTGCGTTGTTCCCTCGGTTGACTGTATGATGGTATCACCTCCTAGAGCCTTGTTGTTTACTATATAGAGTCTGATGGACTCCTCTTGGAGTTTTCATCATACATTGCAAAGCTTGGACACTTGATCTTGATGTTGTGCAGTGCGGCCTTGCGGTTAAGTATGTTGATTGCATTTGAAGCGTCCACCAGGAGAATGGCCTCACAATCACGCTGCTCAAATATCGTTCTCATGGCGTGAATGTCAGCTTCCCCTCCAGCCTGGTGGCCAGCACAAACTTGCAGGTTCCCTGTCGCTGCCCTGACATCATACTGTACCACCTCCATTATGCATTTTCCGATGATCCGCCTCAGCACTTCCCCCACCCCTATAGGCCTACATCCTGGATTCTTATCCAGGGGAATGAGGCGGCAGGCCGTCAGAGCACGGACGTGCTGGCAGCACGAGGATGCCAACTTTCTTGCAAGGATGGTAATGGCAGTGCAGAGATCACTTGCTACGGGGCCAAACTTGTTAGTGCTGAGGATGACTCTCCATCCGTTTGCATCCAGACCTGAACGGCCGGCACCTCCCTGAGTCTTCAGTGCCTTTTTCCACACCATCCCACCTGTTATTTTCTCGAACAAGACAGCATTTGGTGGGATATAGGCACCCTGGAACCTGATGCCATCGTTTTCACTTGCAGGGGGATGTTTTTTTATCAGTTGTTTTAATGTCTCTCTGTTCATTGGCAGAACCCCACCGGAGGATTCCTCTGTGAGAGATCTTATCGCCAAAGACGCTTTTCCCACACGAATTTTGTTTCCAAACTTTCTTGCAACGTCATCGGGGTTTTGCTTTCGATCTCCTATGAATTTTAGTCTCTCCTGCAGTGTTCTTGCTTCACATAGGAGATCATCAAGGGCCCCATTCTGCCACATTATCAATCTTCTCTTCATTTCTGCCGCATTTTCTTTGTGCTTATTCTTTGTGTGTGTCCTCTGACAAAATAGATGTGGTAATATTGCCAGTATTTAATATACTATAGCGCTATCCGAATGTATGTGTGTCTGTCTGTTTGTCTGTCTTTGCAGCAGAAACGGCACACTCGTTTTTCATCAAACTTGGTGGAAAAATAGCAAAAAAATCGTAGAGTGGAACAAACCTGGTCCCATTTCGATGGCTTCTGTAGGAAGCCATTAATAAACCATTTTATTTACGATGGAAAACGCACCCTAATTAACCATGCAAGTCCACGGACTTGCCGCACCCTCATTCGCTGTTCGCTGTCGGCTGGATGCAATACAGTACAATACCATACAATACCATACCATACAATACAATACGCAACGAACTATAAATATTTGTAAGAGTAAAACATAATTATATAGACATGTAAGACTCACAACTTGATAAGATATCCGTAAGACATTAGTTATTGGAAATGTGATTAAATGTTTTGTTATTAATCCAGTATGAAATGTATCGGTATTGGTGGTACAATCCTAATGGTCTCTAATCCTGTTGATTAGGTGAGGTTAATCTGAGTTTATTGAGATTAAGATAAGGTGTGGGGTTTATTCTACCTGAGTTAGTCTCAGGAACGACCCTTATTGTAACAATCACGACCATAATTATAACAACCAGGACCATAATTATAACAACCAGGACCATGATTATAACAACCAGGACCATGAATATAACAACCACGACCATGATTATAACAACCACGACCATGATTATAACAACCACGACCATGATCATAACAACCACGACCATGATTATAACAACTACGACCATGATTATAACAACCACGACCATGATTATAACAATCACGACCATGATTATAACAGCCACGACCATGATTATAACAACCACGACTATGATTACAACAACCACGACCATGATTACAACAACCACGATCATGACTATAACAACCACATCTATGATTATAACAACCACGACCATGATTATAACAACAACGACCATGATTATAACAACCACGACCATGATTATAACAACCACGACCATGAGAATAACAACAACGACCATGATTATAACAACCACGATAATGATTATAACAACCACGACCATGATTATAACAACTAGGACCATGATTATAACAACCACGCCTATGAGCATAACCACAACC
This sequence comes from Homarus gammarus, assembly GCA_958450375.1. Lineage (NCBI taxonomy): Eukaryota > Metazoa > Arthropoda > Malacostraca > Decapoda > Nephropidae > Homarus > Homarus gammarus. The sequence continues at coordinate 315,524 of CAUDMG010004017.1, read as the reverse complement.
ATGATTATGAGAATCACGACCATAATTATAACAACCAGGACCATGATTATAACAACCAGGACCATGATTATAACAACCACGACCATGATTATAATAACCACGACCATGATTATAACAACCACGACCATGATTATAACAACCACGACCATGATTACAACAACCACGACCATGATTACAACAACCACGATCATGACTATAACAACCACATCTATGATAATAACAACCACGACCATGATTATATCAACAACGACCATGATTATAACAACCACGACCATGATTATAACAACCACGACCATGAGAATAACAACAACGACCATGATTATAGCAACCACGATAATGATTCTAACAACCACGACCATGATTATAACAACTAGGACCATGATTATAACAACCACGCCTATGAGCATAACCACAACCATGATTATGAGAATCACGACCATAATTATAACAACCAGGACCATGATTATAACAACCAGGACCATGATCATAACAACCACGACCATGATTATAATAACCACGACCATGATTATAACAACCACGACCATGATTATAACAACCACGACCATGATTACAACAACCACGACCATGATTATAACAACCACGATCATGACTATAACAACCACGACTATGATTATAACAACCACCACCATGATTATAACAACAACGACCATGATTATAACAACCACGACCATGATTATAACAACAACGACCATGATTAGAACAACCACGACTATGATTATACAACCATGACCATGATTATAACAACCACGACCATGATTATTACAACCACGACCATGATTATAACAACCACGACCATGATTATAACAACCACGACCATGATTACAACAACAACGACCATGATTATAACAACCACGACCATGATTATAACAACCACGACTATGATTATAACAACCACGACTATGATTATAACAACCATGACCATGATTATAACACCTACAACTATGATCATAAACCACGACCATGATTATAACAACAACGAACATGATTATAACAACCACGACTATGATTATAACAACCACAACCATGGCTATAACAGCCACAACCATGACTATAACAACCACGACCATGATTATAACAACCACGACCATGATTATAACAACCACGACCATGATTATAACAACCACGACCATGATTACAACAACCACGACCATGATTATAACAACCACGATCATGACTATAACAACCACATCTATGATTATAACAACCACGACCATGATCATAACAACCACATCTATGATTATAACAACCACGACCATGATTATAACAACAACGACCATGATTATAACAACCACGACCATGATTATAACAACCACGACCATGATTATAACAACCACGACTATGATTATAACAACCATGATCATGATTATATCTCCCACGACCATGATTATAACACCTACAACTATGATCATAAAGCACGACCATGATCGTAACCACGACCATGATTATAACAACAACGACCATGATTATAACAACCACGACTATGATTATAACAACCACAACCATGATTATAACTCCCACAACCATGACTATAACAACCACGACCATGATTATAACAACCACGACCATGATTATAACAACCACGACCATGATTATAACAACCACGACCATGATTACAACAACCACGACCATGATTATAACAACCACGATCATGACTATAACAACCACATCTATGATTATAACAACCACGACCATGATTATAACAACAACGACCATGATTATAACAACCACGACCATGATTATAACAACAACGACCATGAGTATAACAACCACGACCATGATTATAACAACCACGACCATGATTATAACAACCACGACTATGATTATAACAACCATGATCATGATTATATCACCCACGACCATGATTATAACACCTACAACTATGATCATAAAGCACGACCATGATTATAACAACCACGACCATGATTATAACAACCACGACTATGATTACAACAACCACGACCATGATTACAACAACCACGATCATGACTAAAACAACCACATCTATGATTATAACAACCACGACCATGATTATAACAACAACGACCATGATTATAACAACCACGACCATGATTATATCAACCACGACCATGAGAATAACAACAACGACCATGATTATAACAACCACGATAATGATTATAACAACCACGACCATGATTATAACAACTAGGACCATGATTATAACAACCACGTCTATGAGCATAACCACAACCATGATTATGAGAATCACGACCATAATTATAACAACCAGGACCATGATTATAACAACCAGGACCATGATTATAACAACCACGACCATGATTATAATAACCACAACCATGATTATAACAACCACGACCATGATTATAACAACCACGACCATGATTACAACAACCACGACCATGATTACAACAACCACGATCATGACTATAACAACCACATCTATGATTATAACAACCACGACCATGATTATAACAACAACGACCATGATTATAACAACCACGACCATGATTATAACAACCACGACCATGAGAATAACAACAACGACCATGATTATAACAACCACGATAATGATTATAACAACCACGACCATGATTATAACAACTAGGACCATGATTATAACAACCACGCCTATGAGCATAACCACAACCATGATTATGAGAATCACGACCATAATTATAACAACCAGGACCATGATTATAACAACCAGGACCATGATTATAACAACCACGACCATGATTATAATATCCACGACCATGATTATAACAACCACGACCATGATTATAACAACCACGACCATGATTACAACAACCACGACCATGATTATAACAACCACGATCATGACTATAACAACCACGACTATGATTATAACAACCACCACCATGATTATAACAACAACGACCATGATTATAACAACCACGACCATAATTATAACAACAACGACCATGATTAGAACAACCACGACTATGATTATACAACCATGACCATGATTATAACAACCACGACCATGATTATTACAACCACGACCATGATTATAACAACCACGACCATGATTATAACAACCACGACCATGATTACAACAACAACGACCATGATTATAACAACCACGACCATGATTATAACAACCACGACCATGATTATAACAACCACGACTATGATTATAACAACCATGACCATGATTATAACACCTACAGCTATGATCATAAACCACGACCATGATTATAACAACAACGAACATGATTATAACAACCACGACTATGATTATAGCAACCACAACCATGGTTATAACAGCCACAACCATGACTATAACAACCACGACCATGATTATAACAACCACGACCATGATTATAACAACCACGACCATGATTATAACAACCACGACCATGATTACAACAACCACGACCATGATTATAACAACCACGATCATGACTATAACAACCACATCTATGATTATAACAACCACGACCATGATTATAACAACAACGACCATGATTATAACAACCACGACCATGATTATAACAACCACGACCATGATTATAACAACCACGACTATGATTATAACAACCATGATCATGATTATATCTCCCACGACCATGATTATAACACCTACAACTATGATCATAAAGCACGACCATGATCGTAACCACGACCATGATTATAACAACAACGACCATGATTATAAAAACCACGACTATGATTATAACAACCACAACCATGATTATAACACCCACAACCATGACTATAACAACCACGACCATGATTATAACAACCACGACCATGATTATAACAACCACGACCATGATTACAACAACCACGACCATGATTATAACAACCACAACCATGATTATAACACCCACAACCATGATTATAACAATCACGACCATGATTATAACAACCGCGACCATGATTATAACAACCACGACCATGATTATAACAACCACGACCATCTGGAAAACGATGTCTCTGACAGCTTGACAACGGTTGGGCGCTAGCCAAGCACGAGCGTTCGAACTTTCATGCCTAGGTAAACTGTACCACGGGACTCGCCACCGGGCACAAAGGGCTCACGATCACTTGTTTGAAGATCTAAAGGAGCAAGGAAGCAGTCCTGGGTGTCCTCAGTTATGAGGCGAATCATCTCCCGAATCATTTCTTTGTTGGCCGCACACTTGGGTGGTTCAAACAGGTTAGCTGACGACCACCTGACAATTTCTGAGTAAGTTTCTTTAACCCATATGTCTGCATTTTCCATCGACTGCTACAATTGCTTTTTCATTTTTTTTTAAATTGCTAAATGGCCTCCATCCTCCCCTAATAGCCATACCTTCGCCACCATTTTATTACCTTAAAATTAAGTATCGCAATACATAAGTAACTATCCTAGCTGTGTTGAGTTAGTTGAGCCGCAGATCTATGCGGCATTCAGTGACTGTTGCCTCATAGTCAATATCTGCAACTGTTAATAATAATAATAATAATAATAATAATAATAATAATAATATTAATAGTACTACTGGCAGCAAGGTATAATACTCTACACCTGCCTCCCTCAACACATCCGTATAGAGACGTCAAAGTTACTACGAAGTAATTAAAATTTTCACCTCCATTAAACATTTGGTAGTTAAATGAGCCTCAGTCTTAATTGACTCCCATCTAACCTAACCATTAGGACTAAGACCAAGTAGGATTGAAACTCATTAAGATTGTGGCCAATAAGGGTTGAACCCAAATCCTACTTCCATTAACTGGATTGGACTACAGTAGGTTACAGCCTACTCGGGCAGGAGCCCAATTGACCTGTAAGTTTTATCTCCCATGATCTTTAATTGCTGATGGACTAGTTTAATTACTAACCTTGTTATACACTTACAGACCTGAATTGTTGAAACGGAATAATAACATTATAACGTTAATGACTAGTCACTTTTTACACAATTTATAAAACACCTGTCACACGGAACATATCGTCAGGCCGAGCACCTGTCAGACTAAGCACTTGTCATACTAAGCGTCTGTCAGACCAAGTGTCTGTCAGACCGAGCGCCTGTCAGACAGAGAGCTAAGGAAAAATTAAAATACAATTTAAAGATTTTCGTGAAAGTGTTGCAAGTAAACAACTACTAACTTCGAATACTGGACTTCCAGCCTCCTACCTGCTAATACTACAGTCCTTGGTTCACTCTGTCTTCATTTCTCTGACTATAACTTTCTCTGCCTATTTATCTATATATATACATATGCTTCCTTCTCAAATGTAATCAATGTGTTTTCTGCCTTTCCCAGCTGTGTGTATCTGTCACACCATACTGTTACTTCACCGTGTGATGTAACCCTCCTCCTCATTCTCCTTCACCGTGTGATATAATCCTCCTCCTCCTCCTTCACTGTGTGATGTAATCCTCCTCCTCCTCCTTCACTGTGTGATGTAATCCTCCTCCTCCTCCTTCATCGTGTGATGTAACCCTCCTCTTCCTCCTCCTCCTCCTCCTCCTCCTTCACTGTGTGATCTAACCCTCCCTCTCCTCCTCCTTGACCGTGTGCTGTAGGGGGCAGGGAAAAAACACTTTTATTTGAGTTGCAGGCTGCACTTTTCAGGCATCGTTTGTATGGCTGTAACAAACACCTATGCAAAATTTCATGCCATTTCATGCATACTTACCCTGCCGCATCGCGAACGACTTTTTGTCAACTTTTAGTGTATACCAAAAATTAGGTGTCATTTAATGTTTTCCAGGATAATGATAAATTTTACATGGGTGACATCGATTTAATTCACATGTTATTTTACAGGTACACCGTATAGAAAATCATTACAAGTTCATATTGAAATTCTTTTTTGTGCGGAACCTTGGCATCATTTTCCTAGACAATAATCTTTGCCTAATATATCCATCTCTCGATTCGTATCCCGTCACTTCAGTGCAAGCTTCAGTCATCACTTTTATGCCTCTCTCGACCGCCTGAGTGCTGTTTGGCCACTTGGGCACCACTAATGGTGTCTCAAGAATGTCATTAACCTGTAGATTTGACAGAGAAGCAATGTAAGGAGGCTCAGTCTTGAGTTCATTCCTCCAGTTAATCATGGAATGATAGTTTTTTGCTTGCCACTTTAGTTTTGGAGTCACCACCTTTCTCATGTTGACTACAGGAGGCACATCCTCATTCCCATCTCCATCTTTACCCTCCTCATCAGCATAGTTTAACAAATTCTCGTCAACAGCAGCATCAGAATCTTCCTCCTCCTCTTCAGATCTGCCAGTGCATTCTTCCTTTTGCTGATTCTCCTCTCTAATTTTTCTTATCATTGAGACAGCTTTTTCTCAAACAGTCATGTCCTCATCTGCACACATACCAAGAAGAAGTTGATCTGTGTGGGCGAAGTATGCATCTCTCTGGACAGCCTTCTTCACTATCGTCTCCTCCTCACTATTCAGGTGTTTCATATATAGCAGGGACTGGAATACGTTCCTTGAGCCGTGTGTTACGTAAGGGTGTATCTTGATGTAAAACCACATTGGGGCACTGAACTTTATTATTGTAATGACAATTCTTTTCAACTCATGGCTGGGTCTTGATGTTGCTACATACAGCCTGAGGATTCTACTCCATAAGGTGTTCCACCTTGACACACAGGGAGGACCTGGCTCAATAGCAGCCAAGTCATCTTCAACAACACCTGTGATAACTCCTTTACAAATCCTATACAGGTATTTCTGATCCCAGGACAGATCTTTCTCCACTTCATCATTAAACACAGGGAAATCAGGGAAACTGACTGGCTGGAAGGCGACAACTGGAAGCTCAGACAAAGACTCCTTGATCTGGTTTCCAATGGGACCACGCCAATGCTCAGGACCACTTGGTTTACCATCATAGTGATAAAAAACTGCGCGGAAAGGCAGCTCATTTCCGTGAAGCTGACATATGAAATAATGGAGCGGGTGACCAAGTAACATTTCAAGATGATGAATGACTCCATTTTCTGATCCTACATTTACATTGGTTCCATCACAACCAACACACACAATGGGCTGCTGGGTTAGATTTTTCTCCACCAGAAACTCGTGAATAGTTTTGGCAATCTGCTTTCCGTGTCCAGTCTTGGGAGTCACATGTGTGAGATATTCATTGCCAGGCTCAACCATGATGACATAATGATCTTTCACCATCATCCTCGAACTCCATTTCTCGGTCTTCTCATTCTTTATCATCACACGAGTGGCGGTCTTCTTACCATCAAAATAGAGTGACGTCAAATTATCTAAACTAGCCATCTCAATTTCTTGCCTCTTAAATCGGTATTTTTGTCTCGCATCCCGCAGCTTATGTGGTCCAATAACCTGACTCTTGTCATCCTTTGTGATAATGCCATAGTCAGTTAAGGTGGCAGTAGCAATGGCAGCTCCAGCATAGTCACTAATCAAGTATCGGTCACAAGCGGCAGCCAGTGTAGGGAGTCTTGTCCGGTTCTGTGAACTGGTGTCTGTCAGAGCCCTTGGATCAGGGACAAAATCAATATAGACATAGCACCAAACTCATCTGCTACAAGACAACTTAAATGACATAAGAGATATGAAAAAAAAGTTGATAAACACTGAACAGAACATTGCACCGCCACAGCGGCTGTTTGGCTAGTACTGTAGGTAAATTTAAAAATTTCAGTAGAAAATGCGGCAGACTAAACCTCGACATATCATCTTCAAATTTGGCTTGGAGTCTTAGATATGTATAAGGAACAATGCCTGAAGAGTGCAGCTTTGAGCAAAATTTCACTGCCCCCTAGTGTGCTGTAACCCTTCTCCTCCTTCTTCATCATGTGATGTAACCCTCCTCCTCCACCTTCACCGCATGATATATTCTCCTCCTTATCCTTCATTGTGTGAAGCAACCCTACTCCTACTTCACCGTGTGATGTAACCCTCTTCCTCCTCCTCCTTCACCTTGTGATGTATCCCTCCTCCTTTTCCTTCACCATGTGATGTAACCCTCCTCCTCCTTCACCATGTAATATAGCCCTCCTTCATTCCCTGACCTTATGAGGTAACCCTCTTCTTCCTTCTCCATGTGATGTATCCCTCCTCCTTTTCCTTCACCATGTGATGTAACTCCCCTCCTCCTCCTCCTCCTCCTTCTCCTCCTCCTCCTTCACCGTGTGATTTAACCCCCCTTCTTTTCCTTCACCATGTGAAGTAACCCTCCTCCTCCTTTGATGTAGCTAATAGAGACATTATACTTGAGCAACTAGCTAATTTTGGCATCTAAGGTAACCTCTGACATGGATAAGGGGTTATCTGTCCAACAGGTATGCCAATGTTCTGTTTAGGGGAGTCAGAAGTACCAGAATGAGAGCATTTATACTTGGCATGCCTCAAGGAGGAGTATTAAGTCCTATGCTCTTTAATATACTGATGTACAAGTTAATTGCTGACCTTCCAGTTCAGCCGAATGAGGCTGTAATATGTTATGCTGATGATATCTGCATCATGACACAGACCAAACCCAGGCTACAAGCTTTACTGGATGTATTTGTTTGGAGGACTGTGGGATGTGGTCTCATAAATCTGACGAGGACTCCGCAAAACTACAGGAAACTACAGGAAGATCTAAACAAATTTTTCGAATGGTCTGAAAAATGGCAGATGAAATTCAACGTGGACAAATGTAAAGTACTCAGTATAGGAGATGTAAGCAGGGAAACCAGATACCAGACGAACAACGATGCCATAGAGAAATCCGACTGTGAGAGAGATTTAGGAGTAATGATAAGTAGGAACCATTAAGCCAAGTAAACAATGTGTTTTTGCTCGTAACAAGGCTAATAAAATACTTGGTTCATACAAAGGAGTGTTAGTTACAAGACTAGCGAGTATGGGCCAATAGGCCCGCTGCAGTTTCCTCCATTCTTGTGTTCTTACGTTCTTATAATATCTGTTGACAAGATGAGGGTCCTCAATCCTTGTCCTACTCACCCTCTGCCTCTTAACTTTAACATTAACAGCATGCCCTCGGGCTCTTATAAATATCTTGGAATTAATGTGAATGATGCAAAACTTTGTCGGCAACCTTCATGCCAAACTATTGCAGCATATTAAACCTCTCATTACCCTTGTTGGTAAGAGCTAAGGAATTAACATTACCTATGCTCGTACTTTCAATCTTCACTTCATTCGATCTGCAGTTGATTATCATGCTCTCCATTTTGTAACTATTCCTCTTAAACAGCTAAACAGCCTGGGGGTAGTACAAAATAAAGCCATGTGCATCATTCCAGGATGCCCAAGATCTACCAGAATTGTAAACATGAGGAAAGAACTCGGGCTGCCCTCTCTATCTGGGAGGATAGCTCTACTTAATACCATGTTTCATGTCAAACTTTTGAAGAACAATGGTCCCCAAACTACAGCTCAAACTAAGTTGATGTTTTCTCTAATTAATCCTGACTATTTCACCAACCTTCCACAAAAGTCTCTCTATGGGCCAGGGTTTCGTAAAAATATTGCAGATCACTTGAAACTGAATGTCTCAATCACCACAGACGAAGCCTTTAATGCCATTACTGGCTATATCAGTTCCTATTAATTACACTCCTGTTAGTAGTAAACAAATGTTAAACACCAATGTAGTGAGATGTACTACACTAGAAACTATTAACAGTCACAAAGAGTGTTAAATCAAGTGAATGTTATGCTTTTCCTGATGGTTCTGTGCAGACAAACACAAGTAGAACAGGTTGTGCATGTATAATATATAAAGAAAATGAGAAAATAGTGTCAAAAAAGCAGACCGAACAACTGGGCCAGTACAGCACAACCCTAACCAATGGAGTGCGGGGTGATGTACTGTGACTCCCAAAGTGCTTTGAAATCAATGAACAGACCGTCAGGCTCTATGTCAAAAGTTGTCTGAGATATTAAAATAAATGCGATAACTGTTAGGTTCTGAATAAAAAGTTCTATATACAGGAGAGAACACAAACACCTGTATAGTTTTGTAGGTTCGGTTTACTGGATAAGAGTATGTACACAGAGGAGGGCAGCGGTCTCCCTGGCTAGGCTCCTTGTCAACTGCTATAGGCGACGTATGGCAAGTGATACATTAGCAGCTTCCATACGTCGCCAGGCACATTAATTAAGCGTGTGGGATATGGTAATAACATTGCCACACGCTGCTAGCTAGGCTGAATAAATAATACATAAATGGAGCACATACATAATATACATACATGATATATAATCCAGCATACATAATATACATACACCTCCCTCCCCCCTATACGCTCATAGCAAAGTCTTGAGCGGACCTTTTCTTTTGGATCCGTTCTGAGCGTCGAGGGACTTCATCACTGGGAAGGGTATGGGACTCAACACTGGTGGCGGGGCCAGCAGAAGGCATTGTTACGGGTCGGAGAAAACGGCGGTTCCTCCACCACACACGACCACTGGGTAACCGCACCTGGTAGTCCCGTGACCTGCCGAGACCCATAACTACGCCTACTTTGTCCCAACGTAGGGAGGTCGGGTCCTGAACACGGACTTGGGTGCCGACACTCAACCTGGGGAGAGAACGGGCGTGGTCATTGTAGCGGGCGGCGACGTCCTGAACACGTTCGGCGGCTCGGCGATCACAATCCTCTGTCTTGGCCTGCCACTCCTTGGAGAAGGATTGAGGGTGAGCAGGGACACAAGAACGAAGGGGGCGTCCATACAAAACCTGGGCAGGGGAGCGTCCGGTGTAGTTAGGTGTGTTGCGGAGTTCAAGAAGACCCCTGTCGAAGGCCTCGCAGTCAATGTTCCCAGAAGGGGCCACCTTAAGGATGAGGTGCTTCAGGGATTTGACAGCAGCCTCAGCGTGGCCGTTGGACTGCGGGTAATGGGGCGATGACAACACATGCCGGACTCCCCATCGGTCAAGGAACACAGCAAAGTCCCGGCTTGTGAACTGAGGCCCTCCGTCGGTTCGCAGGCGTACAGGAACGCCCACGTCACGGGAGTAGTGGCGGAACTTGCTGATGGTGGCGGCAGACGTCGTGTCATTACCGCACTTGATGACAACCGGCCAACCAGAGAGACGGTCGACGATAACGAGGAAGGACTTTCCTGACACACAGAAAAAGTCGGCCGACACAGACTCAAAGGGGCGGGTGGGGTTGTCGTCACTCATAAAGGGTTCCTGCTGCTGGCTGGGTTGTAATACTTGGCAGGGCTCACACGCACGGACAACATTGGAGATGTCGGAGTTGATGCCGGGCCAGAACACAGTCTGTCGTGCACGTCGTTTGGTGGCCTCAGCTCCACGGTGACTGTCGTGAAGGCGGGCCAAGGCGTGGGGACGTGATGCAGCAGGGACAACTACACGTGCTCCGTACAGAACAAGGTCTCCGTCGCAGTAGAGTTCATCGCGGAGTTTCCAATACGGGAGCAGGGTGTTGTGAAGATCGTAGCGGTTGCTAGGAAATCCATTCCTCACACACTCGACAAGTCGGACGTAGGAAGGGTCATCTCGGGCCGCTGTTCGAAGGTCCTCCATTGCCTTGTCGTCATCTGGTGACGGGTCCGAACGAAGGGATTGGACGGCATGGAGAGTGACCACAGTCCTGACGGAAAGAGCGAGGTCGGCGTCGAGTACATGGTCATCTGGAGTAGGGCGGCTGACAGGAGAGCGGGATAAGGCATCAGGGATGCAGAGCTCCTTACCAGCACGCCACACTGCAGTGAAGATGTACGCCGAGAGCTTCTCTTTCAGACGCTGGAGGCGAGGGTTCTCAACAGCGTCTAGCGTGTAGTGGTTGAGGATCGGGACAAGCGGGCGATGGTCGGTCACTAGGTGAAAGTGTTGCAGGCCTATGAGGTAAAACCTGCACTTGGACATCGCCCAAACCACAGCCAACAGCTCCAACTCAATGGTGGCGTAGCGCGTCTCAGTGTCAGAGAGGAAACACGAGCCACACTGGACGAGCCGGAACTGCCCTCCACCATGATCCTGCAGTAGGGCGTATCCCACGCCATACAAGCGTGAAGCATCTGTCTGCAGAACTGTCGGCAAGGCTGGGTCAAACGTGGCGAGGACAGGTGGACGAGACAGGGCCTGTTTCACTTGCTGGAAGGCCTTGTCGTGGTCGGGGGTCCACAGGAATGTCCTCTTGGGGCTCATCAGGGGGCGAAGTGGTTGAGCAGCTGCGGAGATGTCCGACGAAAACTCTGCTAACTGGTTGACGAGACCGATGAAGGACCTCAAGTCGGTCAGGTTAGCAGGGGTGGGAAAATCCGTAATGGCGCGGACCTTTTCCGGGTCAGCTGCGATACCATTCCCTGAGAGGGTGTACCCACAAAAGTCAACTGAAGAGCTGGCCAGAACAAACTTGTCGGCATTTAGGGTAATGCCGTGCTTCCGGCACCTGTTGAGTACCTCGTAGATACGGCAGAGGTGATCCATATAATCCTCGTCGTACACGAGTATGTTGTCGACCACTTTCACGCAGTTTGCCAGACCTTGTAGAGCCATATCACCTCGAAGAAAGAAAGCATCTCCTGTAGCGGCGAATCCCATGGGGCCACGGCAATAACTGTAACGTCCATGCAGGGTGATGAACGTTGTGAGTGGTCGGTCTTCTTCGGCAAGCTCTATCTGCCAGTATCCACACAGGGCGTCCATCGTCGTGAAGAAGCGCGCCTTCGGGTTCACGCTGCGTATGGCTGCAAAGGGCGTGGGAGAAGGGTGCGCAGGACGAGACACCTGGTTGTTGAGCTTGGAAAGGTCAGTGGTGATCCGAACACCACCTTTAGGTTTTGCGACGACAACCATCGGGTGACACCATGGAGACGGGTCATCGCCGGTTGGTACAATAATTCCTTGGGCGACCATGGAGTCCAGCTCGTTTTTGACCGCCTCGCGGAAGGCCAGGGGAACCAGTCGAGGGGTGTAAATAGCGAATGGCTTCGCGTCGTCCCTCAGGTGGATCCTCATGGGGGGGCCTGCCATCTTCTTGAGAGGCTTGGATTCCAGAGCGGACTTGGTCACCAGAACGTCGCTGAATTCCTTCAGGAAGTACTTCCGAGCATCAGAAGGAGAGGTGTCACTGGCAAGAGGCAGGGGTAGGGCGGCAGCAGGGTCGTTGCTGCTCCCTTTTTGCACCCTGTTGGCGTGTTTTACCTCAAGAATAGGTTTGGGGAAGTCCTGGGAGATGATGGCCAACTCCTGACAATGTCTGTAGGACAGCAAAGGAGTCTGGACACCGTTATGCACATCAATCCAGGCTTGACACGACCTGTTGCCAAAGGTGACTTGTGCTTGGAGTGAACCCAGGGCCGGGGTCATCTGTGAACCATCTGCCATAAAGCGGAGATCCTTGGGGGGCGGTCCTAGATCACTTGGAGAGAGCCCCAAGCATTGCAAATGCTGGGGACCGATGACTGTAGCATCAGCGCCGGTGTCGGGCAACATCTGAAGACTGGATGAAGCACTGCGGTAGGTCACAATGACACTGATGTACTGGGGGACTTTGGTCCTGGGACGCTGGGGGGAGCACACATTCCTAATGTGGCTCGAGCGTTGTCAAGAGTCGTCGTACCTCTGATTGGAAGACTGTGGGCGGCCCTCTCTGGTGGAGGGGGGCTGAAGCTTCCGCCGACGCGGTCCCTTGGGTATGTTGGAAGGGCAACACTTGTCATAGTGGCCCAGACGACCACACACATTGCACTGGACGCGTTTGGCTGGGCACCGTACTGTGAGTGACCAGTGGCCCTTACGGTCACAACTGTTGCAGGTAGACAGAGCAGCTGGACACACCTGTGTTCCGTGCTGCTTACCACAGTTGTTGCAAAATAAACCGGGCGTGGACGTGGTGGGCGAAGGCGTAGGAACAGACTTCTTGTCCTTCTTGTACCGGGACACAGCGCGTACAGCTGTAGGGGGAGCGCGGATGGCAGAGGTGGCACACCTGGCAGCCTCATAGGAGCGACATATCGTCGACACATCCTTAAGAGAAGAGGAAGAGTCGAGGGAGGTGAGGCGTTGGACAAGTTCCTCATCCTTAACACCCATCAGGATCACCTGCTTCAACTGGGTCTCCTCGCACTGCTGGTGGTGGCCTGGACATATATCTACCTCTTCCGAGGCGCTCTTGAGTCGTACGTAAAAGGCATCAAAAGACTCACCCTCCATCTGTCTGCAGCTAAGCAATTCCCTCCTGCACAGAGCTTCATTCTGCTGTCCTTTGATGTGCCGTTGTAGAACGTCCAGTACCTCCTCTACAGACAGCAAAGAGGTTGGGGGTACCTGCAACGTATGTTCCAAGACACGCTGAATTTCCAAGGACAGGCACATACGCAGCTGGATGAGTTGTTTAGGCTGTGACAAACTCTGGAGATCCACCATTGTAGAATAATCAGTCCACCGTCGCCGCCATTCACGAAAAGTCTGGAAAGTCTCATCAGGCTTCAAGATGGGCGGCGTTTGAGCTGCTGCTTTAGGTGGGGCTGGGGGGCGTGAAGGAAGCATGGGTGAGGTATCTGAACCAGTCAGTACCGAGGCAGTGTTAGAGCCAGGGGCTTGGTTAACAGTGAGGCGAGATATCAAGGCTTCAAACCGTTCACTGTCTTCCAATCTCCGTTGGTGGTCTCGTTCTGCCTCTGCTTGCCTTCTGTGCTCATCCGCCAAACGTCTGTGGGCTTCATCCTCGCGTTTCTCATCTCTCATAAACTTCAGTAAAGCAATTATCTCTGGAGACAACGCTGAATATTGAGGTGAGGGACTGCGCGATGTGGGGGCTGGAGCGTCGTGGCCGGCCTGGTCATCCATCTCTGCGGGGCTATCACCCGCCTGAGTCATCCAGACGCTGGGTCCACGGCTATGTAAGGCATGAGACATAACTACTTCCTCTGTGTACTATGTCTTAAATCAGTGTTGACCAGTCAGCCCGTCGTATCAACAAGATTTCAGACAAAAATTTAATTAAATACACAGATAAGTAGGTTATATATATATATAATATTTATAAGGAAGCCGCGCGGTCAGCGAGTGTTAGTACGTGTATGTGTGTGAGTGTGTCCCGGGCCGGCAAAGCGTCTCGCCCCAGCTGTGAGGGGGGGGTGGAGGCGGCGCTGTGAGGGGGGGAAGGGGAGAAGCGCGGCGACTCCCAGTCAGTCCAGTTACCCTCAGAACGCGGTCAGAGACGGGTGCACTGAACTCTACTCCTTACAAATGCCCAGAACGTGCCGTATACCTTGGGAATCCTTTAGAACAAGGTCACACATGAATGGCACGAACACACAATGCACTAAACACTTCACAGAAAATCACTGTCACTGACACTGCTCAAAGTTGCTGAGATTCTTCGAGGAGAGCTGACGCGCGGGAGTTGACCCAAGCGAGAGAGGAGTCCGTACGCCGGCTTTCCACAGACTTTGCACTTTCACTCGTAATTATCCAGTAAGATCGGATCACTGCGCCATGTTAGGTTCTGAATAATAAGTTCTATATACAGGAGAGAACACAAACACCTGTATAGTTTTGTAGGTTCGGTTTACTGGATAAGAGTATGTACACAGAGGAGGGCAGCGGTCTCCCTGGCTAGGCTCCTTGTCAACTGCTATAGGCGACGTATGGCAAGTGATACATTAGCAGCTTCCATACGTCGCCAGGCACATTAATTAAGCGTGTGGGATATGGTAATAACATTGCCACACGCTGCTAGCTAGGCTGAATAAATAATACATAAATGGAGCACTTACATAATATACATACATGATATATAATCCAGCATACATAATATACATACAATAACTACTAAAGAGAATAACTTTCGTATTAAATTTGTGTGGATTCCGATACCATGTTGGAATTAGGAATCATAACCGTGTTGATAGACTGGCCAATGAGGCATGTAAGAAAGAAAATGTGGACCTGGACCTTGGCTTCTCCAATGCTGTACTTAAAAACATACAAGTCAAAATCATGAACTCTGGTATAGAAGAACTGAGAAATGCAGAGAGACCTGGTAGTTGTAGCATTTGTAAATATGAAAATTTTTGTGACAAGAGATACCGGTATGGCCAGCACAAGGACAGAACCAGATAGTACGATGTAGTCGTGGTCAGAATTAGGCTAGGATACAGACACATCTGGAAGGTTGATGACGCTGTACCCATACCGGAACACTCAGCATGTAGACTTTGTGATAAACATTTAAAGCAGATACTTGAACATTATTTTCTTGAATGTGACACTGTCAAAGACCTCAGGCCACTTTGCTTATTGTATCACGAACTATGCAATTACTACATTGAGTCAGGAAGGCTTGAGGACATTCTTGGTGTCTACCCAAAATTTGGTAGCCCACATTGATTAGTCCTCAAATAGAATATGACTTATACTGTATATGAACCACTGTCCGGCGTGGCAGTGGGCAGTGATATTACCCACATGACTATGACCAATACCATTAGTAACTGTCACATGCCTGTGGCGCTCCGGAACGCGCCTGGCGTGAGGCTTGTGTTCACGTTTCCATTTCACGCAAGCTATTAATAATTTGTTAATTGTACTTATTATATTATTATTGCTCTTAGTTATTTAGGTTAATTGTATATTTATGTATGTTATTAATATGCATCATTGTCTTACTCTGTTAAGTTCAAATCAAGAGAGTATTAATTAATTATATAGAAAATCTAGCAAATGTCTGGATCACGCGAGTTGGGCGCGCTCCTCTGCCCCTCTCTGCGCGTACCCACCCCACGCCACCGCAGTAGTGAAAAAATCCGTGGCATAGGTTAGACGTGTCCATTCGTTCTCCAGCCTTGACCCTTGTCTAGGGCATTATCCAGTCTTCTGCAATGCCCTAGGGGTATCAGGTATTAGTGACACGTTTAGTTAGGCCTAGGAAGGGATCCTGGTGGTATGGAATCTCCTGTTTGGTAAGGATAATCATTTTGTAGTGATTGCTGTATGTACGTGTTTCGTATGTCTTGTGTAATATAGTAATGCTAAGTAATATTTGTTTGGTCTAACTCCTTACAGTATATCTACGTCCTTCCGGCATTACTCTTATTTTATTATACAATTACTTATTCCCTTAAATTCAGGTTTGCTAATCATTACTCCATTTAAAACATAAATTGAATTAATTAATTATCTTCCCTTTTGTGATTCACTTATTTCAACTGTTCTTACTTTTCAAGTACACTTAGTTGAGTAGGTTTTTTGGTGAGGATAATTATTGCCGTGTTCCCTATTTGTTCCTTTAATTGTTAGTAACTTGGGGTAGGATTCTCTCCCCAAATATTAAGGGTAGTTGGGATCACGACAAGTGGGAGCCTGTGTCCGGGAGTTAACCGCCATTGTTGTGATATCAAGTGTTGTTACTCGCCAGGTGTTGTTTCATCGCTAAGTATTTTTGGATGCAAGTTGCTGTGTTCACAGTGTTCATTTATATTGCTCCTGTTATTGCTTAAGCTACTGGTGAGTTAACCCTTATCTTGTGTACCAGGTGTTTGGTTAATCCCTTGCTGTGTTTCACAGTTTATTGCATTTTGATATTATTAATTAGCTAGCTAGTTAGCTTAGCTGCCACGGCTATTTTTTTCGCTACTCGATTTTGAGTTCAACATGTTTGACCTGGAAAGATTTTTGGCTTCACCTTCAGCCGAAGTACTGAAGGGGCTTACTAAGGCAGAGTGGCAATCCCTCGCTGATTTTTATGAAGTAGAAGGCCGCTCTTCCATGAATAAGTCTAGGTTAGAAGAGGCTGTCCTCAAGTACCTTATTGACAATGAAATCATAGCCCAACCGTCGGGAAATTCAGAGGAAATTGTTACACCAAGTAATTTGGCCTTACAAGTTGAACTCAAAAGACTCGAGGTGGAGCTGGAAACTCTCAAACAACGAGGTTTGGCTCAAGGTAGTAATACTTCAACATTCAGTTTAGACAAATGTCTCAACAGTGTTCCTAAATTTAATGAGGAAGAACCAGACAGATTCTTCTCTCTTTTTGAGAAAATTGCCCGACTTAACAAGTGGCCTGTTTCTCAATGGTCTCAACTTATTTATAGATCTTTCACTGGTAAGGCATTAGATGTGTTTTCTGCCCTCTCTGAGGATCAATGTCTAGACTATGCCCTTGTTAAGTCTGCGGTTTTGAGCGCTTACAAACTTGTTCCTGAAGCCTACCGGCAACAGTTCCGTAACTGCCGGAAGACTGACAAACAAACATTTGTGGAGTTCTTCAGGCAGAAACAGGTTCTTTGTCGGAGGTGGATTGAAAGTCAGTCTGCCCATGAGGAACATGACAAGCTTGTTGAACTAATCCTGCTAGAGGAGGTGAAAATGTGTATCCCAGGCGACATTCGATCACACTTGGATCAGAGAGGTATCTGTACCCTGGCTGATGCTGGTCCAGTGGCTGACCATTATTCCTTAACTAATAGAAATGTAAATTCCAGGTCTTATGCTCCCATGTCCCAGTCCTTCACTTCCTTCAAGCGGCCCACACCAACATCTACATCGGGGTCCCTGCCTCTTGTCATACCGACCCGACCCTCAGGTTCTGCATCATCTACCCCGGGTGAGCCCATGGTCCATGGGACAGGTGGATCCACTCCTACTGGTGAGAGAAACTCTAGTTGTAGGTACTGTAAGAAGCCAGGACATGTCATCAGCGACTGTCTCAAGTTAAAGAAAAGAAATCCCTCTCACCAAGGATCCCCTACTCTTTTGGTCAGGGTGGCCGAGCAATCTGAGGAATTATTGGAGCCCTGTGTCACTGCCCTCAGTCAGACTGTTGCCCTGAATGCTTCCCCCTCTTCTATGATACCAACCTTTGAACCATTTTGTTCTCCTGGTTCCTTAGCTTTGGATCAATTCAGTCAATCCACTTCTGTTAAACTCTTGAGAGAGACAGGCTCAGCCTTATCTCTTGTTACTAAAGAAGCTGCTCCATTCCTGGATTCATGCTATACTGGTAGCTGGGTGCTTGTGAACGGTTTGACCGGTGGGTCGCGTATTCCCCTTTGTCAAGTGTACTTGCGGTCATCCATAAAGTCAGGTTATGTTACGTTAGGAGTAGTAGATAGCTTACCTGTAGAAGGGGTCTCTCTATTGATTGGAAATGACCTCGTTGGCGACATGATGTTCCCTAATGTTGTGATCTCATCTTGTCCCACTGCCGAGAATAATACTGTGCAGTTAGAAGTAGACCTTCCAGGGTTGTTCCCTGCGTGTGCTGTGACCCGTAGCATGAGCCGCAGTACAGAGGTAGAAGAGACTAGTGAAGTTAATGAAGTTTCCCTTCAGGACTGTGAGAAGTCCGAGGATAATCTTATCCAGCCGGACCATACTGATCTTGGTCTCAGTGAATTTTTTGAGGATTCCCCACAACCAGATAACCTCCAGAGTAGTTCTGATGGAGATAGGAACCCAGATGTCACTAGTTTTGGTTCCTCTCCCATCACTAGGAGTAAGCTTATTGAGCTACAAGCAGGGGATCCTGAGCTAGTAGGTTTTCTCAATAGGTCAATTACTGAGACAGAAGCCGAGCAAGAATCAAATTGCTACTACACTAGGTCTGGTGTATTAATGCGGAAGTTCCGTCCCTCCAATTCTCCTGCCAATCACCCTTGGTTAGTTCATCATCAAGTTGTTATTCCCAAACCTTTGCGGCAGGACATACTTAGTATCGCTCATGATGGGGTGGGTGGTCATTTAGGAGTTAGGAAGACTTATGCAAAAATTTTATCCCAGTTCTTTTGGCCTAGGATGAAGAAAGACGTCAGCTCTTACTGTCGCACTTGCCATGATTGTCAGGTAGCGGGGAAACCGAACCCCAGTGTTAAACCATTCCCTCTGCAGCCTATCCCAGTCATTGAAGAGCCCTTTAGTAAGATGGTCATAGATTGTGTCGGTCCCTTACCTAAGACCCCTCGTGGTCATCAGTTCTTGCGAACCATTATTGATTGTGCAACCCGTTATCCTGAAGCCATTCCCTTGCGCCGCATCACAGCGAAGAATGTTATCAAAGCCTTAACCCACTTCTTCACTCAAGTAGGCCTTCCTACAGTGGTGCAATCAGATCAGGGTTCCAATTTTACTTCCCGGCTGTTTAATCAGGTAATGCAAACCCTGGGAGTCCGGCAGTCGAGGTCTTCGGCCTATCACCCTCAGTCACAGGGGGTGGTAGAGAGGTTTCACCAGACACTAAAACTCATGTTGCGCACCTTCTGTCTGGAGACTGGGAAGGATTGGGACGAGGGAGTTGACCTGCTTTTGTTTGCTGTTCGGGACAGTAAACAAGAGTCGCTAGGATTCTCGCCCTTCCAGCTCGTCTATGGACGTGAGGCGCGAGGGCCTCTTAAGGTGTTAAAAGAGTGTTGGTTGAGTGATCAGAGCGCGACGCCCTTAGCTTCATATGTGGTCCAATTCAAGGAGAAGTTGTGTCTGGCTGTAGAACTTGCCCAGTCCAACTTAAGGTGTGCTCAGGTGAAAATGAAACTGCATTTTGATATGGCCCATAAGGCAAAACCTAGAGAATTCCAAGTGGGGGAGCAGGTGTTGGCCTTCCTGCCCTTACATGATCACCCTTTTAAATCCAAATATAGTGGTCCATATGAAGTACTAGAAAAACAGGGGTCCGTGAATTATGTGATTAGCACCCCTGAACGGCGTAAGAAAAAACGCCTTATCCATGTCAATCTCTTAAAGTCATATCATGTTCGTAACGAAACCCTGGGAAAAGCAGTTGCTTGTGTTGATCAATCCTTGCCAAATTGTATCATTGTGCCAGAGTGTCCAGATGATAAGGATCAGTGTTTTTCTGAAATAATGAATGGGTCTAGTGTAAAAGTTGAAAACTCGACTATCTTGGAGGACCCCAGTGCTAAGTTGTGCCATCTCTCTAGTGACCAAGCCAATAATATAAGGTCTCTATTACAGGAGTATCCTGTTATAGTTGGTGATTACCCACTCTCTTGTTCAGTGCTGGAGCATGACATTGAGACCAGGGGAGCCAAGCCAATCCGACAGCGTCCCTACCGTCTTAACGCCTTCAAGCGGGAGTGTGTGCGAGCCGAGGTACAGCGTCTTCTAGAGCTAGGCCTCGTCGAACCCAGCATCAGTCCATGGGCATCCCCTGTTGTTCTAGTTCCAAAGCCAAGTGGGTCAATGCGGATGTGTGTGGATTATCGCAAGGTGAATGCTGTCACTGAACCCGATGGTTATCCCTTGCCACGCATTGACGACGTGATCGACGATCTTGGACAGGCAAGGTACGTGACCAAATTGGATCTCCTCCAGGGCTACTACCAGATAAGACTGACTGAACGCTCCAGGGCCATCTCTGCTTTTGTCACTCCTGAGGGGCTGTACCAATTCACAGTCCTTCCGTTTGGCATGCGGAACGCCCCTGCAACCTTTCAACGCCTCATGAATTTCATCACGTCTGGTCTGGAAGGTGTCCGCTGTTACCTAGACGACCTTATCGTCTTCGGCAGTTCCTGGGAAGATCACATGAGTCGTCTACAAGCCCTCTTCTCCGTACTGGCTGCAAGCAAGCTGACGGTGAACCTTGTCAAAACTGAGTTCGGCCATGCCCACGTCACTTTCTTGGGGCATGTGGTCGGACAAGGGGAAGTCCAGCCTATAGCAGCCAAAATTGAGGCAATTCAACAGTATCCGGTGCCCGGCGATAAGAAGAGTGTGATGAGGTTGCTGGGTATGGCGGGGTACTACCGCCGTTTTTGTCCAAACTTCTCCTCCGTTGCCTCTCCCATGACTGACCTGCTGCGTGGCAAGAAAACCTTCAAGTGGACTACGGCTTGCCAGAAATCTTTTGAGAATCTTAAATCCCTGCTGGCAAATGCTCCTGTACTACTTGCACCTGACCTCCAGAAACAGTTCACTCTCCATGTCGACGCCAGTGAAATTGGCGCCGGTGCGGTGCTTATGCAAGAGGGTGAGAGTGATCAAGTGCTTCATCCGTTGTGCTATTTTTCTAGAAAATTTAACAAATATCAGAGAAACTATGCCACCATTGAAAAGGAGGCTTTATCACTGATCATGGCACTAGAAAACTTCAAAGTATATATTGGCAGCACTGCTTATCCCATTCAAGTGTTCACTAATCATAACCCACTTACTTTTGTTGACAAGATGAAACATACCAACCAAAGACTTTTGAGGTGGGCTCTATCACTTCAGCCCTATAACTTGAACATTTCCCATATCTGCGGAAAAGAGAACGTGTTGGCTGATGCACTTTCTCGAGAGTGATTATTTAGTAACTGTGTCTATATGCAAATTACTTTTTTTTGTTATATTGTCATTGAGTACCTTGTGTTTATATTATGTATTATTTTGCTTCATATTGATTTAAACCAATTGTGTTAGTTATTACTTTCGCTGTGTAGCTGTACATCCATTTTCGCTTCCAGTTGGTTGTAAGCTCACTTTTTTGGAGGGAGGTGTCACATGCCTGTGGCGCTCGGGAACGCGCCTGGCGTGAGGCTTGTGTTCACGTTTCCATTTCACGCAAGCTATTAATAATTTGTTATTTGTACTTATTATATTATTATTGCTCTTAGTTATTTAGGTTAATTGTATATTTATGTATGTTATTAATATGCATCATTGTCTTACTCTGTTAAGTTCAAATCAAGAGAGTATTAATTAATTATATAGAAAATCTAGCAAATGTCTGGATCACGCGAGTTGGGCGCGCTCCTCTGCCCCTCTCTGCGCGTACCCACCCCACGCCACCGCAGTAGTGAAAAAATCCGTGGCATAGGTTAGACGTGTCCATTCGTTCTCCAGCCTTGACCCTTGTCTAGGGCATTATCCAGTCTTCTGCAATGCCCTAGGGGTATCAGGTATTAGTGACACGTTTAGTTAGGCCTAGGAAGGGATCCTGGTGGAATGGAATCTCCTGTTTGGTAGGGATAATCATTTTGTAGTGATTGTTGTATGTACGTGTTTCGTATGTCTTGTGTAATATAGTAATGCTAAGTAATATTTGTTTGGTCTAACTCCTTACAGTATATCTACGTCCTTCCGGCATTACTCTTATTTTATTATACAATTACTTATTCCCTTAAATTCAGGTTTGCTAATCATTACTCCATTTAAAACATAAATTAAATTAATTAATTATCTTCCCTTTTGTGATTCACTTATTTCAACTGTTCTTACTTTTCAAGTACACTTAGTTGAGTAGGTTTTTTTGGTGAGGATAATTATTGCCGTGTTCCCTATTTGTTCCTTTAATTGTTAGTAACTTGGGGTAGGATTCTCTCCCCAAATATTAAGGGTAGTTGGGATCACGACAGTGACTATGATCTATATCTTTGTGTATGAGCCTCTGTCCTGCTTGGCACTAGGAAATGATAGTACCCTCAACGTCAAGAAGACCTGACTGAATTACTCTGAATAGGCAAACTGTACTCCAAGTTTTGCCAATAAATTTGCTTACCGGTAAAAAAAAAAACCGCCTCCCTCAACCACAAGCCTGTCTCCTCCTCCCTCTCTCCCTTGCTCCCTCCTCCACTTGCCGAAAGAGAGTAAGAATAATAGAAGAGAATTAGAGAATAAGGAAAGTAAAAGTAAATAAATTAAAATAGGAAATAAGATAAAGGAAATAATACACTTTTATTAAATCTCCTCCTCCTCCTTCACCACGTGACGTAACCCTCCTACCTCACCGTGTGATGTTGCCCTTCCACTCCCTCACCGCGTGATGTAACCCCCCCTCTCTCACCGTGTGATGTAACCATTCTTCTCCCTCTCCGTGTGATGTAACCCCCCTCCTTCACCGTGTGATGTAACCCCCACCCTCAACGTGTGATGTAACCCTTCTTCTCCCTCACCGTGTGATGTAACCCTCCTTGTCCCTCACTGTGTCATGTAACCCTCCCCCTCACCGTATGATGTAATCCTTCCACTCCTTCACCGTGTGACGTAACCCATCTACTCCCTCATCATGTGATGTAACCCTTCCACTCCTTCACCGTGTGATGACACCCTCCCCCTGCTCCTCCTTCACCGTGTGATGTAACCCTCCCCCCTCCCCCTCCTTCACCGTGTTATGTAACCCTTCTATTAACTCACCGTGTGATATAACCCTTCTACTCCTTCACCGTGTGTGTAATCCTCCCCCTCCTCCTCCTCCTTCGCCGTGTCATAACCCTCCCCCTCCTCCTCCGTCACCGTGTGATGTAACCCTCCCCCTCCTCCTCCTTCATCGTATGATGGAAACCTCCACCTCCTCCTCCTTCACCGTGTGATGTAACCCTCCCTCTCCCCCTTCTTCACAGTGTGATGTAACCCTCCCACTCCTACTACTTCATCATGTGATGTAACCCTCCCCCTCCTGCTCCTCCTTCACCGTGTTATGTAACCCTACCCCTCCTCTTCCTTCATTGTGTGATGTAACCCCCCCCCCCTCCTCCTCTTTCATCGTGTTATGTAACCTCCCCCACCACTTTCACCGTGTCATGTTCTGACCTCACTTCAGCTGTGTTCTGACGTCGCTAGAGGAAAGGTCACGGCAGACTTAGCTCCTGGGGATAAATTGTCGGTAATGGCTAGTGCCGAGTTAAATTAAAGAAAGTGATAGTGAGGATGAAGGAAGAAGACACGAGACAAGGAAAGCCCGTGTCTGGCGAAAACTCAGGCTAATGGAAGATTGTGAGGAGAAGAACGACCAAAATGGTAGTGAGAAAACATAAGAACATAAGAATGGAGGAAATTGCAGCACGCCTATTAGCCCATACTGAGCAGTCCCATTTACACCCAACCTCTATTGCTCATATATCCATCCAACCTATGTTTGAAGCTATCCAGCGCATTCGAGTTAATGATGATATTTGGTAACTTGTTCCAGTCGCCCACTACTCTATTTCTAAACCAATGTTTACCTATTTCGCGCCTAAATCTAAATTTGTCTCATTTAAAACCATTGTTACAAGTTCACTCCTGGTTGGATAATTTGAGTACCTTTGTTATGTCCCTTTTGTTCAGCCCTGACTTCCATTTATGCACTTCTATCATGTCGCCCCTCACTCTACGTCTCTCGAGGGAGTGCAAATTAAGATGCTTTAACCTGTCCCTGTACTCAAGGTTCCTTATGCCCGGGATTAGTCTTGTCATTCTCCTCTGAATTCTTTCCAAGGATTCTATATCCATTCTGTAATACGGTGACCAGAATTGAACTGCGTAATCCAAGTGAGGTCTCACACGCACAAGATATAGTTATAGGATGACCTTGCTAGACACCTAACTAACACTCCTTTGTATGAACCCAAGTACTTTATTAGCCTTGTTTCGAGCAAACACACATTGTTTACATGGCTTAAGATTCCTACTTATCATTACTCCTAAATCTCTCTCGCAGTCGGATTTCTGAATAACATCGTTGTTCATCTGGTATCTGGTTTCCCTGTTTACATCTCCTATCCTGACTACTTTACATTTGTCCACATTGAATTTCATCTGCCATTTATCAGACCATTCGAAAAATTTGTTTAGATCCTCTTGCAGTTTTGCGGAGTCCTCGTCAGATTTAATTACACGTCCTATTTTATTGTCATCAGCAAATTTACTTATGTTGCTGTCTATGCCGATATCTACGTCGTTTATGTATATAATAAATAATAATGGTCCAAGTACTGAGCCTTGGGGAACTCCACCAGTGACGTTGCTCCAATCGGATTTAGTGCCATTAATGCTCATTCGCTGTTTCCTGTCCTTTAACCATGCCCTAATCCATTTTAGAATATATCCTTTAATGCCATGAGCCTCCACTTTTCTTACTAGTCTTTCGTGGGGGACTCTGTCGAAGGCTTTGCTAAAGTCGAGATATACCACATCATAATTGTGCCCCTTGTCCAATGATTCGAAAACTGATGAAAATAATGTTAATAGATTAGTTAGACACGAATGCCCGCTTGTGAAGTCATGTTGGGAATCATTGAACAACTTGTGCTTCTCCAGGTGATTTTGAATAGAATTTGAAATGATTGCTTCCAGTAATTTGCCTACAATTGATGTTAGACTAATTGGACGGTAGTTAGAGGATAGTGATCTATCTCCCTTCTTGAAAATCGGCATTAGATTCGCTATCCTCCAGGATTCTGGTACTACACCTGTTTTTAAGGACATGTTAAACAACTTTGCTAAGGGCATACTAAGCTCTTCCTTACATCCCTTTAATACTCTGGCAAATATCTCATCGGGACCAGGTGACTTATTAGACTTTAGTTTGTCTATTTGTTTACTAACATCGTTACTAGTCACTACAATGTTGCTTCATTTGTTTTCTTCACTACCTCTGTATAGAGTCGGTGCCTCGGGTATCATGTTTAAATTTTCGGTGGTGAAAACTGTTGAAAAATATTATTCAGATTATTGCTCATTTCTCCGTCGTTATCAGTTAGATCTCCTGTATCCGACTGTATTAGTCCAATCTTTTCTCGTGTTTTAGTTTGATACATTTGATAGAATCCCTTGGGGTTTGACTTCGCCTCCCTTGCTACCTTCAGTTTATTATTCCTCTTTGCTTTTCTTATCTCGGTCTTAACCCTACAGGCCAATACCTTATATTAATCTAGGAGGTAAACTTCATCACTATTAATTCTCCTACCTATAGCCTTCCTTTGTCCAATAATGTTCTTTAAGTAATTATTTATCCATTTAGGGTCATTGTTGTTTGATCTGAGTTTTCTGTATGGTATGTTCTGCCTTTGTGCATTAAGTAACTCATTATTTAAATTGTTGTGGAACTCGTCAACCTCAGATCTCTTTATCAGGTCATCCCCTACCATCAGGTCTCCAGGTAAGGTGAGGTCGCCCTATGCGGGTACATTGTGTGAGGATACCTCATGTGAGGTCATGTAATTCACCCCCAAGCGTGATACCCCTTCTCTCAGCAGCCTCTTCAAACTATCAAAGTTTGCCCTTGTGAAATCTGGGACTTTAGTGGAATTTTCCTTGCATCTGCCCTGAAATTCTAACTGGAATCTAAATTCTTTGTGATCGCTTTTGGCAAGTTCGTTCCCTACCTCGACATTACAAATGAGGTTTTATCTGTTTGACAGAAGTAAATCGAGTTATTATTACCCAGGGTGGGTTTGGTTATATGTTGGCTTAGGAAACAGTCCTGGATTGTTTCAAGAAAATCCTCTTTTTCTGAGTTACCCGTAAGGCCAATCCAATCTATTTGGCTAAAGTTAAAGGCGCCTACTATACAGACTTTGCTATGTATGGAAGCCTTGCGCATTTCCTCCCAAATAAGTAGCTTATTAACTCTATCAAGATTATGAGGCCTATATATAACTCCTGTGATTAATTTTTCTCTACTATCGATTAATTATATCCAAATTGTTTCTGTTCCTTATTTATTTCACACTTCAGATTATCCCTGACAGATTGCTACTCCACCTCCTTTTCTAATCTGCCTATCGGTATGGAATAATTTATAACCTGCAATTTGGTATTTGACAGGTAGCTCACGTGAGTCTAGGTTTAACCATGTTTTGGTGAATGCTATTCTATCGATTTTTTCAGTACATACCAATGACCTGATTTCATCCATTTTGTTTCTCATACTTCTACTTTTTGCGTAGTAGACATTTAAGTTAGTCGTGTTCTGAATCCTTTCTTTGCCGCGTTTAGGTTTTATCTCCCTGCCTAATTTAGTTTTGTCATAATTCCTAACACTATTTCCCTGTAACCTTTCACTTTGTTTACCCGCTCTCACTGCAGTCCCCTCCGTGTGATGCAACCCTCCCCTTCCTCCTTCACCGTGTGATGTAACCTTCCCACCCCTCCTCCTACACCATTGTACGTAACGATCCTCCTCCTTCTCCGTGTGATGTAACCCTCCCTCTCCTCCTCTTTCCCAGTGTCATGTAACCCTGCCCCTCCTCCTTCACCGTGTGATGTAACCCTCCTCTCACCACGTGATGTAACCCCCCCTCCCCTCCTTCACCGTGTGATGCAACCCTCCCCCTCTTCCTCCTCCACTTTGTGATGTAACACTCCCGCTCCTCTTCCTTCACCGTGTGATGTAACCCTCCCAGCCTTCACCGTGTGATGTAAACCCACCCCTCCTCCTCTTTCATCGAGTGATGTAACCCTCCCCCCTCCTTCACCGCTTGATGTAGCCCTCCCCCGCCTCCTCTTTCACTGTGTGATGTAAACCTCCCCCTCCTTCTCCTTCACCTAATGATTTAACCCTTCTTCTCCCTCACAGTGTGATGTAAACCCCCTCCTCCTCCTTCATTGTGTGATGTAACCCTTCTACTCCCTCATCGTGTGATGTAACCCTTCCTTCCTCCTTCACAGTGTAATGTAACCATTCTACTCCATCACCATGTAAAGTAACCCTCCCCTCCTCCTCCTTCACCATGAGATGTATCTCTCCCCCTCCTCCTCTTTCACCGTGTGATGTAACTCTTCTACTCCCTCACCATATGATATAATACTCCCCTTCTCCTCCTTCACCGTGTGATGTAACCCTTCTACTCCCACACCGTGTGATGTAACCCTCCCCTTCCTCCTCCTTCACCGTGTGATGTAACCCTTCTACTCCCTCACCATGTAAAGTAACCGTCCCCTCCTCCTCCTTCACTGTGTGATGTAACCCTTCAATACTCCTTTACCGTGTAATGTAATCCCCCTCCTCCACCTCCACCGTGTGATGTAACCCTTCTACTCCTTCACCGTGTGATGTAAACCTTCAACTACTCCACCGTGTGATGTAACCCTTCCTTCCTCCTTCACCGTGTGATGTAGCCCTCCTCTCCTCCTCCCTCACCGTGTGAAGTAACCCTCCCCTTCTCCTCCTTCACCGTGTGATGTAACCCTTCTACTCCCACACCGTGTGATGTAGCCCTCCCCTCCTTCTCCTCCTTCACTGTATGATGTAACCCTCCCCCTCCTCCTATTTCCCCGTGTGATGTAATCATCCCCTCATCCATCACCGTGTGATGTAACCCTCACCCTCCTCCTCTTTCACCGTGTGATGTAACCTTCCTCTTTCTCCTTCAACCGTGTTATTTAACCCTCCCCCTCCTCCTCTTCACCATGTGATGTAACCCTCCTCTCACCACGTGATGTAACCCCCCCTCCCCTCCTTCACCGTGTGATGCAACCCTCCCCCTCTTCCTCCTCCACTTTGTGATGTAACACTCCCGCTCCTCTTCCTTCACCGTGTGATGTAACCCTCCCAGCCTTCACCGTGTGATGTAAACCCACCCCTCCTCCTCTTTCATCGAGTGATGTAACCCTCCCCCCTCCTTCACCGCTTGATGTAGCCCTCCCCCGCCTCCTCTTTCACTGTGTGATGTAAACCTCCCCCTCCTTCTCCTTCACCTAATGATTTAACCCTTCTTCTCCCTCACAGTGTGATGTAAACCCCCTCCTCCTCCTTCATTGTGTGATGTAACCCTTCTACTCCCTCATCGAGTGATGTAACCCTTCCTTCCTCCTTCACAGTGTAATGTAACCATTCTACTCCATCACCATGTAAAGTAACCCTCCCCTCCTCCTCCTTCACCATGAGATGTATCTCTCCCCCTCCTCCTCTTTCACCGTGTGATGTAACTCTTCTACTCCCTCACCATATGATATAATACTCCCCTTCTCCTCCTTCACCGTGTGATGTAACCCTTCTACTCCCACACCGTGTGATGTAACCCTCCCCTTCCTCCTCCTTCACCGTGTGATGTAACCCTTCTACTCCCTCACCATGTAAAGTAACCGTCCCCTCCTCCTCCTTCACTGTGTGATGTAACCCTTCAATACTCCTTTACCGTGTAATGTAATCCCCCTCCTCCACCTCCACCGTGTGATGTAACCCTTCTACTCCTTCACCGTGTGATGTAAACCTTCAACTACTCCACCGTGTGATGTAACCCTTCCTTCCTCCTTCACCGTGTGATGTAGCCCTCCTCTCCTCCTCCCTCACCGTGTGAAGTAACCCTCCCCTTCTCCTCCTTCACCGTGTGATGTAACCCTTCTACTCCCACACCGTGTGATGTAGCCCTCCCCTCCTTCTCCTCCTTCACTGTATGATGTAACCCTCCCCCTCCTCCTATTTCCCCGTGTGATGTAATCATCCCCTCATCCATCACCGTGTGATGTAACCCTCACCCTCCTCCTCTTTCACCGTGTGATGTAACCTTCCTCTTTCTCCTTCAACCGTGTTATTTAACCCTCCCCCTCCTCCTCTTCACCATGTGATGTAACCCTCCCTGTCCTCCTCTTTCACTGATCCTTCACCGTGTGATGTAAGCCTCCCCCTCTTCCTTTTTAACGGTGTGATGTAATCCTCCTCAACCTCCTCCTTCACCGTATGATGTAACCCTTTTATTACCTCACCGAGTGGTGTAACCCCTCCCCTTACTACTTCACCGTGTGATGTAACCCTACTAGTCCTTCACCATGTTATGTAACCACTTTATTCCCTCACTGTGTGGTGTAACCCTTCTCCTCCTCCCTAACAATGTGATGAAACCCTCGCGCTCCTCCCCCAACGTGTGATGTAAACCACTTCCCTCACCGTGTGACATAACCCTCCTCCCTAACCGTGTGATGTAACCCTTCTGCTCCCTCACAGTGTGAAGTAACCCTCCTCTCCTCCTCCCTCACCGTGTGAAGTAACCCTCCCCTCCTCCTCCCTCACCGTGTGAAATAACCCTCCCCCTCCTCCCTCACAGTGTGCAGTAACCCTCCTCCTCCTCCTCCCTCACCGTGTGATGTAACCCTCCCCTTCTTCACCGTGTGACATAACCCTCCTCCCTAACCGTGTGATGTAACCCTTCTGCTCCCTCACCGTGTGAAGTAACCCTCCTCTCCTCCTCCCTCACCGTGTGAAGTAACCCTCCCCTCCTCTTCCCTCACCGTGTGACATAACCCTTCTCCCTACCCGTGTGATGTACCCCTTCTGCGCCCTCACCATGTGACATAACCCTTCTCCCTAACCGTGTGATGTAACCCTTCTGCTCCCTCACCGTGTGAAGTAACCCTCCCCTCCTCCTCCCTCAACGTGTCATGTAACCCTCCTCCCTCACCGTGTGATGTAAACCTCCCCTCCTTCACCGTGTGATGTAACCCTCCTGCCATCCTTCACCGTGTGATGTAACCCTCCCCCTCCTCCTCTTTCACCGTGTGATGTAACCCCCCTCCTTCACCGTGTGATATAGCCCTCCCGCCATCCTTCACCGTGTGATGTAACCCTCCCCCTCCTCCTCTTTCACCGTGTGATGTAACCCTCCTCCCTCACCGTGTGGTGTATCTCTCCTCCCTCACCGTGTGATGCAACCCTCCTCCGTGACCGTCTGATGTAACCCACCTTCCTCACCGTGTGATGTGAGCCTTCTTCTCCCTCACCGTGTGATGTAACCCTTCTGCTCCTTCACCGTGTGTTGTAATCCACCTCCTACTCCCTCACCGTGTGAAGTAACCCTCCCCCTCCTCCACCCTCACCGTGTGATATGACCCCCCCATCCTCCCTCACCGTGTGATATAACCCCCCTCCTCCCTCCCCGTGTGAAGTAACCCCCCCTCCTCCCTCACCGTGTGAAGTAACCCCCTCGTCCTCTTTTACCATGTGATGTAACCCTCCTCCTCCTCCTCCTTCAAAGTATGCTATAACCCCCATCCTCCTACTTCACCGTATGATGTAACCCCTCTACTCCCTCACTGAGTGATGTAACCCCACTCCCTCCTCCTTCACCATGCGATGTAACCTTTCTACTCCTTCACCGTATGATGCAACCTTCCTACTCCCTCACCGTGTGATGTAATCCTGCTACTCCCTCACCTTGTGATGTAAACCTCCTCCTCCTCCCTCACCGTGTTATGTAACCCTCCTCCCTAACCGTGTGATGTAACCACCCTCCCTCACCGTGTGATTTAACCCTCCTCCTTCACCCTGTGATGTGACCCTCCTCCCTCAACGTGTGATATAACTATCCTCCCTCACTGTGTGATGTAACCCTCCTCCTCCACCGTGTTATAAGAACATAAGAACATAAGAAAAGAAGGAGTCTGCAATAGGCCGGTTGGCCTGTACTACCACTCTCTATCATCCATGAATCTATCTAGCCTCCTTTTATAAATTTCCAGTGTTCCAGCACTTACTACAAAGTTGCTAAGCTTGTTCCACTCGTCCACCACCCTACTTGTGAACCAGTTCCTTCCTATGTCCCTTCTAAACCTAAATGTAAGCCTCTCCCTCACCGTGTGATGTAACCCTCCCTCTCTTCCTCCTTCACCATGTGGTGTAAACCTCCCCCTCCTTCGCCTTCACCATGTGATGTAACCCTTTTACTCCTTCACCGCTTGTTGTAACCCTCCCCCTCCTCCTTCACCGTGTGATGTAACACTCCCCCTCCTCTTTCATCATGTGATGTAACCCTCCCTCCTCCTTCCCCGTGTGATCTAACCCTTCCCCTTTTCCTCCTTCACCGTGTGATGTAAGCCTCCCCCTCCTCCTCTTCCACCGTGTGATGTAAACCTCCCCCTCATCCTCCTTTCCCGTGTGATGTAACCCTCCTCCTTCACGGTGTGCTGTAACCCTCCCCCCCTCCTCCTCCTTCCCCGTGTGAACTAACCCTCCCCCTTTTCCTCCTTCACCGTGTGTTGTAACCTTCCCTCTCCTCCTCCTTCACCGTGTGATTTAACCGTCCTCCTACTCCTTCGCCGTGTGATGTAGCCTTCTTCCTCCCCCTTCTTCACCGTGACACGTTACCTGTAACCTTCGTCCTCCTCATATACGATAACTTATATATCGAAAGTTTTGAGGAAATAGAGACCAAGAGTATTGAACATTTTTGTTGTTGTTCTTGGTCAGGCTTGAGGGCGGTGTGTATTGAGTTCCCACTAATTGTTACTCAATCTCTATATAAATTAATTAACATAAAAGATAATAAATAGATAAACATACAAAACAAAAAGATCTACATCGGTTTTTCCACACGAGTCATCTCCCTCGTCAGGTTGTTCCACACGAGTCATCTCCCTCGTCAAGTTGTTCCACACGAGTCATCTCCCTCGTCAAGTTGTTCCACACGAGTCATCTCCATCATCAGGTTGCTCCACATGAGTCGTCTCCCTAGTCAGGTTGTTCCACGTCAGTCATTTCCCTCGCCAGGGTGTTCCACAAGTCATCTCACTCGTCTGGTTTTTCCACATGAGTCATCTCCCTCGTCAAGATGTTCCAAGAGTCATCTCCCTCGTCTGGTTTTTCCGCATGAGTCATCTCCCTCGTCAGGTTATTCCACATGAGTCATCTCCCTCCTGGTTTTTCCGCATGAGTCATCTCCCTCGTCAGGTTGATCCATGAGTCATCTCCCTTGTCAGGTTGTTCCATGAGTCATCTCCCTCGTCAAGTTGTTCCACGAGTTATCTCCTTCGTCTGGTTATTCCATATGCGTCATCTCCCTCGTCATGTTATTCCACATGAGTCATCTTCCTCGTCATGTTATTCCACATGAGTCATCTCCCACGTCTGGTTGTTCCACGAGTCACCTCCCTCGTCTGGTTATTCCACATGACTCATCTCCCTCGTCAGGTTGTTCCACATGAGTCATCTCCCTCGTCAGGTTGTTTCACACGAGTCATCTCCCTCGTCTGGTTGTTCCCTATGAGTCATCTCCCACGTCAGCCGTCGCAGAGTTTTTTGCACACATGATAACATTTGCCGTAAACAAATGGAGCTAATAAGATAATACAGAAAATAAGTGTACAGTCGGAGTGGCCCCAGGTTAATTATTCCTCCTTATTGCTGATGAGTATTACGCCTGGTGGCTGACCCGGCCTGCCATGATGCCTAAATTGTCTGCTCACATGAAAATTCGTGAATCTATCCACAAGATGGAGGACTTAAGATGTCTGCCATCAACGATTTAGATGAAGACTTTGGCTTTAGATATCTAAAAAAAGAACCGACGTTGCAGGAATTTGTGATCCATAAATTTACCCCAAGTATTTTTGACAGTATTATAGAAGTAAGTGTTATGTTTCTACCTTGTTCTTATTGTCATTAATCACATTGTCTTGTATTTTAGGGGGGGCCTTACTAGTTGGCTTTTCTTCAATTTGTTCACAGTTGAAGCATTTTTACTGTATATTACTATCCTAAAAATCTCTTGGTGTTTATAAATAATTATTGCAATAAACATGTAGGTCATGGGTGAGCACTTATCAATTAACTCTTACCGATGAAGTACAGTTAGCTCCACTCCTGACTTACACCTAGCGTTGCCAATCCTATCTTTCCCTGAGGTCTGAGCCCCAGAACTCAAAAGTGTGAATTCGAAGCATTTGCTAGTGAGCGGGAGGGAGAGTGGAGGAGTGTGTCAGGGTAGTTAGTTGTCTTTCTGTAGGGAGGAGACTGGGATGAGGACGGAAAATGTATATCAGTTGGAATAGATTACAATGCAGAATAACATTCTGACAATACTAACAGGGATTCCTATGATAAGGTAATCGTCTTGCGCTAGCCAGGTGAAAATATTAAGGTTACAATAGGATGAGAGGAGGACGAATTTATGTCCTAAGTAAGGTGTTCCTTTGCAAAAGGGGACACTTATTAGCAAATGGATGATGGATGTGTTTGGATACATATCTTGTAGAAGCATGGAAGTTTTGTTTAACCAATTGACAAAGAGACGGAACTTCCCCGGATGAAGAAAATCGTCTGGCGGTGGCCAGAATGAAATAGATAAAAAGACATTGTACTGAAGAGATTAATTAGGAACCAAAACAATCAGGAAGTGGGCAACACATATTTGATGTAATACAAACTTCATGTGAAAAAAAAATAGTTTACATTGCAGCTGTCCGGTATAGAAGCAGCAAAACACATAGTTCAGTTGTACCAACCAGAGGTTAAATAGGTAAACAACAACAACAACAACAACAACAACAACTACTACTACTACTACTACTACTACTACTACTACTACTACTTTTTTTTTTTTTTTTTTTTTTTTTTTTTAACGTGGCCTCCAGCCTCCCCCAATAGCCACACCTTCGCCACCATTTATTTACCTTAATATTAAATATCCTAATACATAAGAAGCCATCCTAACTGTGTTAAATTAGTTGAGCCACAGATCTATGCGGCATTCAGTGACTGTAGCCTCATAGTCAATATCTGCAGCAGTTGTCGGAGTAGGGGCAGAAGCTCTCGTTCCCCTGAGGCAGAGCAAAGCCGACCGAAGGAGAGAGAAGGACAGTCGACATCTCATCCAGGCTGTAACATAACTTCTGGGCTGCTGCTTCTGTTCGGAGATCAGCTCCGCGAGTCTGGCGTAGAAACATCTTGCACTTGGGCCCATCTCGCCAGAGGTTGTGAACACTAGAGGAGTGAAGCTGCCTTGATCAACATTTTGAATTCTCTCCCCATATGCCCTTCTCTTGTCGTTCTCGTTCCTCCTATGTGCAGCATCGAGAGCTAGGTTACGGTGACAAACGGCCATGGGATCAAAAATCCTGATGTCGAAGAAAGCTCGCTGTCCGGGCGTCCAGAATCCTCGAGCACTGACGTCCACACGGGCTTCGTTAGATGTGTTTGAAGTCCTGTGTTGGAAGATCTCGCCATCCAGTGGAAGGAGGGTCGGTTCTACCATAACGTCCCGGCAGATTTCCTTCAACATATTTGCTGTGAGATCCCTTACCTCGTCATGCCTCATGCATATGAAGCCCCCCTTCTTGCAGACCATGGCGTGATCGCCATCATAGGAAGAGCCACACACGCATTGGGAGGGCAAACCATCTACTGGCCAACCTTACCTTAGAGCAATGGCATCTGTAGATTCTTGTTTGTTAAGGCTGAAACCATTTGCCCTTATCGGTAACGTAGTTAACCAGTTCGAGGCGCCCACCTCCTGCTCTATAGCTACCTTTTTTGTCAAATTTTCTGGAACCTGCAGCAATAGTTGCTGCAACATGTCATTTTGGCAGTGCTGCCGATCTGTTGTAATGGACCTACGGATCTTATTAACTTCGCTGGTGTCCACTTCCCCTGTTGCATTCTGGGCTATTATGTGGTCAGTGAGGGCTGCCGTGAGCTTAAGTGAATTTTGATGTTCAGAGTCAGCAATCTCCTCTGGATTAGTTAGTCCCATCCCTCCCAGTCTTGGTGGAAGTGCAAGAAGTGTTCTTTCTGCTAGGGTTAAGTCAGGGTGTTTCACTAGTTTGGGAATGAACTTGACACTGATTGCTTCTTCCAAAGGGTGGAGGAGGGGTCCGATCTCAGGGATGGTGCGCATCAGGTAGTTCCAAAGATGCTTGACTCCATGGGTGAATGCAGCAAAGGCCGCATGTGGCTCTGTGTTAGCAATCTCCGATAGAGCTTGGATTTCGCTAACCCACTCATTCACCTTTCCCGCTTCGTACTGGGTCTTGAAGTCCGTAGTGCCAATTACTGGGCCTAGATGTCTTTGGCCGTCCTTAGTTATTTTGACCTCACTTTCGCCGAAAACCTCCAATGCCCGATCATAATGATCTGGCTTCTCGATGAGGAAGGATTTGCTGGCGTTTGGGTGGTACCCTATTTGTGGACCTCGCGATGTTACCAGGTCCCACCACTTTTTGATGTCCTCCACTTTTCCTGCTCCTGCAAGGTCATCAGCATATGCCACTTGTTTGACCCCAGTTGTTTCAAATTTTATTTCTTGTTGGAGCACTTATAGGCTATTGCATACATTGCCATTGCAACGGGGTCCCCCTGTGTTGTTCCCTCAGTCGACTGTAGCATGGTATCACCTCGTAGAGCCTTGTTGTTTACTATGTAGAGGTCTGATGGATTCCTATACGAATTTTCAACATACATCGCAAAGCTAGGACACTTGATCTTGATGTTGTGCAGTGCAGCCTTGCGGTTAAGTATGTTGAATGCGTTTGAAGCATCCACCAGGAGAACGGCCTCACAATCACGCTGCTCAAATATCAATCTCATGGCGTGAATGGCCGCCTCCCCACCAGCCTGGTGGCCAGCACACACTTGTAGGTTCCCTGCTGCTGCCCTGACATCGTCCTTTACCACCTCCATTATGCACTTTCCGATAATCCGCCTCAGCACTTCCCCCACCCCTATAGGTCTACATCCTGGTTTCTTTTCCAGAGGAATAAGGCGGCAGGCCGTCAGGGCCTGGAGGTGATGGCAGCAAGAGGATGCAAGCTTTCTTGCAAGGGCGGCAATGGCAGTGCAGAGATCGCTTGCTACAGGGCCAAACTTGTTTGTGCTGAGGATGACTCTCCAACCGTTTGCATCCAGACCTGAAGGGCCGGCTCCTCCTCGAGTCTTCAGTGCCTTTTTCCACACCATCTCTCCTGTTATTTTCTCGAACAGGACAGCATTTGGTGGGATATAGGCACCCTGGAACCTGATGCCTTCATCTTCACTTGCAGGGGGATGTTTCTCTTTCAATAGTTTTAATGTCTCTCTGTTTATTGGCATCACCCCACCGGAAGATTCCTGAGTGAGAGATCTTACCGCGAGAGACACTTTTCCCACACGCATTTTGTTTCCAAATTTTCTTGCCACGTCATCGGTGTTTTGCTTTCCGTCACCCGTAGATTTTAGTCTCTCCTGCAGTGTTCTTGCTTCACATAGGAGATCATCTAGGGCCCCAGTCCGCCAAATTGTCAATCTTCTCTTCATTGCTGCCACATTTTCTTTGTGCTTAGCCTTTGTGTGTGTCCTCTGACTACTACTACTACTACTACTACTACTACTTTTTTTTTCAAACGTGGCCTACAGCCTCCCCCAATAGCCACACCTTCGCCACCATTTAATTACCTTAATATTAAATTTCTATTACATATGTATAGCTATCCTATCTGTGTTAAATTAATTGAGCCGCAGATCTATGGGGCATTCAGTGACCGTTGCCTCATAGTCAATATCTGCAGCAGTTGTAGGAATTGGAGCAGAAGCTCTCGCTCCCCTGAGGCAGAGCAAAGCCGACCGAAGGAGAGAGAAGGACAGTCGACATCTCATCCAGGCTGTAACATAACTTCTGGGCTGCTGCTTCTGTTCGGAGATCAGCTCCGCGAATCTGGCATAGAAACATCTTGCACTTGGTCCCATCCCACCAGAGCTTGTGAACACTAGAGGAGTGAAGCTGCCTTGATCAACGTTTTGGATTCTCTCCCCATATGCCCTTATCTTGTCGTTCTCGTTCCTCCTATGTGCAGCATCGAGAGCTAGGTTACGGTGACATGCGGCCATGGGATAAAAAATCCTGATGTCGAAGAAAGCTCGCTGTCCCCGCGTCCAGAATCCTCAAGCACTGACGTCAACACGGGCTTCGTTAGATGTGTTTGAAGTCCTATGTTGGAAGGTCTCACCATCCAGTGGAAGGAGGGTCGTTTCTACCATGACAACCCGGCAGGTTTCCTTCAACATATTTGCTGTAAGGTCCTTTACTTCGTCATGCCTCCTGCATATGAAGCCCCCTTTCTTGCACAACATGGCGTGATCGCCGTCATAGGAAGAGCCACACACGCATTGGGAGGGCAAACCTTCTACTGGCCAACCGTACCTTAGAGCAATGGCATCTGTAAATTCTTGTTTGTTAAGACTGAAACCATAACCCGTATCGGTAACGTAGTTAACCAGTTCGAGGCGCCCACCTCCTGCGCTATAGCTACTTTTTTTTTCAAATTTTCTGAAACCTGCAGCAAGAGTTGCTGCAACTTATCATTTTGGCAGTGCTGTCGATCTGTCGTAATGGACCTACGAATCTCGTTTACTTCACTGGTATCTACCTCTCCTGTTGCGTTCTGGGCTATTATGTGGTCCGTGAGGGCTGTCGTGAGCTTAAGAGAATTTTGATGTTCGGTGGCTGCAATCTCCTCTGGATTGGTTAGTCCCATCCCTCCCATTCTTGATGGAAGTGCAAGAAGTGCTCTTTCTGCTGGGCTTAAGTGAGTGTGTTTCACTAATTTGGGAATGAACTTGACACTGATAGCTTCTTCCAGAGGGTGGAGGAGGGGGTCCGATATCAGGGATAGTACGCATCAGGTAGTTCCAACGATTCTTGACTCCATGGGTGAATGCAGCAAAAGCCGCATGTGGCTCTGTGTTAGCAATCTCAGACAGAGCTTGAATTTACTAACCCACTCATTCTCCTTTCCCGCTACGTACTCGGAATTGAAGTCCGTAGTGCCAATTACTGCGCCTAGATGTCTTTGGCCGTCCTTAATTATTTTGACCTCACTTCCACCAAAAACCTCCTTTGCCCGTTCATAATGTTCTGGCTTCACGATGAGGAAGGACTTGCTGGCGTTTGGGTGGTACCCTATTTGTGGACCTTGCGATGTTACCAAGTCCCACCACTTTTTGATGCCCTCCACTTTTCCTGCTCCTGTAAGGTCGTCAGCATACGCCACTTGTTTGACCCCAGTTGTTTCAAATTTTATTTCTTGTTGGAGCACTGATAGGCCAATTGCATACATTGCCATTGCAACAGGGTCCCCCTGTGTTGTTTCCTCGGTTGACTGTAAGATGGTATCACCTCTTAGGGCCTTGTTGTTTACTATATGAAGGTCTGATGGATTCCTATAGAAGTTTTCAACGTTAATTGCAAAGCTTGGACACTTGATCTTGATGTTGTGCAGTGTGGCCTTGCTGTTAAGTATGTTGAATGCGTTTGAAGCGTCAACCAGGAGATCGGCCTCACAATCGCGTTGCTCAAATATCGTTCTCATGGCGTGAATGGTAGCTTCCCCTCCAGCTTGTTGGCCGGCATCGTCTTTTACCACCTCCATTATGCATTTTCCGATGATTCGCCTCAGCACTTCCCCCACTCCTATTGGCCTACATCCTGGATTCTTATCCAAGGGAATGAGGCGGCAGGCCGTCAGAGCATGAAGGTGATGGCAGCATGAGGATGCCAGCTTTCTTGCAAGGACGGTAATGGCCGTGCAGAGATCACTTGCTGCGAGGCCAAACTTGTTAGTACTAAGGATGACGCTCCATCCGTTTGCATCCAGACCTGAACGGCCGGCTCCTCCTCGAGTCTTCAGTGCCTTTTTCCACACCATCCCTCCTGTTATATTCTCGAACAGGACAGCATTTGGTGGGATATAGGCACCCTGAAACCTGATGCTTTCGTCATCACTTGCAGACGGATGTTTTTCTTTCAGTTGTTTTAATGTCTCTCTGTTTATTGGCAGGACCTCACCGGTGGATTCCTCTGTGAGAGATCTTACCGCCAAAGACACTTTTCCCACACGCATTTTGTTTCCAAACTTCCTTGCAGCATCATCAGTGTTTTGCTTTCCGTCTCCTGCAGATTTTAGTCTCTCCTGCAGTATTCTTGCTTCACATAGAAGATCATCAATGGCCCCCTTCTGCCACAGTGTCAGTTTTCTCTTCATTGCTGCCGCATTTTCTTTGTGCTTAGTCTTTGTGTGTGTCCTCTGACAGAATAGATGTGGTATTATTGCCAGTATGTGAAGAGCTAACGGGGCAAGGAGGCGGTCTTGAGTGTACTCAGTTATGAGACTAATCATCTCCCGAATCATTTCTTTGGTGGCCGCACACTTGGGTGGTTCAAACAGGTTTGCTGGCGACCACCTAACAATTTCTGAGTAAGTTTTTTTAACCCATATGTCCGCATTTTCCATCGACATGCCATTCCACTGTGGTGGCTGTCTCTCATTCACCTCGTGGACATCAGCTACTATTGGAGCAGCGTTTATTGGTACTACATTTTCAGGTTGAGTAGACTCACTGCTATCGTTTAGGATATCATCGGGCGGCTGGGTCCCGGCGATAACCACTGTGGCCTCCTGTGACGGCTCCCTGCCATGAAGGTTATAAGGGTTGCGGCAATTGCTTGCCTTTATGCAAGACACACATGGTCTGTTGTTTCTCACACAAACACAGCTAGAGCATTTTTGGTACTGGTTAGAACAGACACAACAATGTCTGTCACCCGGCATAATGATCTGCACCTTGGGCGATAGTTACGTCCACCTACGAACATCTGATTTGGTCCCAGGCACAAGATTATACTGGTTCTTATAAGGGAAGGGCGGAGAGGTGACAGGCTGGACTGCTGTGTCCAGGTAGTAGGGGCATACGTGGGAGCGTGGGTGTGTAGGCTACCCCCCCCCCCCCCTAAGGGCGACCAACCATACATCAGAATGATACACTATGGACAAGAATTTGTCACACCAAGCACTTGTTTATATATCCTTGGCACAAATAACCACTATTTATATGGTCTCACTGGTGTAATATCAGTTATATATACTCACTTGGTTCGTCGAGACCCTACATGAAGTGTCCGTTACTATGGTGGGGAGGCGACGGCATGCGCAGCACTCTCGGCCCCATAGGGGCGAAAATCTCGAGACCACCCCTGATAAAGTAGGCCTATTGACACTAACCTTGGCTCCGCATTATTCCACCGACCGAGCATCGCCAGGTCACCACTCGCTTGGTGATCGCCGGTAAACAGACGGAATATTTACAATTTATGCCGTAAGGGATGAGAAGAAACCTTGGGTGGCAATGCTTAGGGTGACATCTGATATTCACCGACACGTTGTTAAATTCCCGCTCCCACCCAGCAAGTATGTCCCCACCAATAACCCTTTAGATCAGGGAGGACGTTCCACGACACCCTCGCCACGACATGCACTACTACTACTACTTTTATTTTTTTTTTTAGAACGTGGCCTCCAGCCTCCCCCAATAGCCACACCTTCGCCACCATTTAGTTACCTTAATATTAAATATCCTAATACATAAGTAGCTATCCTATCTGTGTTAAATTAGTTGAGCCACAGATCTATGCGGCATTCAGTGACAGTAGTCTCATAGTCAATATCTGCAGCAGTTGTCGGAGTTGGGGCAGAAGCTCTCGTTCCCCTGAGGCAGAGCAAAGCCGACTGAAGGAGAGAGAAAGACAGTCGACATCTCATCCAGGCTGTAACATAACTTCTGGGCTGCTGCTTCTGTTCGGAGAACAACTCCGCGAGTCTGGCGTAGAAACATCTTGCACTTGGTCCCATCCCACCAGAGGTTGTGAACACTAGAGGAGTGAAGCTGCCTTGATCAACGTTTTGAATTCTCTCCCCATATGCCCTTCTCTTGTCGTTCTCGTTCCTCCTATGTGCAGCATCGAGAGCTAGGTTACGGTAACATGCGGCTATGGGATAAAAAATTCCTGACGTCGAAGAAAGCTCGCTGTCTCCGCATCCAGAATCCTAGAGCACTGACGTCCACATGGGATTCATTAGATGTGTTTGAAGTCCTGTGTTGGAATATCTCACCGTCCAATGGAAGGAGGGTCGGTTCTACCATGACATCCCGGCAGATTTCCTTCAACATATTTGCTGTGAGATCCCTTACCTCGTCATGCCTCATGCATATGAAGCCCCCCCCTTCTTGCACACTATGGCGTGATCGCCATCATAGGAAGAGCCACACACGCATTGGGAGGGCAAACCTTCTACTGGCCAACCGTACCTTAGAGCAAAGGCATCTGTAAATTCTTGTTTATTAAGGCTGAAACCATTTGCCCTTATCAGTAACATAGTTAACCAGTTCGAGGCGCCCACCTCCTGCGCTATAGCTACTTTTTTTTCTAATTTTCTGGTACCTGCAGCAACAGTTGCTGCAACTTATCATTTTGGCAGTGCTGTCGATCTGTCGTAATGGACCTACGAATCTCATTTACTTCACTGGTATCAACTTCCCCTATTGCATTCTGGGCTATTATGTGGTCCGTGAGGGCTGCCGTGAGCTTAAGTGAATTTTGATGTTCTGTGGCAGCAATCTCCTCTGGATTGGTTTGTCCCATCCCTCAGTCTTGATGGAAGTGCAAGAAGTTCTCTTTCTGCTGGGGTTAAGTCAGGGTGTTTCACTAATTTAGGAATGAAATTGACACTGATAACTTCTTCCAGAGGGTGGAGGAGGGGTCCTATACTACTACTACTATTATTATTATTATTATTATTATTATTATTATTATTATTATTATTATTATTATTATTATTATTATTACTATTATCACAAAATGTGCAATTTATGGTGGAAAGTGGCATAGCTGTTTCTTGAAGGCCTCAAATAATAAAGTTGCTTCTATGTTGTGCATGGGGTGAACCTTCGACTCCCCACTCCCCCACCTTCCCTGCCTCCACCACACACATCCCTGACCACCGTAGGGTCAAGACCTATTCAGGCGCTGCTCCTGTTGAGTAGCGGCCCCCCTTGGCCAATGTTTGGCCCATTCCTCAAGTTCCTCTCCCCGACCCAAATTCACCACCGGGATACCAACATAATCAAAAGTGACAATTTCGTTTCGGAAAGAAGTGGGACTAGTGTTGAACAGTGATGAACAGTGTCTAAGACAGTGAATTCAGCACTAGACAGTACCAGTGAGAACCGTGACCCACCAGTAAGATTAGCATCCCTGGGAACTGACTGCCATCTTCTGACAAGGAGGTGCAAATCAGTGCACCTTGGGAATAACAGTGGGTCGGCTTCACACCTGACATCGAAATAACACAACACCATCCAGTAGGGTGGGGAACTGTGACACCACCCCACACCACCTGGTGTCCCCATGACCACGTGGGATCCTTCATATCAACACCCGAGGACGAATTACTGCACCACGTTAATACCACACCACCCAGTGTCCCCATGACTACGTGAGGTTCTTCATAACAACACCCGAGGACGAGTTACTGCACCACGTGAACACCACACGGCCTAGTGTCCCCATGACCACATGAGGTCTTTCATATCAACACCTGAGGACGCGTTACTGCACCACGTTAACACCACACTATCCGGTGTCCCCACGACCACATGAGGTAAATTAGTTACTCAGGACAAGGGGTAAAACAGGACTAGGGAAGGGTAGGCTTAAATGTATACTATACAAACAGTAGGAGCGTTAGAAATAAAACAGACTTGCTGAGAGCGGTTGTATGTACCAAGAATGTAGACGTCATAGCAATCACCGAAACTTGGATGAATGTGGCGAGCAAAATTTTTTTATCAGAGTACCACATAGAAGGGTACAACCTTTTTCACAAGGACAGGGAAGGTAGGAAGGGGGGTGGGGTCGCACTCTTCGTC
The DNA here is from genome assembly GCA_958450375.1 of Homarus gammarus. Classification (NCBI taxonomy): domain Eukaryota; kingdom Metazoa; phylum Arthropoda; class Malacostraca; order Decapoda; family Nephropidae; genus Homarus; species Homarus gammarus. The sequence continues at coordinate 271,426 of CAUDMG010004017.1, read as the reverse complement.
AAGAATACATTAAAATGTTGTATTAATAATTCAATAAAGGGTGAAATGGGAACCGAGTCTGTATGGGTAGAAATCACGGAAGGAAGAGAAAAACTAATTATGGGAGTGATTTACGGGCCCCCAAGTCTGGGCAAAGAAGCAGCTCAGCCCATGTAGCAGGAAATGAGTAGGGCTGCAAAATATAACAGCCTGTGCATTATGAATCTGAAGACTTCCTAGACCCAGTACAGGACAATTTTTTGAAACAACTAATTACCGAACCTACTAGAGGTGACAATATATTAGACCTAGTATTAACAAATAAAGAATATATTATCAGAGATTTCACAGAAGGGGAAGAACTAGGTAACAGTGATCACAGAGAAATCAGGTTCACCCTAAATTGGGAAACAAAAAAAATGACAATATGGTCAGAGTCCTAAACTTTCGGTTGGCGGATTATCAGGGATTAAGAAGGTGCCTAGGTGAGGTCACCTGGGAACAGTCACGTCAGTCACCAGTAGGAAGGGGTGGGGTCATAGATTACATAAGAACATAAGAATGGAGGAAACTGCAGCGGGCCTATTGACCCATACTGGGCAGTCCCGTTTATACCCGACCCCTATTGCTCATATAAGCATACAACCTGTGTTTGAAGCTATCCAGTGTATTCAAGTTAATGATGATATTTGGTAATTTGTTCCATTCATCCACTACTCTGTTTCCAAACCAGTGTTTACCTATTTCACGCAGAAATCTAAATTTGTCTAATTTAAAACCATTGTTACGAGTTCGCTCCTGGTTGGATAGTTTGAGTACCTTTGTAATGTCCCCTTTGTTTAACCCTGACTTCCATTTATACACCTCTATCATGTCGCCCCTCACTCTACGTCTCTCGAGGGAGTGCAAATTAAGATGCTTTATCCTGTCTCTGTACTCAAGGTTCCTAATGCCTGGGATTAGTCTTGTCATTCTCCTCTGGATTCTTTCCAAGGATTCTATATCCATTCTGTGATACGGTGACCAGAACTGAACTGCGTAATCCAGGCGAGGTCTCACAAGCGCTAGATATAATTTTAAGATGACCTTGATAGTCTTGTAACTAACACTCCTTTGTATGAACCCAAGTACTTTATTAGCCTTGTTACGAGCAAAAACACAATGTTTAGTTGGCTTAAGATTCCTACTTATCATTGCTCCTAAATCTCTCTCGCAGTCGCATTCCACAATGGCATCGTTGTTCATCTGATAACTGGTTTTCCTGTTTACATCTCCTATACTGAGTACTTTACATTTGTCCACATTGAATTTCATCTGCCATTTTTCTGACTATTCGAAAAATTTGTTTAGATCTTCCTGTAGTTTTGCAGAGTCCTCGTCAGATTTAATTACACGTCCTATTTTAGTGTCATCAGCAAATTTACTTGTGTTGCTGTCTATGACGATATCTATGTCGTTTAAATATATAATAAATAATAATGGTCCAAGTACTGAGCCTTGGGGAACTCCACTAGTGACATTGCTCCTTTGAGATTAAGTGCCGTTTATGCTCACTCGCTGTTTCCTGTCCCGTAACCACGCCCGAATCCATTTAAGGATATTACCTTTGATGCCATGCACTTTTACCTTTCTAATTAGTCTTTCGTGGGTGATTCTGTCGAAGGCTTTGCTAAAGTCGAGATATACCACATCATAATTGTGAATCGGCTGCTTGTCCAATTAACCAGTCCGTTCACACATATTTATATTTGGGTTTTAAGTAACGAAACCCTAACGGTAAGTCTCACTGTCTAGGAGTGAATGAGAAAGGGACGGCGTTTATGCATGATAAACGTCAGGTCACGTCCTTACGATATGAGTTGAGGTGAGCTACTGAAGCTTAGGGGCATCGCAGTGCGTGCTTACAGAAATGCTGAGCTATGGGTCTCGCCCTCTTGGGTAAGTTGCCGGCTCACGTGTCAATCTCATGTCTTACTCATAGACAGTGGAAAGTTACAGGGTGGTGAATCTGAATATAATATCAGATGTATTGACCCATTTATATAATACTTTCTGTTGATGAGACAGGGGCCTATTACATCGCTCGGTCACCTACCAGCCGAGCTCCGTGAGGCCTAAATAACTCACAGAGTACAGTACATCCTAGACAACCCTAACCATGTTATAAACAGATATGTAGACACTAAGCTGGGGAAATTACTGTAGGGGTATTCTCTACTACAGGGGACCTAGACTTTTGTGTCGTACGGGTTAGTATATTATGAACAATGTTGAATTTGGATGATACTGCCCGGTAATAAAAGAACAGGAACATTATTGCCAGAATTAACAGAATAGAGGGAATCGTAAGACTTGGTAGTGCAAATTCCCATGACAGATAAAATGGCAAGTTATTATTCAAATCAGCAAAATGTGTCTCGTTCAAGAAAGCTAACACTTTTAATTTCTCTGATACTATTTGAATATCCTTGATAGTGAAATTCATTATAGGAAGTGGAATTAAAGCAGACTTGAGTTTTCGATTTAAAGCAAAAAATGCTGATGAGTAGGCAAGGTCCGTAATGTACTACAAGCGATTTCACAGTAATCAGGAGCCTTGTAATGCCCTTTCACAACTAGCTGCTAAACACCATTTTGGCATTTTAAAATTACAGTAGTGAGATTCGGAAAGAACAAATACTGCACATTGTGAAGGTGAGCGTGGAACACAGTCTTTAGACTAACTGGCCTATAAATGCATTGCGCTAACGCTGTGCGTACATTTGGTTGTATGACTGCCAATTCACATATTCCATCTGCAGCAGGAATAAATGCAAACACTGTAGGCTGGACATACGTGTAGGTGTAGATAAGACGACTTACACCGTGACAGTACCTCAGAATCCTCTATTGATAACAATGAATATTCTTCACCTACTAAGAAAAGTTCTTTAGGCCTATCTAGGGTATACAGTGTGTCGTTCACAAACCAGGGGAAGGGTTCTAAATGCCATGCATTAAACTCATGTTGCCCTCGCATAGGAATGTGGATCAGAATTGCATTGTGCGTGAGGGTTGACTCCAACAGTGGGTAATGATATTGAACCTCATTGTCATTGAAAATCGGAGTTACTGCAACTTGGCTATTTTTAAAGCTTCAAGAAACGTCTGCACAGGCACAAGCTTCGCGTCCACACGTCCTATCCCGGCATCTACAATGCTGTCTGTTAGTTCATTTTCAGAGGTTACAATTTTATGAACTGAAATTTCAGCAGCATGCAAATATTCTGTGAAGTAAAGGAGCCATTCTAACGTCGGGATTGCTTTCTGTAACCTAGTAACAATCCTCGAAACTTGGTTAGACTCCATTATGATTGCATTAACCTTTGATTCTAGAGCAGTAATCGCGTGAAAGGTTTGAGAAATAACACGATTCTGTTGAGATACAGCTTGAACGACAACGTTCATGAAACTATTGTCGAATTCATCGAAGCTGTGCTGAGACCATGAAGAATGTCCAATGCTGATTGTAGTTGGCCGTCGACGTTTTCCATCTGACGCGAAAGTACGAGTTAACTTCTACTCGCAGAATGTAGTTTCATACAATAGTCATTTGGGACATTTTGCTTCTGAACAGTCTGTAAGGATGTATCAATCACATTATCATCAACTTGAGGTAAGGCATTTATCTGGGTCTTCTTCAGACGATCCGCGTGCACGACATCTGCGATCTGTGCATTAGGCTTCCATATTTTGAATTTTTTGCCTGCTTCCTTTGAGATTATGCGGAATGGACCAGAAAATTTCGCCGAAAGTTTGGAGTTCCTTTCAGGTACCTGTAACATAACAGCGTCCCCATCGTTCAGTGCGATAGGTTTAGCATGTTTATGCTGTTTGATGATCATTTCGGCGCGTGACGCCGCTAGCTGTGATCGTACTTGGTTATGAATTTCTGTAAAGACATGAATTTGTTTTGCCGCAAAATCATCCGTATTATATACCGGGTATGGCGCCTCTGTATGGATGTCGTAAGGCAGACGTTTATCTGTGCCATAGACAATATAGTAGGGTGTTTTGCCCGTAGAGCTATTAACTGACCCATTAATCGACGCTGCAACCTGCGGTAACCAATCCTCCCATGCGTATTGAAAACCACTAACAATTGGACGCAGCATTTCTAGGATTTTACGATTGGTTCTTTCAACAAGGCCATTAGCCTGTGGATGATAAGCAGTCACAAAAGTTTGTTTAATTCCATATTGTGCACATATATGCTCTATTAGCTCATTCTTGAACTCTGTTCCATTATCAGAGAGTAGAACTTTAGGCGTAGTATATGGACATATGAGATTCATCACTAATGCATAGGCTACTGCTTCGGCCGTTTTGCTTTTTAGTGGGACCAAGACCACGAACCTGGAAAAATGATCCACACACACTAAGACGTATCCTGATCCCTGATGACTCATTGGGAGTTGTAACACATCAACAGCGACTGTGTCAAACGGACGGTCTGGTGTAGGATATTGTAGAATCGGGGCAGGTGATCCTGTTGATCCTTTATGTTGAGCACATGCCAAACAATTAGCTATGTGTAATTCTATGTCTTTCTTCATAGTGTTCCAGAAATACTTCTTTCGTAAATCCGCTAAGCATTTATCACGACCTTGGTGACCTGCTTGTGGGACATCGTGGAACAATGTCATTACTGCTTTGCGCAACGTGTCAGGTACGACTATTTGAGACACATTACCCTCAGGAGATTTTCTCGTCCTATGAAGTATGTTATGTCGTAGTTCAAACTGACTTAAGGGAAGAAATAACTTGGGGAGTTTAACATCCTCGCCCGATTCGAGAGCAAAAATAACAGCTGACCAATGTGGGTCGCGTCGTTGCTCATCTTCCAGCTGCGAAAGAGTGAATGTTGATACAGGCATAACTGGTGCTATATTTCTTGACAGAGCGTCGGCGACAACATTCTCCCTCCCAGGTAAATACCTAAATTCGGGGTCAAACTCTTGAATTGTCAGATACCAGCGTGCTAATCTGCCTGATAAGTTTCTGCCATGGAACAGTTCGGTGACTGCCGCATGATCAGTAAAAACAGTTATCTTGTAGCCAAAGATAATGTCCATGAACTTCTTAAGTGCCCACACAACGGCTAACGTTTCTAAATGCGTCGCCGAATAACGTATTTCAGCATCGATTAGTTTGCGACTTGCAAATGCTATCACTCTAAACTTCCCACGCGTGTCCTCTTGCATGAGCACTGCTCCGACTCCAATTCCGGGAGCGTCAGTACAGAGAGTGAAAGGTTGAGTGTAGTCTGGGAATGCTAGAACCGGGGCATTGGTTAGCGCTGTCTTCAATGCCGTAAAACTTTCCTCGTGTTCAGCATCCTATATAAACACTGCATCTTTTTTGAGCAACCTCGTTCGGGGCGATGCTAATGTTGCATAGTCCTTGATAAAGGAACGATAATAACCAGATAATCCGAGAAGGCTACACACATGATCATTTGAGGTAGGACGCGGGAACTGAGATACAGCTTTGACTTTATCATTAACTGTGTGTATGCCCTCACCGTCAACTACATGACCAAGGAAATGGATTCTGGATTTTAAAAACTCGCACTTTGAGAGTTTTATTTTGAGTCCTGCTGTGGAAAGTTTGGCCAAAACTTCACTCAGTTTTATCAGATGGGAATCGACGTCCTTACTGACTACTATTAGATCATCCAAATAAGCGCAGACTGTGTTACCAATTAGTCCGGCAAACAAGGTGTTGATCATTCTTTGAAATGTTAGTGGGGCATTTCTGAGACCAAATGGCATTCGTAGAAACTCAAAGTGGCCTAGAAGCGTGCTAAATGCCGTGATTTCTCGTGATTTTTCATCGAGTGGTATTTGCCAATACCCACTAAGCAAATCTAAGTTGCTAAATACCGCATTATCCTTGCCTAAGGATTGCAATATGTCACTCAAGATAGGCATTGGGTACCTATCAGGGATTGTTTGATCATTTACGAGCCTGAAATCTATGACAGGGCGCCATCCACCATCCTTTTTCGGGACGAGGAATAATGGGCTGTTAAAGGGGGATTTTGAGTGTCTAATGACATTCTCATCTAACATACCCTGTACCATATCTTGCACTACAGCGCACTAGCTATGAGGTAGTCTATAAGCTGGTATGTAAATAGGGTTGGTTCCTTCCTTTAAGGCTATATGATGGGATGTTAAATCTGTCTGACCTAGCGTTTCCCCTGGCAAGGCTACTATATGTCTATAGTCGGCAAGCAGCTCTAACAGGCGTGTCTTGCCCTGAGGATGATCGATCACCTTGACATGTGGTGCTATTTGATCTATCCTGGCCAGTCGAGTCTGTTGGCAATTCGCAACAATACCTCGAATTAGGATTTATTTGGTTGCACTTCGACATTGCTGTGATATCTAGAAAATCACACACATAACTCCCATTCTTTAATTTCTTGATATTGTGAAATTGCTCCCGCAATCCCGCAGACTTGTGTGTGTGTGTCCCACAGTAGACACAGCTGATTCCAAGGTCCGGTGATTGGGTCAATGCTCACAAAAATCCTGAGTACGGCAAACCGCAGCTAATGGTCACACTAGGTCATCCACAACACCATACCTCAGAATGCAGAGACCATCTCTCAGACCGGATGTGTCATCATCACTAGGGTGGGTGCTGGGTGCTGGTAACTGGGGGTTGTTCACGCCATACGAAAGAATTTTGTTGACAGGATGTTGATTGATGAGTAGTCTCAACAACTGCAGTCACGTCCTGTCACACCCTGGGCAGTGAACGAATCATTTGCAGAAACTAATGTTCACTTCAGCTCACAGGATTGTTGCGTTGGTGAATTCCTCATTCTGGTAATGGAGAGTACTCTTCAACATTGCAGGTACTATCTTCCAACTCTTGCTGCTGTAATCACGCTGGGAAGGTGTGTGGTTGAGGTCGAGAGATATCTGTGACGCATGATCCGCCTTCCTCTTAATAGGATTGGTAGACAACACTTTCGTCCAAGCGGTGAGCATAGGTTCAGAATGACTCATTGCTGTGTAGGAAACACCTTTAAACGTAACACTATTATTACGTGGATGAACATCTATCATGTTCTTTCGAAGAGTTGGTAGACCAAGTAACCCGTCAGCTGGCAAATTGAACTGCTGAACTATATAAAAGTCCGCGTAGAAGGGCGTACCACGTCTTGAGAATCTGAGTGGTAACGTCACCATTCCTTTGATGCTCAGCTGAGTACCTGAAACTCCTTCGAGCTCAGCGTTACTAGGCCTCCATTTGAATTTGCGGTGAGGGAATTTACGTTGTAACTCGTGATATGATGTCAAGGCCAATACATTAGCGCAAGCACCTGTGTCTATATCAAGAGCCAATCTGGTATTATCCACTCTCACCGGCACTGACAACACTTCCACTTTGCTAAGCGCCGCTACTAATGAGGCCGCTATAGAAGTGCTGTGTGGAGGGGAGGGAATTACCCTATCTATCCCTCTCCGTGCTGTGGTGTGCGCTGGTCTTCCCCTGATGACTTATCCTGGGGACGTTTCTGCTTGCGCCTATACGACACCTCCGTTTCACTTAGGTCCACTCCCCTAGCCTTTATTAGTATATCTCACTCATGTGAACTATGAGATGTCGATTTGTGAAGAGTGCACCATTTGCGCGCTGTCTGGGTAGGAGGAGGTGCTGCTTTGGCTCCCTCTCTGTTTGACCTTGAGAATGGCTTTGCACCGGGTGTGGCCTTAAAATTAGCACTATTACCTCGGAGCTGAAAACAATCTTCCATTATGTGGCCACGTTTATTACAATGTGCCCATCGTAACGATGTTTTCTGTTTATATGTTAGGCGGGGAGGAGCGATCGAAGCTAAGTGTGTCGCATAAGGAGTCTGAGAGTGAGGCATCTGTGGCATCTGAGACGGCTGGGGTTGTGGTGACGTCACTGAGGGTTGCGCCAGTAAGGGGCCCGTAGCCTGGGGACAGAGCTTGTTTGCGTATTCCACCATATCCAAGGGTGGTTCATACTGTACTTCCTGTGCCCGGCTATATAAGGGAACACGGACGGAAAGAAGAAAACTTATTAGTTCTATCAATGTTTCCACATTGTCCTGTGGCATATCACCCCGTGAGTTGTACCAGCCTGATGACCGGAAGGTCGCTTGCATATCCTGGCGAACCTCGTTTCGTATACCTGGAATACAGCGATCCAACCATCTGAAGATCCATTGCAGTTGGCCCAGCTGTGACCTACCCCCAAAAATCCCAATTAGCGTTCGCTTGAACTTTTCATAGTCAGGGCTTTGTAAACCAAACGCATTTAAACGACTGCCTGCATAGGAACCCTGCGTTATATGGGAACGTACATATGCTTTCTTTTCTTCGTCAGTCGTTATGTGACTATTGCGCATGCTATCTTTACATGCACGAATAAAATGTGCGACCCTATAATCGTCTTGTCCCGTGAAATTTCGAACATAATCACCGCGCTGCATGATATTAATAACATTATCAGCTTTAGGTGTGGTAGTAGTACTGGTGTGAGGGTTAGACGAAGCCATTTTAGTGTTAGTATTAAGCAAATTAGTATTCTTACTCTTATCAGAAGGCTGGGTTAATAAGGTTGTTACGGATTTAGCAACAGACACACTATCACCTGTAACAGGGGTAACTGCTTTAGTATACTTAGGTGAGGTACTATAGTGATTACCAGACCGTAGGGTACGACGGTTTAAGTCGTCAAATGATTCGTCTATAACTTTCTCACTACTTCCTACCGACTCATTTAACTGTGTTCCATACTCAAAATCTATGTCAGTCTGGGCTTGATCATTGATGAGTTGGTTATCAGCAAACAGTTGCGCTAGGCGTTCATTTCATCTACATTAGACATGGGAAACTTAGAAATTATCTATTAGCCCCCTTGGGTCAATGAATACTTAACAGTAAGTAGATCACTTGCCTCTCATTTACAAGACAAATGAATATGTTTTGTAGTTAATTATTAAACTATCAATAAGTAGACAGACACTTACAAAGTACTGTAAATTATAGGATTTCAATACATTAATCTTACATTCGACACTTTATCATTGAAATAATCCTATCCGACGAACCTATTGGTGTGAAGATATCTCTCGAACGTGTTCATGTGTGTAGAACTATGTAATTTAAATACCTATTTATACAGAGTAGTACGTCTGTATAGAAAATGTGATCCTTCAAGAGTTCTGGGTGGAGTGTGGGTGGGGCCTCTTCCTAGGATGCGTGCGCTGCTGCTGGTTTCCTTGGCAACGAGATGACGCTTCTGCTTTGGTGAGAGACGAGTCCACTTGATTTAGGTGAGTTCCTCCTCCGGCGATCAGAAAACTATGATTGGTTATCACACTGGTGGTTGCTGGTTCGCTGGCGAAACCTGCCGTGTGCCAAGTCTTCACAGTCCACGTATATATGGAGATCTGTATGATGACACCGGAATTCGTAATTCGCGCTGACGACACAACAATACTGCTCAGCTGCTAGTGAAATACCAATTGAATTCCAGGCTACGAAACTGTTTTTCAACACTGCAACACTGTAATGTCTAGGGAATGCTGAGTGGAGTCTATCTCAACCGGCTCAATCTCGATATGTACCAACAGGCTGTAATATTTGTATATTACGAATTCTGCACGTATTTGTATGTGACAGAGATAAGGAGCGCTCACTACATATCGTCTCAATACGGGATATAGTTTTAAACACTCGGATTATGTAACGCGTCACTGCAGTGTGGTTTCTTGTTTTTCACAAGACACAGACGGATGATACGACTACCAGTTTGAAGAGTCCGTACACACCGCTTGCCACCTATATGAATCGGCTGCTTGTCCAATTAACCAGTCCGTTCACACATATTTATATTTGGGTTTTAAGTAACGAAACCCAAACGGTAGTTCCTTTGTTTTATTAAAAAAGGTTGTAGATATAATTTCTGAGTGTATATCAACCGTAAGTCTCACTGTCTAGGAGTGAATGAGAAAGGGACGGCGTTTATGTATGATAAACGTCAGGTCACGTCCTTACGATATGAGTTGAGGTGAGCTACTGAAGCTTAGGGGCATCGCAGTGCGTGCTTACAGAAATGCTGAGCTATGGGTTTCGCCCTCTTGGGTAAGTTGCCCGCTCACGTGTCAATCTCATGTCTTACTCATAGACAGTGGAAAGTTACAGGGTGGTGAATCTGAATATAATATCAGATGTATTGACCCATTTATATAATACGTTCTGTTGATGAGACAGGGGCCTATTACAATTGTGCCCCTCGTCCACCGATTCGAAAACTGATGAAAAGAATGTTAAGAGTTTAGTTAGACATGAACGCCCGCTTGTGAAGCCAGAGGAATAAAGAAAGGAATTTATAAAAAATTAAAGTCAAAATAGCAAGAGAATCCAAGGCGAAGCCCAAGGGATTTTTCCAGGTATATAGAACAGAAGTCAAGGACAAAGTTGTGCCTTTAAAGTCAGGGAGGGGAGAAGTGATAAATGGCAGAGGAGAAATAAGCAAAGCATTGAACAACTACTTCTCATCAGTTTTCACACAAGAAATTCGGGATGAAATTCCAGAGGTGGAACTGATATTTAGGGGAAAGGAAGAAGAGAAATTAAAGAATATCACTATCAGAAAAGAGGATGTTCTTAAGAAGATAAATAAACTAAAGGAGACAAAATCCCCAGGGCGGGATGAAATTTTCCCTCGAGTCTTGAAAGAGTGTAGGGAACAGATTAGCGGACCCCTTGTAAATTTATTTACAAAATCATTAGACACCGGAGATGTGCCAGACTTGTGGAAACAGGCAAATGTAGTACCCGTAACTAAAAAGAGAGACAGAGCATCAGCGTCAAATTACCGGCCGATCAGTTTGACGTCAGTAGTGGGGAAATTTCTTGAATCAATTATAGCCCATAGCATCCGATCGCATCTAGAGAAAAGCAAATTAATCTACGATTCGCAACATGGGTTTACAAAGGGAAAATCTTGTTTAACAAATCTGCTGACGTTTTTAAGGAAAGTCTTCGAGGTAGTAGGTAATGACGAAAATTATGATGTTATTTACTTAGACTTTAGCAAAGCATTTGACAGAGTACCGCATCAGAGGCTTCTGAGAAAAATTAAGGCTCATGGTATCGAGGGGAAAGTCTTAAATTGGATAAAATCATGGCTCACTGATAGAACGCAGAGGGTCAGGGTAGATGGTGTTAAATCTGAGTGGGGCCGTGTAACCAGAGGGGTTCCCCTGGGGTCACTACTAGGCCCACTCTTGTTCATAATCTACATAAACGATCTAGATACTGGGATCAGCAGTGAAATATGCAAGTTTGCGGATGACACCAAAATAGGGAAGCAGATTAATTCAGGGCAGGATGCAAATGCATTACAGGAGGATCTAAATAAACTGCAAGCGTGGCCTGAAAAATGGCAAATGAAGTTCAACACCAGCAAGTGCAGCGTACTTAATATTGGAAGAACAAATACTGATAATGTATACAGCCTTAACAACATCAACCTAGAGAAGTCGACTTGTGAAATTGACCTAGGAGTACTTGTAAGCCCGGACCTACGGCCTAGAAAACAGTGCGTTAATGTTCGAAATAAAGCAAACAGAGTATTGGGTTTTATATCTAAAAGTGTAAGTAATAAGAGTGCAGAGGTCTTATTGCAACTATATCTTGGGCTAGTCAGGCAGCACCTCGATTATGTGGTTCAGTTCTGGTTCCCATATTATGGAATGGATATCAATTCACTAGAGTCGGTGCAGCGAAGAATGACGAAATTGATTCCAGGACTTAGAAACCTTCCATATCAGGATAGGTTAAAGAAACTTAACTTGCATTCCCTAGAAAGAAGAAGAGTGTGGGGAGATATGATAGAACTATTCAAGTGGGTAAAAGGAATCAATAATGGGGATATAGATAAAGTTCTTATAATATCCGAGCAGGATAGGACTCGGAGCAACGGATTTAAGTTGGATAAGTTTAGGTTTAGGAGGGAGATAGGAAGAAACTGGTTCACAAATAGGGTGGTGGACGAGTGGAACAAGCTTAGCAACTTTGTAGTAAGTGCTGGAACTCTAGAAAGTTTCAAAAGGAGGCTAGATAGATTCATGGATGATAGAGAGTGGTAGTAACTCTCGACAGGAGCTGCCATGCACAGGCCAACCGGCCTATTACAGACTCCTTATTTTCATATGTTCTTATTTAGGTCTTTCAAATTGTGTTCTGACCTCACAGTTGTGTTCTGACCTCACTAAGAGGAAAGGTCACGGCTGCTTAGCTCTGCTCCCGGGGATAATTATCAAATATGGCTAGTGCTACTGGTGAACGGGGCTACGCCCTCCTGTGGCCCGAGTTACAGAATACCAAGGAAAAAAACCTGAAATTAGAGTTAGAAAACTTGAAATTAAAAGAAGAGATATCAAGGATGAAAGAAGAAACGAGACAAGGAAAGCCGGTGAATGACGATAACTCTGGGGAATGGAAGGTTGTGAGGAGAGGGACGACCAAACTGGTGGTGAAGAAACACACCAAGGATACGACAACAACGGCTAAGTGTAAAAACTCGTTTAGTCCCTTTATAGACGAATTGGACGTTAGTACAGTCAGGGACAGGGCTGACAAGGAAGGCATAAAAACTTTAATTGTTGGTGACTCACAGGTAAGGTATCTGGACAGAGCCTTTTGTGGTAAAAATATAAATAGGATGAGGGTGTGTTTGCCAGGGGCTGGGGTGGGGGATATAGTTGACAGGATGGACAATATCTTGTCTGGTAATGGGAACAAACCCATTATCTGCCTCAGTGCACGAGGCAATGATATTGGCCGGTGTAGGAGTGAAGAGCTTCTTGATAAGTTCAAGACAGCTATAGATCGTATTAGGACTAAGGGAGGGAACCCTATCATATGCCGTGTCCTGCCTAGAAGGAGAGTTGGCAGTGAATGGTTGTCAAGGGCGGTTGGTGTCAACGACCGTCGTGACAGATATTGCAAGTCAATATCAGTCCCATTCATTGACAACTGGGACAACTTCTACAGCAGAAGGGACCTTTATGCTAGGGATGGGGTGCACCTGTCTCGGCAGGGGGTGGTAACCCTGGCTGAGTCTCTAGAGGGGGCAGTTCAAAAGATATCGAAGTCTTTAAACTGCTAGGGGAGCATATGGGCACGGGGATGGAGGAGACTGCAGTGGGAGAGGGTAAACAAAGTGAAAGATTATAGGGAAATAGTGTTAGGAATGATGACAAAACTAAATTAGACAGGGAGCTTAAACCTAAACGCGGCAAAGGGAGGACTCAGAACACAACTAACTTAAATGTCTACTACATGAACAGTAGAAGTATGAGAAACAAAATGGATGATAATTGAACCTTGGTAAGTACCGAATAAATCGATATAATAACATTCACTGAAACATGGATCAACCTAGACTCACGTGAGTTACCGGTCGAATACCAAATTGCGGATTACAAATTGTTCCATTCTGATAGGCCGTCCAGGAAAGGAGGCGGAGTAGCCAACTATGTCAGGGATAATCTGAAGTGCGAAATAAATAAAAAAAATAAAAACTGAGCGGAATATAGAAATAATTTGGATAGAAATAATCGACGGTAGGGAAAAATTAATCATAGGAGTAATATATAGACCTCCCAATCTTGATAGAGTTAATGAGCGACTTATCTGGGATGAAATGTGCAGGGCTTCCATACACCACAAAGTCTGTATAGTAGGCGATTCTAACCTTGGCCAAATAGATTGGACTGACCTAACGGTAACTCAGTATGAGAGGATTTCCTCGAAACGTTGCAGGACTGTTTCCTAAGTCAACATATAACCGAACCCACCCGGAGTAATAATATACTCGATTTAGTTCTGTCGAACAGAGAAAACCTCATTAGCAATGTCGAGGTAGGGAACGAACTTGCAAACAGCGATCATAAAGAAATTAGATTCCAGTTAGATTTTCAGGTCAGACGTAAAGGGAATTCCATTAAAGTCCCAGATATCAGAAGGGCAAACTTTGATTGTTTAAAGAGGCAGCTGGGAGCGGGGGTGTCACGCTTGGATGTGAACCTGACAGATGACACAGACCTGATAACGAGATCTGAGATTGCCGAGTTCCACGACAAATTAAATAACAAGTTACTTAATGCACAAAGGCAGAACATACCATACAAAAAACTCAGATCAGACAACAATGTCCCTAAATGGATAAATAATTATTTAAAGAACATTATTGACCAAAGGAAGGCTATAGGTAAAAGGATAAATCGTGGCGAATTTTACCTCCAGGAGTATTATAAGGTATTGGCCGGTAGGGTTAAGACCGAGATAAGAAAAGCCAAGAGGAACTATGAGCTGAAGGTAGCAGGGGAGGCGAAAACAAACCCCAAAGGATTCTACCAAATGTATCAAACTAAAACACGAGATAAGATTGGATCAACACGTTCAGATACCGGCGAGCTAACAGATAACGACGGAGAAATGAGCAATAATCTGAATAAATATTTTTCAACAGTTTTCACCACTGAAAATTTAAACATGATACCCGAGGCACCGACTCTATTCAGAGATAGTGAAGAAAATAAATTAAGCGAGATAGTAGTGGCTAGTAACGATGTTAATAAGCAAATAGACAAACTGAAGCCTAATAAGTCACCTGGTCCAGATGAGATATTTGCCAGAGTATTAAAGGAATGTAAGGATGAGCTTAGTATGCCCTTAGCAAAGTTGTTTAACATGTCATTAAAAACAGGTGTCGTACCAGAATCCTGGAGGATAGCGAATGTAATACCGATTTTCAAGAAGGGGATTAGATCACTATCCTGTAACTACCGCCCAATCAGTCTAACATCAATAGTAGGTAAATTACTAGAATCAATTATTTTAAACTCTATTCGAAACCACCTGGAGAAGCACAAGTTGATCAATGCTTCCCAACATGGCTTTACAAGCGGGCGTTCATGTCTAACTAATCTATTTTTATTCTTTTCACCAGTTTTCGAATTGGTGGACGAGGGGCACAATTATGATGTGGTATATTTCGACTTTAGCAAAGCCTTCGACAGAGTCCCCCACGAAAGACTAATTAGAATGGTAGAAGCGCATGGCATCAAAGGTAATATCCTTAAATGGATTAGGGCGTGGTTACGGGACAGGAAACAGCGAGTGAGCATAAACGGCACTAAATCGCATTGGAGCAACGTCACTAGTGGAGTTCCCCAAGGTTCAGTACTTGGACCATTATTATTTATTATATACATAAACGACATAGATATCGGCATAAACAACAACAAAAGTAAATTTGCTGATGACACTAAAATAGGACTTGTAATTAAATCTGACGAGGAATATGCCAAACTACAGGAAGATCTAAAAAAAATTTTCGAATGGTCGGAAAATGGCACATGAAATTTAATGTGAACAAATGTAAAGAACTCAGTATAGGAGATGTAAACAGGGAAACCAGTTACCAGATGAACAACGATGCCATTGTGGAATCCCACTGCGAGAGAGATTTAGGAGTAATGATAAGTATGAATTTTAAGCCAAGTAAACAATGTGTTTTTGCTCGTAACAAGGCAAATAAAGTACTTGGGTTCATACAAAGGAGTGTTAGTTACAAGACTAGCGAGGTCATCTTAAAATTATATCTAGCGCTTGTGAGACCTCACTTGGATTACACAGTTCAGTTCTGGTCACCGTATTACAGAATGGATGTAGAATCATTGGATAGAATCCAGAGGAGAATGACAAGACTAATCCCGGGCTTTAGGAATCTTGAATACAGAGACAGGTTAAAGCATCTTAATTTGCACTCCCTCGAGAGACGTAGAGTGAGGGGCGACATGATAGAGGTGTATATATGGAACTCAAGGTTAAACAAAGGGGACATTACAAAGGTACTCAACTATCCAACCAGGAGCGAACCCGTAACAATGGTTTTAAATTAGACAAATTTAGATTTCGGCGTGAAATAGGTAAACACTGGTTTGGAAACAGAGTAGTGGATGAATGGAACAAGTTACCAAATATCATCATTAACTCGAATACGCTGGATAGCTTCAAACATAGGTTGGATGCTTATATGAGCAATAGGGGATGGGTATAAAAGGGACTGCCCAGGATGGGTCAATAGGCCCGCTGAAGTTTCCTCCATTCTTATGTTCTTATGTTCTTATATCAACACCCGAGGACGAGTTACTGCACCACGTGAACACTACACCACCCGGTGTCCCCTTGACCACGTGATGACATTACAGGGGCTAAGTTACCTTCAAACAGGCAAGTGTTACAGTATTTTTTTAAGCCTGCATCGCATGCAGAAACAAACCATCAGAGTGGCAGCTGGGAAAGTCAGACAAAGTTCTTCAATTTTGGACAAAAGCAAACATTCCCACACACCACAAACCAGATTCTGTGAATCAAGTGCACAAAATGTTTGACAAGTGGAGTAGTTTGAAAAAGAACTCTTCAAGAAAGACAGAAACTCAAAAGCAGAAAGAGAAAGAGTTCACTGATACATTTGAAGATCTCTTTGACATTGCATCAGTTACTATCATATTCCAAATGAGGTTTTCTAGCCCCATCTGAGTTTCCACTGCACAGCATTATTTTCATATTCCAGATGAGTTTTTCTAGTTCTATCTGAGTTTTCTCTGTACAACATTATTTTCTAACATATTCCAGATGCTGTTTTTTTTTCAGTTCCATCTGCATTTCTTCTACGTTTAGAGCATCACATTCCACCAAACCGGCCGGGGGTAGCCGGCCACACTGGGGTTTGCCATCACTCTGGACGACGTGTGGGGCAGGATCAGCATCCTGAGACCCGATCTCGGTACTAGAACTGCACAGGCGCCGGTCCGCCCTGTCCCACACACCCGCAGCGGAAATCCCTTCTAGGATTTAGTGTGTGGTGCTGCAGGGTCCGTCTCGTCACGACTTCATTCCATGCGTCTTAACTGCCTAAAGTAGAAAAATATAAAATTTCTTTAACCCTAGACCAAGGGAGGACTTGAGAGAAGTGTAGTGGTGTTTGGTAGGTAAAGGTGAAATGCTGCAGTCGTCACTCTGCTTCTCCTCTGCTCGTATGTGCTGTGGTTGGAATCAATGCTTGGTCCATCGTCACCTCTTGATTACTGCTGTTGTCCAAGAATTTGTATCTTGTGACCTAAGGCGCCGTCATACCGCCTGATCACTGCATACAGCTTGGACATGCAAGGTCAGGTCATACACAAGTGAGCTGGTTATCTCCAACATCAGGCTGGCCATTGGGGCGGTACTGTGTGTGACATTTGACAAAGAAAGACAAGCCTAAAGGAATGATGGATTAGTTGGAAGTGTATCCGTAAAAAGTATATATACTTTATACCTTACGTCAATGTTTGGCAACTATGGGCTCCATCGCGTCAATTTTCTCATTAGGTTGGATCGAGGAGTGAGGTGGACTGACCCGCCAGGTGAGGTGGAGAGGGGATGGAAGGATGAGGCGGGTGGAGTGGGCATTAGGACAGGGAGGAGGATGTAGGTTATAAGACATGTTAGGTTCTGACAGTTAGTATAGACACAGCTTCCATCACTAAAACACAAAGGGTACATGTAAAACTGACCAACAATTAAAATACACTAGGGAAACTGAGAACGTTACAAATCGCGGGGGACGCTGACAAAATATATTAAGCACTGCACATATTCTGGGAGTTATGCTAGTAGCAATTCGCGCATACCACGGTGAGAAACATTTACTCGAGTTGTTAAGATGACACACTAGGACACTTTTCATGCTGTACTACTCAGGGCTCCTTACTGCACACGGTTAAACAATAATCAAACTGAATTAAACGAAGGGGGAGATGTACCAGGTGTAATGGCCAAGGGAGGAAGGGCGTGAGTTTACGTTAAGTATGCTGCCACCAGTGTAAGATCTAATAGTTTGCTTCCCTTCGGTGGAACATGAAAAACACACAGAGAAATTGGCCTACTTCCTGCTTCATAATACAAGTAAATTCAAGACAGTGGTTATCAGATACAGAAGCAAATGAATGTGCCGTGAAGTTCTTATAAAATCAACCAATTCAAACCTAACCTAACGTTAAAAGTCTGACTAACCTAAACGAATTTTGATAACTTGTTTTACCAAACTCACTAACCTAATCCTGTCAATCTAACCTAACGGAGGAAGGAAATCATTTTTTTTTACATGACTCGCTCAACCCAGGCGCAACGAACAATTCGTCATCGCCGATTATAGTGCATGACTCGCTACAACCAACCAACGCTAGCATAAGATGCTCCCCATCATAAGAACTAACCTCTGCTCCTGTATTAGACAAGGTATCTTGGTTCACACATAAGCTGTTGATCATAGCTGCAAGAAAAATATAAACTTTGTTAGCATTGCCAGTGCATAAAAAGTGGGCTGGAAACTTAACGTATAGTTTTACTATAGAAATATATGACAGGAAGCAACAAAAATAGATTAGTAATGAAAAGAATTGAAAAAAAAACATGTATAATTAAAACTAGTGTATAAAGTATTTTTAGTAACATGTTTTGAGAACATTTTATTGTACAGAGCAAAATTAAATCTAATATTGCGAGTTTAGGTGTTCCAGTTAATGAAAATTATGTAGTAGTGATTTTGTTGAAAAGATTGCAGCACTGTAGCAGCCATAAGAGGGCCTACAGATTATTTTGGCTTGGGTTACAATATAGGCAATACCTAAGCCACCATTATTAAGTTCGGCTACAACTGTACTAGTTATACTTATTGCGAGTAGTTTGGAAATTCATCTAACAAGAAATGATAAAAGATGATATCTTTAAACCCAGTTTTTGGTACTAGCGGCAGAGTGATGCTCAAACACAGCTCTGCCTGACCACAAGGATACGTGACGCCATGTGTGTCTGTGAAATACCATTAATTTACTCAGAAACAAAATATTCTATTCATATTATTGGAAAGAAAAAATAGACAAGGAGCAATATGTCCACCAATCTATGAAAACAAGGACTAGCACAAAATTACTCGAGTCTACCATAGTCCGTGGGTGAGACGTGCCCGACCTAGCAGTAATTCCCTCTCCACCCTTAACCTGCTTCGTCCAGTACAGTATAATACAGGTAGCGTTCCACAGCTACCGCCAGGATTCTCAAAGGAGTTACGTTAAATAACTTCCGCTCCTAGCTGGGATGTGAATATCACCTGTACAGTGAACTGGCTCATTTAATTTACGGAACAAACATGACATCTAAAATGGAGTCGAAATTGCAATGTGACTGTTTGCTACTATAACAATTAAATAAATAAATAATATACATTCGTATCTTTGCTGTGTGCGATACACTGTTTACGACTGTTGTGTACCTCGTCACTGCTTACGACTGTGTACCTCGTCACTGATTACGACTGTTGTGTACCTCGTCACTGTTTACGACTGTTGTGTACCTCGTCACTGTTTACGACTGTTGTGTGCCTCGTCACTATTTACCACTGGGGAATACAAAAAAAAAACAGCGATCGTGCAACAGTTCACTGATTGCACTTCATTCTTTTGTTACAATATATCATGGTGGGTAAAATCACCTGTGGGGACTAATCATACTACTGTAGTGAGGAGGATAAGCACATAAAATAGGAATGAATGTTCACTTTTGTATAGAATTATGAGACTTTGGCCACATTCTACTTGGGTTAGTGAAGATTTTATGATATAGTGCCAACTGAACAGAGTCCCCTGGTTGCCTGCAGCGCCCCAAGTGGCTGACAGCGCTAACGCCTCCCGAACAGTTCTTCCAACCGCAACAGCCCCTTATTTTTGGTCCAAACATGCTTGAAATTTGAATATGCTATGCATCGTGACCTTCCAAAAACATCTTAGTCTATAAACATTTTTGTCAGACCAAAGTGTGTTTGTTTGTTTTATTAATAATTTCATGTTTTTTGTTTACAAATAATTCAATAATCAACACTCAAATGTTCTCAGACTTCAGAATTATAAAGTTTCCTTAAAGAATGTTTAAAGCTGTGCACATTACATCATATGCATAGATTTCTTAACTGCACTGTCCTTCACATGCACAGAGCAGCACACTGAAGTGTTGCTCTTGCACACTTGCAACGTCCTAAACATGTCCTTTTACAACCAAAGTGTACCAGCTCTGGGCAATTCTTTGCAGCTTCAGGTAATTTTGTCCAAATAGGGTGATAGACACCTCCTTCAAGTGTCCAACCCCAATAGATGGGGGTCAGAAAGAATGGGCCTAGGACTAGAACATTGTCCTCAGACACGTCCACCTTGGTATACAGCTCGCTTAATATGCTGTATTAGCGCAGCTTGGGTTAGTGGAATCCCTTCATTGCCTAGGCCTTTCTTTGTGAAGAGATATTTCCGGGCCTTGGTCACCTGTAATCTATTAACAAGGGCATAAAAATCACAGTTTCAACTGAGAATAAGCTATGTATCAATGTTTCTTTGCAGACATTTACTTTTATAGTGTGCTATATGAATATGCCTTTAAGTTTAGCTGTGTCCCAAATAAGATAAGTATTACTCAGTCAGTAGCTAAGATAATAAGTAGTCAAAGAGTACGATGGTAAGCAACTAAGACATTCTTGGTTACTTTTTCGATTTCAATGGTATGGTCGTCGAGTAGAACAATAAATATCTCCAGTACAGCCAGTTGGTCATCAATAATATCACCATGGGGTGGCCGGTAATTTGACTCCCGGTAATTTGACTCCTGGTAATTTTACTTCCAGTCGCGTTCACTCCCAGTTATTTCACTCTCGGTAATTTCACCAACATTTAAAACATTGCGTTTAATTATTAAGACAATTATTAATGACGCAGGTTATGAGCTATTGCTCGTAAAAAGTAAATTTTGTTCTCTGGATTATATCTAGCAAGAATAACCTGCAACCGTTTGTTCAAATCTTTGTACTTCTCTTTGCTATTGTAGTTCTCACCCAGTTCAAACTGAACTTTCCTTAGTTGTGCCAGGTATATCATATACAAGTTTCTCCCTTCCCCTGGTGCTGGTAATGACGTGAGGCATAGTAACAAGGATATACAAATGAGCTATGATCAACCCTCACCTGGCAGCAGCAGTTGGAAGACTGAACCTGTCAACTGGGCCTCACCTCTGGTGGTGCCCTCTTCTGGATTTTTAAAATTCTAAAATTTAAACACTTGCTTAAACTAGATTTCAAAACTACTTAAATTAAATAATTAATTTTTAACTACTTAAATCAAACTATATTTATGTTGAATTTATTACCATTATCATTATAATTATTTAGTGAAACAGAAGTGGATTATCCAACCTCTGGTAGCTACTGCAACCAACAGTTCAGCACTTATAGAACACTAAAACATATTGTAATTCTTTGTTTTTTTTAAGAAGTGTTTCTAATATATTTTTTATAAAGTTTTTTAATAAATGATTTAAATATTTTTTTTTAATGTAGTTGAAATTACCTGGAGTGAAATTACCGGGAGTGAAATTGACTGGGAGTCAAATTACCGAAAGTCAAATTACCGGGGGTCAAATAACAGGAGTCAAATTACCGGGAGTGAAATTACCTTGAACCCACCAGGGGATGCAGTAAGTTGTAGGAACACATGCGTGGAGTGTTCATAAGATCTCCATACAACCCAAGCTGTCTTTTTCCCACGACCACAGAAGGAGACAGTATCTCATCCCGTTATGGCATGGAACATGGGCATGAACTGGCAGGTATCTGAAGTTATTGCCTGATCCAAAAGCTATGCATAATTCCTCCACAGCTAGCCTATGGTAACTAGCAATGGCCAGCACAACAACATCTGTGTCCACAGTTCTTACTAGAATTCTATTATGGCCCTTGGTAGCAGCATCTAGAGTTCTAGACAGTGAAGAATGATAAGTATGTCGGCTTCTTCATGAGAACACGGTGTAAGCTGAGATAAGTCCACACAATCTTGCTCACACAGAACATCCTGCCCATCTGTTAAAATGATTATTTTCCCGTCCCAATTCAGCTGAATGATAATTATGTTGTGGTAAGAAATGAAATAATTCTGTTTTATTTTCATCGAGTTGCAAGAACTCGGGGCAAATTCGTGGTCAAGGACTTGAAAACATCACTGTGCGTCTGGTTCCTGTGCCTCGTCTTTCTCTAGTTTTTGTTGTTGTTGTTGTTGTTGTTTACGGGAATTAGCCCACCTGGGCACAGGTCGAATGACCCACAACGGGGCCTGCACTGCAGATAAACATCCCATACCAAATCCACTCTAGCCATCGTGCAATGTAAAGCTCAAAAACAGCTTTGCTGTACTCATTGAAGGTGTTCATTGTCCCTAGTTTGAGCATCTGAGCAACAGCAGCACTGTATTAGCTGGTTAACTGTAGCATTCTGTAGAAGTTAATTAGGCTGGTACATTTATATTATATTGGGTTTTAGTAGCGAAACCCAATTGTCTGCTCCTCTTATTGAGGAACTGCTATTGATACAATTCCAGAGTGTAAATCAACCGTAACTTTCACTATAAATGAGTGTTAAGAGAAGGACGGAGGCTGTGTAAATAGACCTGTTAATCACGTCCGACTGGTGTGAGAGATTGAGTAACAATGCCTCCTGGGTGCCGGCTTCTCTATGCTGATTCAAGCATTTAATGGCCGCACCTTAAGGAAGCTAGCAATCAAGTGATAAGAGCATGACAACTCATAGCCAGTGGAAAGTTACAGGGGGTGATATGGTATATAATTCGAATGTAATTAACCCATTTATACAGTATAATCTTTCTGTTGATGATACGGGGGCTATTACATTGCTGGATCACCTGCCTTCCAAGCTCCACGAGGACTAAACTAAACTCGCACACTACATCCTATACATAAACCTAACCATGTTACAAACATTTATGTAAACACTAAGCTGGGGACTCTGAAACTGTAGGGTTTTCATCAACTACACGGGTTCTAGACTTAAGTGGCTTACGGACTAGTATGTTATGTACAATTGTCAACTTGGATGACACTGACTTATAATAACAAAACAGAAACAAAACTGCCAGAATTAACACAATTGTGGGAATTGTTAAACTTGGTATGGCAAATCCCCGTGAAAAATAAAATGGCAGATTATTACTCAAATCAGCAAATTGGGACTCTTTCAAGTAGGAAATAACTTTTAATTTCCCTGAAACAATCTGAAGGTCACTAACAGTAAAGTTCATAACATGAAACAAGGGAATTGAATCAGAAGTTAGATTTAAATTCAAAGCAAAATGCTGATGAGTAGGCAAGGTCCGTAATGGACTACAAGTTATTTCACAGTAATCAGGCACCTTGTAATGACCTTTCACAACTAACTGCTTACCACCATCGTGCCATTTTAAAATAACAGTAGTGTCATTAGGAAAGAAAAAGTATTGCACATTATGTAGATGAGCGTGAAACACAGGTTTAATACTAACTGGCCTATAGCTATATTGCATAAGCGCTGTGCGTACATTAGTTTGTATGACCACCAATTCACATATCCCTTCTGCAGCAGAAATAAATACGAAAATATAGGCTGGACATACGTGTACTGTAAGTGTAGGTATGACGACTTACACCGCGATAATACTCTAGGATCATCTAATGCCAACAAGGAATATTCTACATCTATAAGCAAAAGGTCTTTTGGCCTATCCAGAGTATACAGTGTGTCGTTTACATACCAAGGGAAGGGTTCTAAATGCCATGCATTAAACTTATGCTGCCCTAGCATAGGTATGTGGATAAGGATAGCATTGTGCATGAGAGTCGACTCCAACAGAGGGTAATAGTATTCCACCTCATGATCGTTAAAATTGGTGTTAAATGATACGTCAACTTGGCAATCTGTAAAGCATCAAGAAGAGTCTTCACAGGCACAAGCTTTGCGTCCACACGCCCTAACCCTGCAACTACTATGCTGTCGATTAGTTCATTTTTATTAGTAATGATATCCTGAACTGAATCTTCCGCAGCATTTTTGGTTTAACAAATTTATTGGCAGAGCTTGTAGTACAGTTTGCCTATTCTGAGTAATTCAGTCAGGTCTTGACACTGAGGGTGGTATCACTTCTCACTGTCACGCAGGACAGAGGTTCACACACAAAGAAATACATCATATTCATTAACAACTATAAATGTATAGAGGTCAGATTCATATGGATAATGTCACTGTTCACTGCCATGCAGGACAGAGGTTCGTACACAAAGATTTGCATCATATTCATTGACAGTACATATACATATATGTAAACACACACACACACACATATACATACATATGCGTATATACATACACATATACATGTACACGTACATATACATGCACACACGCACACATACATACATATACGTCGGTCAGATTCATGTGGGTAATGTCACTTTTCACTGCCATACAGGACAGAGGTTCGTACACAAAGAATGCATCATATTCATTGACACTATATATAGGTCAGATTCATGTGGGTAATGCCACTGTTCACTGCCACGCAGGACAGAGGTTCGTACACAAAGAAGGAAATACATCACATTCACCAGCAGCATATATGGGTCAGTGGATCACATACATTGGAGTCATATTCTAGTTGAAGACTAATCAGTGTGGGCTAGCAAATTTGGGATAAACAGCAAGAATGTCCTCAAGCACACCTGATTCAATGAAGTAATTACATAGTTCAAGATACAGTAAGTCAGGTGGCCTGAAGTCTTTGACAGTGTCACATTCAATAATATAGTGTTCAAGTGTATGCTTTAAAGGTTTATCACAAAGTTTACATGCTGAGTGTTCCGATATGGGTACAGCGTTACTAACTTGCCAGATGTGTCTGTATCCTAGCCTAATTCTGGCAACGACTACATCACATTGTCTGGTTCTGTCCTTATGCTGGCCATACCGGTACCTCTTGTTACAAAATTTGTCATATTTACTAATGCTACAACTGTCAGGTCTCTCTGCATTTCTCACGTCTTCTAGATCAGAGTTCATGATTCTGACTTGAATGTTTTTAATTACGGCATTGGACAGACCAAGGTCGCGGTCAACATTTTCTTTCTTACATGCCTCATTGGCCAGTCTATCAGCACGGTCATGATACCTGATTCCAACATGGGACGGAATCCACACAAATTCGATACGAAAGTTGTTCTCATTGGCAGTTATCACATTCCTTTTAATATCACATGCAACTTTAGACATAGAACCTGACGGGCTGTTCATTGATTTCAAAGCACTTTGGGAGTCACAGAATATCACCCCACCTCCATTTTCTTTGAGGTAGTCTGTGGCTAAGTAGATTCCAGTTAGTTCAGTTTGTGTTGTGCTGGCCCAGTTGTTCAGCCCTTGCTTGTTTGACACTATCATCTCTTTTTCTTTATATATTACAATTGCACAGCCTGTTCTACCTGTGTTTGTCTGCACAGCATAACATTCACTTGATTTAATACTCTCTATGTGTCTGTTAATAGTTTCTAGTGTGACACATCTCACCACATCGGTGTTTAACATTTGCTTACTACCAACAGGAGTGTAATTAATAGGAACTGATATGTCCAGCCAAGGAGGAATGGCATTAATAGGTTCGTCTGGGGTGATTGGGACATTCAGTTTCAGGAGATCTGCAACACTTTTATGAAGCCACGCCCCAAAGAGAGTCTTTTGTGAAAGGTTGGCGAGATGGTCGGGATTACTTAGATAGAACATCAACTCAGTTTGAGTTGTAGTTTGAGAACTATTGTTCTTCAAAACTTTGACACAAAACATGGTATTAAGTAGGGCTATCCTCTCAGATAGGGAGGGCAGTCCGAGCTCTTTCCTCATATTTACAATTCTGGTTGATTTTGGGCAACCTAGGATGATGCGCATGGCTTCATTTTGCACTACCTCAAGGCTGTTGAGTTGTTTAGGCGGAATAGTCACAAGATGGAGAGCATGATAGTCAACTACAGAACGAATGAAGTGAAGATAGAAAGTACGAGCATAGGTGATGTGAATTCCATAGCCCTTGCCAACAAGGGTTCTGAGGGGTTTAATGCGCTGCATTAGTTTGTCACGAAGGTTGCTGACAAAGTTTGCATCATTCACACAAATTCCAAGATATTTATAGGAGCTACATAGTTCCAAGGGCATGCTGTTAATGTTATAGTCAAGAGGCAGAGGGTGAGCAGGACGAGGATTGAGGACCCTCGTCTTGTCAACAGATATTATGAGACACATTCAACAGTTCTCCGAGCAAATACATCCAGCAAGGCTTGGAGCCTGAGTTTGGTTTGTGTCATAATGCAGATATCATCAGCATAGCATATTACGGCTTCGTTTGGTTGAACTGGAATGTCAGCAATAAGCTTGTGCATCAGTATATTAAAGAGCATAGGACTTAACACTCCTCCCTGAGGCGTGCCCAGCTCAAATGATCTCATTCTGGTACTTTTAACTCCCCTAAACAGAACACTGGCATACCTGTTGGACAGATAACCCTTTATCCATGTCAGGAGGTTAACTTGTATGCCAAAATTAGCTAGTTGCTCAAGTATAATGTCTCTATTAGCTACATCAAAGGCTGATTTAAGGTCTATGAAGGCTGTTTGTGTCTTATCTTTTGAGTGAACAAGATATTCTGCAAAGCATGTCTGTGTGCTACGCCCGGGCATGAACCCGTACAGATTAGGGGCGAGTTTGTCTTTGACTTGAAACATGAGACGGTTTAGAACAACTCTTTCAAGGACTTTACACATACAGGATGTAAGTGAAATTGGCCTGAAGTTTGGAGAATTAGCTTTAGGGATTGGAACTATGTTTCCATGAGTCCATGTCTTAGGCAGAATACCCTGTGTGAGGCTCATTTGATACAGGTCAAGCAGTGGATGGTTAGGGATCTCATTCAACAATCTCAGGGTGTTATAGGTTATGCCATCCTCACCAGGGGAGGATGACTCACCTTTCATTAGTGCTGTTGTTAGTTCGTGGTGCGTTATAGGAAACTGGTCGGTAAGGTCTGGTGAGGAACAGGCTATTTCAATATTGAAACCCCTATTAATGTGTGAGGTGTTAAGATATTGTTGTATGTCAGGAGGAAGGGAAGTGATTCGTGACACACTAGACCATTGGTCTAATAGCATGTCAGCATATTCTGCAGGGCTGTGATGAAGCTGGACTGGGGTGGGTGACTTGGTAATGGCTCTAATTTTCTTCCACATTTCTGCTAGAGTGGTTGTTCTATTAATCCCCTGTAAGAATTGTTCCCAATAGGTGTTTCTCACCTGACCTTTGAGTTCACGAAATTCTCTGTTAGCTTTGAGGAATGCCAAAAGGTTATCACTAGTTTTATTTTGCTTATAAGTGTTGGCAAGCTGTTTTACATTCTCTCCTTCTTTGGTGAGGATGGGGTCATGTGTCCACAGAGGTGGTTTAGTGCTGCCCCCCTTCCTCCTTGACTTAACCCAGGTGGTATAATATGTGGTAATGACATTTACAAGATCACAGCAAAATTCATCCACTGACCCAGGTGTATATCCAGCATACCATCTGTGGATGTAGGCCTTGAAGTGCAGTTTAAGATTATCTGGGATGTTAATTCTGAGCTTAGGATGGGGTTCACACTTGACATCAGCAACAGTATATTCAGTAAGTATTGCATAATGATCACTGACAAGGTAGTCTGAGATGACCTTAGCCTTGACATTACTGTCTACTAGGTTATACCCAATCACATAATCAAGTCTGCCCCCCATCAGATGTGTCACTTTGTCTGTGTCGTATACAGTGATATTATGATTATTGATGTAATTCACGAACACCCTCCCATTAGAGTTACACTGGACATCACCGAGGACAGTGTGACGAGAGTTAAAGTCACCCATACACAGCATAGCATTGTTACCTGATGGCTTTGGTAACACGTCCGCTCGCAGTTCATTACACCGAACATAGATGTTATATAGCGAAAATTGACTGTTTGCTGTCTTTACTGTAAATTGTTGATAGTGAATACTTTCATCATTGTGAGTTTTAATCCATTTACAGACCAGACCATTCTTTACATATGTGAGCAGGCCACTTCCTGCTCCACTATTATATGCTGTAAACCCAGCTATCCTGGGTGCAACTTTCCTCTGGGTGCTGGACGTGTAAGGTTCTTGTAAGCCAATTACATCAATGTCAAAAACTTTAACAAACCATTGTAGATCATTAATTCTGCAGCATGCAAATATTCAGATAAATAAAGGAGCCACTCTAACGTAGGGACTGAATTCTGTAACTTATACTCAACCCTCGATATATCGTTAGACTCCGAAATTATCGCATTAACCTTTGATTCTAAAGCACTAATCGCATGGACTGTTTGAGATATAACGCGATTTTGCTTAGATACAGCTTGATCGACAATGTTCATGCGGTCCCCTAACTTAGCTACATCTTCGGCAGTCGCTGTGCCAAACAGAGTGCTTTGGATAAGACCCACAAAATTAAACAAACCCCGCTTTCGTCGTGTTTGAGAACGCACTTCCTTTGCAAGATCATCCTCAGACGCTGGTATCCTTTTTCCGACAGCGACGAGAAGCTTGAGAAGGGTTCTGAGACGAAGCAGCTGAAACTCAACAGTTTGTGCAACCATTGTCGAAATATTAGGAGTTGAACGGAGATCATAGAGGACAGTCAATGCTGTCTGTAGTTGAGCGTCGACGGTTTCCATCTGAAGGGGAAGCTGAAGCAGTCCACGCAACTCATACTTGATATTCACCACGTCCTCTACAATGAGAACGCGTCCAAGGGGTACAACAAGCGCACCACGCTTGAGGAGTGTTGTGGACATGTCTGGCAACACAACGGTGCCACAACACAGTAGGAGCAACGGATTGATGATCCAAGCCATTCTGTAAGAAATTTCATTTGTTTTAATATCTGCTTGCAGAACGAAGCTTCATACAATAATCATTAGGCACACTCTGCTACTGTACTGTCTGCAAAGAGGTGTCTATTAAAATCATTACCATCTGTGGGTAGTAAATGTTCATGGGCGTTCTTAAGACGATCCGCATTCACGACATCTGCGATCTGTGCATTAGGCTTCCAAATTTTAAAATTGTTGCCCGCTTCTTTGGCGATAATGCGGAATGGACCCGAAAACTTAGCCGAAAGCTTGGAGTTCCTTTCAGGTTCTCTCACCATAGCAGCTTCGCCTATCTCTAACACCACAGGTTTAGCTAGTTTATGTTGCTTGACAATCACTTCAGCGCGTGACGCCGCTAAATGTGTTCGTACTTGGCTATGAATATCCGTAAAAACACGGATTTGTTTTGCCGCGAAATCATCCATGTTATAAACAGGGCTTGGCTTGTCTGTAAGTACATCATAAGGCAGACGTTTATCTGTACCATAGACAATGTAGTAGGGTGATTTGCCCGTAGAGCTATTAATAGACCCTGCAACCTGTGGTAACCAATCTTCCCATGTGTATTGCAAATCACACACAATCGGGTGAAGTATCTCCAGGATATTGCGGTTGGCTCTTTCAACAAGGCCATTAGCCTGTGGATGATAGGCTGTCACAAAACTTTGCTGTATTCCATATTGGACACATATTTGTGCTCCTAGCTGATTCTTGAACTCTGTCCCATTGTCCGAGAAAAGAACCTTAGGCGTAGTATATGGACATATTAGATTCATCACGAAGGCATAGGCCACAGATTCGGCTGTTTTATCCTTCAGTGGGGCTAAAACCACAAATCTAGAAAAATGATCCACACACACACACTAGGACGTACGAGGATCCCTGATAACTCCTTGGAAGTTGTAACAATTCTATAGCGACTGTGTCAAACGGACGGTCTCGTGTAGGATATTGTAGAATCGGAGCCGGTGACCTTGTAGTACTAGGGTGTGTCATACGGAGGCGAATTTTTTTTTTTTTAGTTTGAAAAATCGGCCCATGGTATTAATGATGTAGTTCTATGTGCAGAATCATGTGATATCTTCAGATATGAAAAGTTTTCATTTTTTGCTAGGTAAATTTTAACTTGAAATCTTATGAAAATTCAGTATTCCCACCCTTTTACCAACACCACTAAATAGCTTATTTAAAGTAAAGTAAATGTATCAGGTTAATTTATTAGGATGAAAATGATCCAGAATAGTAAAACGAATGATCTTGACACATTTATTAAATTTAATATTCCTTTAGAAAACAAAATCATCAAATACAAAAACCGGTTTTACTACTACGACCCGGTGTTGCTGCACACCATAGAGAACATGTCTTTCTTGCTTCTGTTTCTACTCATCACCTCCCTGCTGACCACCTGAGCTCGGATGTAGCCTTCCCTCCTCTCCTGGCTGTACACGTGACTGCTGGCCTCGCTCACTTGCTGTACACAACGCTCTATACTCTGGGTGTGCGAGGGCCAGGCAGGGACATGCATGGGGTTGTCCAGGAATGCTCTGACTTGAACATTGGTGAGGCTGCAGGTAAGAGGGGGCTCACTGCCAGCCTAGATGTTATCCAGATCTATGAGATCAGTGAGGGTCTTGGCACCTAGATTGACTTCAGGAATCTTCCTGACCCTGAAGGAATCGTCACCAACTGATTCGTCATGCCCATATCCTCTCATAAGTCTCATATCCAAGATCTTTTTGACTGCCACTCTTCTCTCCTCCTCATCCTTACTGCAGAGCATTGTCTGCAGAACTGCCTCGGGATGAGCATACCAGGAAGATCTCCTCACAGTCTGCTCCACAATCTGAACAACCTTCCTTGGCTGACTCCTCAGGAGCTCAAGCTGGAAGAGAACATGCCTCGGACCTTCAGAGAACGATGACTTGACCTTGGTGTTGAACCAATTTGGCAAGTAGACACTCACGATGAGTTGGACAATAGGTCTCAGGTTGTGAAGCTGGTTCCCTTTCAGTTTATGATGAGCGACCCAAATTCTGCAGAACCTGAGAGCCGTTGTAAGCCACCTAGAATGTGAGACTGGACCTATCTGCAGGTAAGCAAGTCTATCAGGCATGACCCCAGTTTTGATGGCACTGCAAATCATGTAACCATAGTACTGGTCAGTACTCAGGTCGTCAATGACAGTATGTGCAAGCTCAACGAGTGGAGGGCCAACTGTGATTTTTTCAAAGCTCGGATTTATTTCTAACTCAGTGGCAGAGTCCAGCATCTTGCCAAGAGGACCAGACCATCTGTTGTTTGAAAGAGTCTTGCCATCCAGCTCCTGGATCAGATGTCTGAGTGGCAACTCGTTGGTGTGGAGGTCACAAACAATCCAGACCAGCTTCCTCCCAATCTTCCGCTCTATCCACTGTATGACCCCCCCTTGCCACCCTGTGTTCGTGTTGGTGCTATCCCCTCCAATGGCCTGCAGGGTCTGGTCTACGTTCCTCTCTCTGAGCCAGTTCACAATGTTATCTGCCACTATCTCAGCTGATTTCCTGATGTCATCTTTCTCTGGAGTGAAATGCCACAAATACTTCCCTCCTGGTTCACTGCAGCAGGAGTAGTGTTCCTCCTTCACCATGGCAGGGAACAACTTGTCAGAATCTCCAACTTTCATGAACACTTTAGTGTCATCCCTTCTCCCATCAAAGAACAAACAATTGATTCCATTTTCTCTTATCCCCTTATCAAACTCCTCTTCTAGGTTACTGACAAGTTTCTCCTGAGCTCTCCTTACTATGTTATGATCTATCACCAGGTGAACATCATCAGGTGTTATCAAACCACCGTCAATCCAGGCAGCTGTTGCTATCTCTGCAGTTTCTCTGAGACCAGTGTGGTGTCGCATGCTGGCCAGAGCTATGCTCGGGATATCTTTCCTATTTCGAATGTTATGCCTGGAAGGTTTGGGATCATTATTTTCTGGGTTAGGGACTAAGTCACCATTCTCCTGGTCAGCACTCGGATCAGCCATGGCGAAGTCATTAACCTCTGAATTAGCTTGACTCCAATCATCGGCCTTTTTTACCTCACCCTGGGCCTTCTCAAGTCTCTTTTCCTCGGCAACTCTTCTCCTCTTCTGTCTCTCTGTGGCAGCCTCCTGTCTCTTGGACTCCGGAATATCTTGGCTAGAAATCATGAGAGCTCCTATACTGCCAGTCTTCTCTCTCTGTGCTTTGACAAATGCCAGTTCGATCACAGGAATCTTCAGTTCACGCTTGCAAATACAGGAGATGTGGGCCTCGGATTTACAGTCACGATCGCATCCAAACTCAGGACAGAGAACAATTGGGCACTTGCAAGTAATTATGTCAAATATCTGTTAGTTGGGTTGTTAAAGAATGAAGTCAGAAAGCAATGTTCACTATTTAATTGTAATGCACTAATGCAGCTGTACGTTAGATTTTCGATAAATTTCACGCTAAAATTTACCTAGCAAAAGGTTGCAAAATATTGAAACTGAAATTATTTTCTGTTTATATACACTAAAATCTACCAAAAAAGTAATGGGCCATTAGTTTTAGCTGATCTTCCCTCCTATGACACACCCTATTGTAGTACCCTTATGCTGAGCACATGACAAACACTCAGCAATGTGTAATTCTATATCTTTCTTCATTCTGGTCCAGAAATATTTCTTTCTGATTTCCGCCAAGTACCTGTCACGTCTTTGGTGACCTGCCTGAGGAACATCGTGGAACAACGTTATAGTCGTTTCACACAATGAGTCAGGTACTACTATTTGAGAAACAATACCCTCGGACGTCCTTTTCTATCGATGGAGTATGTTATGCCGTAATTCAAACTGACTTAGTCGAAAAATTAATTTGGGAAGTTTAATATCCTCTCCCGATTCTAAAGCAAAAATGACTACTGACCATAATGGGTCGCGTCGTTGCTCATCCTCCAGTTGTGAAAGAGTGAACGTTGATACAGGCATCACTGGTGCTATATTTCTAGACAAAGCGTCGGCGACTACATTCGCCCTTCCCGGTAAATACCTAAACTCGGGGTCAAATTCTTGAGTTGTCAGATACCAGCGTGCTAATCTCCCTAATAGATTTCTGCCATGGAACAGTTCTGTTACTGCCGCGTGATCCGTAAATACAGTTATCTTATAACCAAAGATAATGTCTTTAAACTTCTTTATTGCCCATACAACAGCTAACGTCTCCAAATGCGTTACTGAATAACGTGTTTCAGCATCATAAGTTTACGGTTTGCAAAAGCTATCACTCTAAACTTTCCTCTCGAGTCCACTTGCATGAATACAGCTCCGATTCCTTGTCCAGAAGCGTCAGTACACAGAGTGAAAGCTTGAGTGTAATCAGGGAATGCCAGAACAGGGGCATTGGTAAGTGCTATCTTCAATGCCGCAAAGCTATTTTCGTGTTCAGCATCCCACGCAAATATTGCATCTTTCTTCAGTAACCTTGTTAAGGGTGACGCCAATGTTGCATAGTTCTTAATAAAAGAACGATAATATCCAGATAAAACAAGAAAACTACGCACTTGATCAACCGATGTAGGACGTGGGAACTGAGATACAGCTTTAGCTTTATCATCGACTGTATGAATGCCGTCACCGTCAACTACATGACCAAGGAAATGGATTCTTGATTTGAAAAACTCACACTTCGAAAGTTTAATCTTAAGACCTGCTATGGAAAGTTTTTCCAACACTTCACGCAGTTTAATCAGATGGGTATCGACATCCTTACTGACTTCTATTAGATGATCCAAATAAGTACAGACTGTGGTACCTATTAATCCGGCAAACAGGGTGTTGATCATTCTTTGAAATGTCGGTGGGGCATTTCTGAGACCAAGAGGCATACGTAGAAGCTCGAAGTGGCCCAGGGGGGTGCTAAACGCCGTAACCTCTCGGGATTTCTCATCGAGTGGTATCTGCCAATACCCACTAAGCAAATCTAAGTTGCTAAACACAGCATTATCCTTGCCTAAGGACTGCAATATATCACTCAAGACAGGCATAGGGTACCTATCCGGGATCGTACTTTCATTGACGCGCCTAAAATCAATAACTGGGCGCCAACCACCATCCTTCTTTGGGACTAGGAATAAAGGGCTTTTGAAAGGAGACTTAGAATGCGTAAAACGTTCTCATCTAACATATCTTGGACCATTCCCTGAACTACAGCGCGCTGGCTATGTGGTAGTTGGTAAGCTGGTACATAGATAGGATTTGTGCCCTCCTTTAATGATATGTGATGGGACGTTAAATCTGTCTGTTCTAGCTGTTCCCCTAGCAAGGCTACAATGTTTCTGTAGTCAGCAAGCAGCTCTAAGGGTCGTGTCTTGCCCTGAGGAAGATGAATCACCTTAACATGTGGTGCTATTTGATCTATCCTCTCCTGCCTAGACTGTCGGGATTGAGAAACAATACTACCAACTGGGAATTGCCTAGGCTGTAATTCAGCATTGTGTGATATACTAGAAAATCATACATATAACATCCTTCTTTCAATATCCTAGGAACACCTGTTCTATTTAGAACTAGAACGTCTGTCAAACCACCAGGTCTAATCGTGCTCAACATCGATTCGCACGACAAACCATTAACCTTGCACGTTTCCGGGAGACATACCAAATCAAACCCCGTATACACGTCAGGTAATTCCACAGTGGCCTTGGTGAAGTCCTCATTCTGATAGTGGAGAGTACTCTTCAATACTGCAGGTACAATCTTCCAACTCTTGCTGCTATAATCACGCTGGGAAAGTGAGTGTGTGAGGTCTGGGGCTCGCTTCGACACATTATCTGCCCTCCTCCGAATGGGAATGGTGGACAACACTTTCGACGTTGAGGAGAGCAATGCTGCAGAATGACGCATAGCGTTGTAGGAAACACCCTTAAACATAATAGCATTATTACGCGGATGAACATCTATACAATTCGTTCTGAGTGTTGGTAAACCAATCAATCCGTCAGCTGGCAAATTAAATTGCTGGACTACATAAAAGTCTGCATAGAAGGGGGTACCAGGTCTTGAAAATCTTAGTGGTAAAGTCACCATTCCTGCAATGCTCAGCTGCGTGCCGGATACTCCATCGAGATCGGCGTCAGTAGGTCTCCATAAGAAATCTCGGTGAGGGAATCTACGTTGTAACTCCTGATAGGATGTCAAGGTTAAAACATTTGCGCATGCACCCGTATCAATATCCAGAGCCAATCTGATATCTCCAACTCTCACCGGTACGGACGTCACTTCCACTTTACTGAGCGCCGCTATTAACGAGTCTGCCACAGAAGTGTTGTTGGAAGTAGTCACCAATGTACCTATCCTTCCTCGTTTTTTGACAGGTGCTGGCCTTCCCCCGACTTCTTATACTGGTAACGACGCTCTTTACTCTGCTGTGGTACCGGGGGTTCTCCAGAGTCCACGCTCCTGGCCTTTATCATTATGTTACACTCATCCATGCTGTGAGATGCTGATAGATGGAATGCACACCACGATTCTGATTTCTGTCCAGGTGGAGACGTAGTCTTGACCGTCTCCGTGTACGTCTTGGGCGCTCCCTGCTTCTGCCTATTGCCTGTGGGGGGATGGGTTCTCTCCGGTACTCTAACGCCACCACCCTGGAGATGGTAACAATCATCAATCGTATGACCCCTCTTATTAAAAGGGGTACACCTCAAAGACCGTCGATGCTTGTAACCTGCATCGAAATTACCCTGGTGATGAGGTTTGATCGGACCCAAAGGCTGCATTGGTGCTACCGGGGCAGGTGTCGTAGCCTCGGAACTACGTGCTGTTAGAGGTCCAGTCGTCTTCGGTGCCAGTTTGTTAGCGTAATCCACAAGAACAGTAGGCGGAACAAATTCCCCTTCCTGGACTCGACCATAGATGGGTCGACGAGCCGCCGACAAAAAACTAACCAGTTCTATTAAAGTTTCCACGTTTTCTGGGGACATCTTACCGTCCTTGTCGTACCGCTGCGATCCGCGGAAGGTTGTTTCCATATCCTGTCTGACCTCACTAGCAATGGAAACAGCCCCCATCGGAGTATGTGCGTGAACCACCGGTGCCAAACGATCAAGCCAGCGAAAGATCCATTGCAGCTGGCCCAAGTGGGACCCAGACTCAAAAATACCAATTAGAGCCCGCTTAAACTTCTCATAATTGGGGTCCGCCAGTCCATACGCATTCAGGTGCGTACTCGCAAAGGAATTCTGCGGGATGTGGGAACGAACGAACACTTTCTTATCATAATCATTCGTAATGTGTACGTTGCGCATCGTATCCTCACATGCTCGGATGAATTGCGTTATTCTGTAATCATCCTGACCTGTGAAATCACGTACCTGATCACCATGTGGTATCACGTGAAACACATTCGCGGGGTTAGTCGAGATATTAGTGTTAGAAGCAGCCATTCCACTAAGCTTACTCCTAACTGAAGGCTCTGTCAATGGGGGAGGTAATGTTAAGTTATTTGACACACTAACCCAGAAGAGGTGTAGGAATCACCTGTGTATGATCAGGCGAGGTACTATGCTGATTACCTGATCGTAGGGTTCGACTGTTTAAATCGTCAAATGACTTCTCTATAATATCCTCACTACTCTTCACAGAACTGTCTAACTGCGACTGCGCCTGTGCTTCGTGCTCATCCCCTAAGGCAATCTCTGCAGTAGAAACCTGAATTTTATCATCTACACATGAATCGTCAATAAAACGCTCTGCCAATGCAGTAATGTCCCAAGACGATGACTTTGAAAATTTATCCATTAAGTGTCTATTGGGTCACACTATGAGTTACATAAATAACAATACACTTGCCTCTCATTTACAGTAACTGATATTAAATATTGAAAAATATAGGAAGTCAGAATGTATGAAAATAAGTAAGTCACTTATAACAACGATATAACCTACACGATGTCCTATCAGTGTGAAGATATGTCATCGACTATGTACATGTGTGTATGAAGTAAAGAACCGCTAAATACCTAATGAAGGAGTTGGACGTCCTCATAGAAAACGCGATCCATCTGCCACAGATGGTCTCAGGTGGGGGTGGGTTGGGTGGGTACCTCAATCGTCCCTCCTACTGGCACACCTGATCTCAGGCGGAGGTAGGGTGTGGTGGGGGGTTTGCCTCAGGCTGCCCTCCCTAGGTCGGTTGGCGCGCGTTCCTCCGCTTCTTGAGTGCGGTCACTTAGCAACCACAAGACGCACTGCAAGATGACGAAGGGTGAGTCCACTTCACGACCGGGAGTCCACTTCCACGTGATGTCAGACTTCTGATGGCGAAGATTCATGTCTCCTGCTCTCTGATATGATGTCGCCGCTTCTGAGTACCAAACCATCTGAAGCCCTGTATATAAAGGACTCGCTGAGGGCACCGGAAGAGCGTACAATCTTCTATCACAAAGCCACAACAGTCGTTTGCAAACAATGGTGAAAGGTCCCATGTTACTAAACCCTGAAACTTGTAGGTATCTGGCAATACTGCAATGCCGGTAAACAGGATAGCCAATACTGACCAAGCAAAACACTTTTCAGCCACACTGTGTTGCCAGAGAGTTGTATTTCCAACCTCTCTTAAGATATTAAGTCAACATTAACTCAGAATTGGTTATTGGAAATAATTCTGCACACTACTTTGGGAGAGAGAATGAAAGACACTCAACTATAATCGTCTTACTACGGAATATATCACTACACTCGGATAATTCATGTAACACATCACTGTTTATTGTTTTCTTGTTTCGGAAAACACTGACGACTTGTCACGTCTGTACTGGTTTCAAAAGTTCGAAACTTTCGCTGCCACCTTATGTAATAGCCGGTTAACTGTAGCATTCTGTAGGAGTTAATTAGGCTGGTATATTTATATTATATTGGGTAGCGAAACCCAATTGTCTGTGTCTCCTTTTATTGAGGAACTGCTATTGATACAATTCCAGAGTGTAAATCAACCGTAACTTTCACTATAAATGAACGTTAAGAGAAAGACAGAGGCTATTTAAATAGACCTGTTTATCATGTCCGACTTGTGTGAGGGATTGAGTAACAATGCCTCCTGGGTGCTAGCTTCTCTATGCTGATTCAAGCATTTACTGGCCGCACCTCAAGGAAGCTAGCAGTCACGTGATAAGAACATGACAACTTACAGCCAGTGGAAAGTTAAGGGGGATGATATGGTATATAATTCAAATGTAATTAACCCATTTATATAATCTTTCTGTTGATGAGACAGGGGCTATTACAGCGCCATCAATAACCACTGCTGAGACATCAGGCTCACCTGCCCTTGCTTCACAGAGTTTTTCAAAGCACTGTAACAATTTAGACTTGGAGCTTGTTCGTAACCTGCCACCATCAGAAATAGAAGGAGGGTAGGCATGATTCTCATGTGCAAAGAAGTCGTCAAGACTGCCACCACGGTTTTGACATCCAATATAGAGTCTGGAA
This sequence comes from Homarus gammarus, assembly GCA_958450375.1. Taxonomy (NCBI): domain Eukaryota; kingdom Metazoa; phylum Arthropoda; class Malacostraca; order Decapoda; family Nephropidae; genus Homarus; species Homarus gammarus. The sequence continues at coordinate 232,988 of CAUDMG010004017.1, read as the reverse complement.
AATAATAAAGCCAATCCTTCTTTGCTGACTTGAGCTTTAAGGCCAGTGCACATGATCGAGCAGTGCCCGGAGGGCACGCCCTAAATGCCAGTTATAGTGCAAAATTGGCGGGCAAACCAGCGGAGTGCCCATGCCCGTAGTTGAGAGAAATCATGGTCAGCCTGCCTGGTGGTTTGCTGCTGGATATGGAGAGACGACTTTCCAAATGTGATAAGTATATGTTCCCAGCTTAGTCCAGATGTCCAGTGTATAACTAAATAAGCTTATGCAATGTACATTATTGGCGTGCCAATAAACGGGAGATTGTTTATGTATTATGTCATGAGGACATTCATGTGTGTTCTTCGTTCCTGCCACTCTCATCACTCTAGTCCCATAGCTTCCTGCATATCATAATTCTAACATTATTCAATGAATTTTTATGTACTACAAATCTCACCTGCAAGTAATCTTTCTTGAGTACTTCATACATGGCTTCACAAGTTGCAGGTATTATGGGAGACAAACTTTGTTTCGATATCCTCGTTCTATACTGTAGTGACGTGTAGGTGCACCCAGTTGAAAGATATATGAGCGTTGCCTCTAGACGAGCCTCTGCAGATAAACTCTCCCTCATATTGGTATCCTGTTTTTTTATATATGGTTCCACTTTCGCTAGAAGTCTGTAAAAGGTGTTGTCTCCCTCATATTGGTATCCTGTTCTTTCATATATGGTTCCACTTTCGCTAGAAGTCTGTAAAAGGTGTTGTGGTCCATTCTCATTTAATTGGTGAAGTCTTGCTCATGTCCATCTTGCAGTTCACGTAAAATCGTGGCATGACTTCCCAATACTTTTCTTCGACCTAACCACTCTTTGCACCATTCCCTTTTCTGCATTTGGTTCTTCTTTTTGCTCATAGCAGCAATTATTATAGTACACAACGCTATGCTCTTCGCTTTAACTGTCTGGCGATTATTCCTGTGACACACCATGGTGATCGTACCGCACCCTCCACTGCCGACCACCTACTAGCTACCGGCGCCCGACTATGACTGCCGCCAACCACCCCCGTGTGTACAACAACACACAGGCTTTGCCCGGTAAACGGGCACTGCTCGATCGTGTGGACGGGGCTTAAGGTTAACCTTAGAATGCACAGCTTGTTTTGGTCGATCCTTTAACAAAGAAAACTTGCTTTGAGGTAGTGGCTCATTTATCGATTTGGAATGATCGATAAGTCTCTCTTTTATAAAGGTTTGGTACTGTTGTAATCCAGTCTCTTTTACTGCACCGACAGTCTTGACCTCTGACACATCAGCAACAGTATTGCTACCAAGTGACACAAATTCCTTGCTTTCATCAGAGAATGGGTTACCGAGTTCTGTAATGGTGTCCACCAGTGACTGCACACGAGCTCTATTTTTACTATGAAAACTAGACACCTGTTCATGGTGTTGAAATTGCTCTTCTGTATTTAGGTGTGAACTTTCTTCAATTCGTTAACAAGGGTGGCAATTTGTAGGCCTCCAATCCTCCACCTAAGGAGGGCTTGTGGATTTCTAGTCAGGCCAGTGGTTCCACCCTCACCTTTTACCATCTTATTATTTTGTTCATAGTCCTGTTCCAGAGACATGGCCGAAAATGCAAGTTTTGTCTTAAGTAATATGAATTTCCCAGCTTCAAATTCTCTCGCGAGCTAGGGATGTTTTACTGGCAGCTCCTGCATATCGTGTACATGTACAGATAACCAGCGTAACTAGTGTGTACGATCCAATGCAAAGACCCATGGCATGAGCTGAACAAAGGCATCAACATACATCTTAAAATTTGATGACCTGAGAGACTTCACAAACATCAGCACAGTTATTCTAGTTCAAGAACAAGCGACCAGTATTTGAACTGGAGATGATGTCTTGCCATTTCCTGAGACCATGATGGAAATCCTTCACTACCGGTGTCACCTTCAAGGAGGCTGCTGTAACCTGGTGTACGTACCTGGTACGCTTTAGATGAGCTGCTTTACCTGGGCTTCAGTAAGTACATCTGTCCATCCACTCCCGTCCATCCAAATCCCTGCTGCCTTCCAGGCCGCCATCCTAATATGCATTCCTCCAATTATTGTAACTAATTTATCTTCACCATACGAGTCCATGGCCACTGAATGTACTTGGCTTTAGCATAAAGGGGCTGGTAACGTGCAAGGACTGGTATCTGACCTGGATTTAAGTGCTGCACTGCTACGACGGATCATTGCGTAGGAGTGAGAAGATTCTTCAAAAAGTAGCAATAAACAAGTTGAAAATCTCGCAGGAACATCAGTCATCTGTTGAGAGACGTGATATGCAGACCAGGAGATATTTTGTTCCTCATCTAAGGCTCCTAAATAAGATCGCTTAACCTCTTCCCATCCATATTCATCCTGGACATTAGCGTTCATTGTGTGTTCATCAGGTAGGGTGGTCAGCACTGTAGCTGGCATTGGTGGACTGAGTGGAGGTTTAACAATTGGTGGTACAAGTGTGTACATAAGAACATAAGAAAATAAGGAGTCTGCAATAGGCCGGTTGGCCTGTGCATGGCAACTCCTGTCGAGAGTTACTACCACTCTCTATCATCCATGAATCTATCCAGCCTCCTTTTAAAACCTTCCAGCATTCCAGCACTTACTACAAAGTTGCTAAGCCTGTTCCACTCGTCACCACCCTATTTGTAAACCAGTTTCTTCCTATCTCCCTCCTAAACCTAAACTTATCCAAATTAAATCCGTTGCTACGAGTCCTATCCTGCTCGGATATTATAAGAACTTTATCTATATCGCCTTTATTGATTCCTTTCACCCACTTAAATACTTCTATCATATCTCCCCGCACTCTTCGTCTTTCTAGGGAATGCAAGTTTGGTTTCTTTAACCTATTTTGATATGGAAGATTTCTAAGTCCCGGAATCATTTTCGTCATTCTTCGCTACACCGACTCCAGTGAATTGAAATCCATTCTATAATAAGGGCACCAGAACTGAACCGCATAGTCGAGGTGCGGCCTGACTACGCAAGATATAGTTGCAATAAGACCTCTGCATTCTTATTACTTACACTTCTAAATATAAAACCTAATACTCTGTTTGCCTTATTTCGAACATTAACGCACTGTTTTCGAGGCCGTAGGTCCGGGTTTACAAGTACCCCTAAGTCTCTTTCACAAGTCGACTTCTCTAGGTTGATGTTGTTAAGGTTGTATACATTGACAGTATTTGTTCTTCCAATATTAAGTACGCTGCACTTGCTGGTGTTGAATTTCATTTGCCATTTTTCTGACCACTCCTGCAGTTTATTTAAATCCACCTGTAGTGCATTTGCGGGGGACCGGTGGTAGAAGCGGTACCGTTCTTGCCTCGCAAGCGAGATGTCACGGGTTCGATTCCCGGGCCGGTGGAAGTTGTTTGGACTTACTTCCTAGCCCCCATTAGTCCCTGTTCACCTAGCAGTAAAGTAAGTACCTGTTGTAAGTCGAAAGTTGCGAATTCATTCAGGGAAAGTTGTTGGAGCTTCCAATAACTTGATGACATAAACCACTGACTCTTCAGGCTTCTACGCCCTTGACTCTTCAGGCTTCTACGCCCTGAACTCGTGAGACATAAAGGCATGCATGAACTTAGCATGCTTCCCTGTTGGGCGCTGTAAACGCGTCTGCGCTTCACCTTACACAAGGATGTAGGGGGGTGCTCAATAAAAAAAAAAAAAAAAAAAAGTGCATTTGCATCCTGCCCTGAATTAATCTGCCGCCCTATTTTGGTGTCATCTGCAAACTTGCTTATGTCACTGCTGATCCCAGTATCTAGATCGTTTATGTAGAATTATGGCAAAGGTGTAATACTTTTTGAAGAAGAAACTGACTTGATGTTCACGTTCATCACTCTTGTTCCCTGTCCATCAAAGTCTGAGTGTTGAAATAGGGATATTCCAGTAGGGTGTGTCATAGGAGGGAAGATCAGCTAAAACTAATGGCCCATTACTTTTTTGGAAGATTTTAGTGTATATAAACAGAAAATAATTTCAGTTTCAATATTTTGCAACCTTTTGCTACGTAAATTTTAGCGTGAAATTTATCGAAAATCTAACGTACAGCTGCATTAGTGCATTACAATTAAATAGTGAACATTGCTTTCTGACTTCATTCTTTAACAACCCAACTAACAATATTTTTTTCTGTTTCAGATTCTGATGCATTTATAAGTTGATAATATTTGCGATGGCTGCTTGTGTCAGGACGAGGAACCAAAAATCCAGCCATCTCAGTCACTATCTTGGGTCTGGGAGAGAGCTCCTGAAGTCGGAGTTGCCTACATTGAGAGATGCTTTGAGATACGGTGTTTTAATCAGGCAAATCAGTGAAAAGAACCAAAGAACTTACACAAACAAAGACATTGCCAGTGATATGACCAAAGCTGTCTTGGCACAGTACCCTCTGGCTAACGCTCAGTTCAAGCCTCCAGGCATAACAAGTCAGAAGAAGATTAGTGAGAGACTGCTAGCCAGTTGGGAAAAGGCAAGAGATATCTCTCTTGGGAGAAGAAAACTTGCAGTTAAGGACAGCTTTGCCAAGCAACTGGACCAGTTATTTGACATAATTACTTGCAAGTGTCCAATTGTTCTCTGTCCTGAGTTTGGATGCGATCGTGACTGTAAATCCGAGGCCCACATCTCCTGTATTTGCAAGCGTGAACTGAAGATTCCTGTGATCGAACTGGCATTTGTCAAAGCACAGAGAGAGAAGACTGGCAGTATAGGGGCTCTCATGATTTCTAGCCAAGATATTCCGGAGTCGAAGAGGCAGGAGGCTGCCACAGAGAGACAGAAGAGGAGAAGAGTTGCCGAGGAAAAGAGACTTGAGAAGGCCCAGGGTGAGGAAAAAAAGGCCGATGATTGGAGTCAAGCTAATTCAGAGGTTAATGACTTCCCCATGGCTGATCCGAGTGCTGACCAGGAGAATGGTGACTTTGCCCCTAACCCAGAAAATAATGATCCCAAACCTTCCAGGCATAAGATTCGAAATAGGAAAGATATCCCGAGCATAGCTCTGGCCAGCATGCGACACCACACTGGTCTCAGAGAAACTGCAGAGATAGCAACAGCTGCCTGGATTGACGGTGGTTTGATAACACCTGATGATGTTCACCTGGTGATAGATCATAACAAAGTAAGGAGAGCTCAGGAGAAACTTGTCAGTAACCTAGAAGAGGAGTTTGATAAGGGGATAAGAGAAAATGGAATCAATTGTTTGTTCTTTGATGGGAGAAGGGATGACACTAAAGTGTTCATGTAAGTTGGAGATTCTGACAAGTTGTTCCCTGCCATGGTGAAGGAGGAACACTACTCCTGCTGCAGTGAACCAGGAGGGAAGTATTTGTGACATTTCACTCCAGAGAAAGATGACATCAGGAAACCAGCTGAGATAGTAGCAGATAACATTGTGAACTGGCTCAGAGAGAGGAACGTAGACCAGACCCTGCAGGCCATTGGAGGGGACAGCACCAACACGAACACAGGGTGGCAAAGGGGGGGTCATACAGTGGCTAGAGCGGAAGATTGGGAGGAAGCTGGTCTGGATTGTTTGTGACCTCCACACCAACGAGTTGCCACTCAGACATCTGATCCAGGAGCTGGATGGCAAGACTCTTTCAAACAACAGATGGTCTGGTCCTCTTGGCAAGATGCTGGACTCTGCCACTGAGTTAGAAATAAATCCGAGCTTTGAAAAAATCACAGTTGGCCCTCCACTCGTTGAGCTTGCACATACTGTCATTGACGACCTGAGTACTGACCAGTACTATGGTTACATGATTTGCAGTGCCATCAAAACTGGGGTCATGCCTGATAGACTTGCTTACCTGCAGATATGTCCAGTCTCACATTCTAGGTGGCTCACAACGGCTCTCAGGTTCTGCAGAATTTGGGTCGCTCATCATAAACTGAAAGGGAACCAGCTTCACAACCTGAGACTTATTGTCCAATTCATCGTGAGATGTCTACTTGCCAAATTGGTTCAACACCAAGGTCAAGTCATCGTTCTCCGAAGGTCCGAGGCATGTTCTCTTCCAGCTTGAGCTCCTGAGGAGTCAGCCAAGGAAGGTTGTTCAGATTGTGGAGCAGACTGTGAGGAGATCTTCCTGGTATGCTCATCCCGAGGCAGTTCTGCAGACAATGCTCTGCAGTAAGGATGAGGGGGAGAGAAGAGTGGCAGTCAAAAAGATCTTGGATATGAGACTTATGAGAGGATCTGGGCATGACGAATCAGTTGGTGACGATTCCTTCAAGGTCAGGAAGACTCCTGAAGTTAATCTAGGTGCCAAGACCCTCACTGATCTCATAGATCTGGATAACATCCAGGCTGGCAGTGAGCCCCCTCTTACCTGCAGCCTCACCAATGTTCAAGTCAGAGCTTTCCTGGACAACCCCATGCATGTCCCTGCCTGGCCCTCGCACACCCAGAGTATAGAGCGTTGTGTACAGCAAGTGAGCGAGGCCAGCAGTCACGTGTACAGCCAGGAGAGGAGGGCAGGCTACATCCGAGCTCAGGTGGTCAGCAGGGAGGTGATGAGTAGAAACAGAAGCAAGAAAGACATGTTCTCTATGGTGTGCAGCAACACCGGGTCGTAGTAGTAAAACCGGTTTTTGTATTTGATGATTTTGTTTTCTAAAGGAATATTAAATTTAATAAATGTGTCAAGACCATTCGTTTCACTATTCTGGATCATTTTCATCCTAATAAATTAACCTGATACCTTTACTTTACTTTAAATAAGCTATTTAGTGGTGTTGGTAAAAGGGTGGGAATACTGAATTTTCATAAGATTTCAAGTTAAAATTTACCTAGCAAAAAATGAAAACTTTTCAAATCTGAAGATATCACATGATTCTGCACATAGAACTACATTATTAATACCATGGGCCGATTTTTCAAACTCCAAAAAAAAAAATTCGCCTCCGTATGACACATCCTAATATTCCAGTGCCGTGAAATGAATCAGTTGCTGTATTTGAAGATGGGTTGTGATCTATGTTGTGAACTGCACTTGTGATAAATACACCTGTTTTAAGGTTGGTTGGGATTACTACTTGGCTCTTCTTGTATTCTTCACACACAACATTGGCCAGATCTGTAGACAGCTGAAACACCCTGTCATAAGAGACACATATTCCATATTGAAACAATTTGTCAATTATCCCACGGCTTCTGGTATGTGCATGTATCATCATTCCAACATAAAGTGGAAATGGTGTCTCCTGGTTTTTGACAGTGACTCACTGTTGTGGTTGATGAGTTACGTCGTTTAATGTTTTATGCAGTTTTACCTGATAAGATGGGTTAATGTAAGAGCTTCAGATCGGACTGGGTTGTCACACTGTTGTATATTTGGACCCTCTAACAGCATGCGCATAAAAGCAAAAAGCACTGCAGGAACAGATTTCTCTTGGCAATCAGATGAAAAAGAATCTTTAAACTATGGGAAATGGTCAAATATATCCCTACGTAATATGTGAGCTGCTTTGGCCAAACAAATAGCATCTGTCTCAGTAGTTTCATCAAAGGTGTTAGACAATATTTCCCCCACTGTTGTGTCATGAACTAGTTGGACATCTCTCCCTTTTTTGTGAGCTTGTATGGCTGGAATATGTGCTAGAAGCTTGTCCTTGAGTCGAGTAAACTTAATTCTCTCTCGCTGTTGAGCTCCAAGTTGATCCTGTCGTCTGTTGTATATTTTCACTAAATCTGCTAGCTTTAATATGGGATTTTCTTTATCACTAAGTTCTTCTTCAACGAATGTTTTAAGTTCAATAAATGCTATGCTGCTATGCAAGTCATTTCCTTGATCTTCAGCTGATTTTTGAAAGTTTATAACTTTGGTGCGGTTATATAATGATATTAAGCGCTTCAAGTGATATTTCATCTCAATTGCTATTACATCACCAGCACTTAATTTTGCCAGCAACTTGGTGTCACCCACACTAAGAGCAGCTGACCTGACTCTCCAGTCCAGCCCATAAGTACTTGCCTGTTGCAGTTCTCCAAGTTTTCCATATCCATCACAAAACAAGCATAATGCAGATTCATCCATTGATTCATGAGAACATTGATTTGCTTTGTCACACCTTCTGGTGTTACTTAACTTATGGAGTTATCAACCTGCCGTTTTTTAACAATAATTAACTTGGTTTGGTTGTACTGGAGTTCTATGCATACCTTGTGCCACTTTGCTTTATGATTTGCTAGTGTGGTGCTGATGCCCTCTCCTTCATCAAGGGAAGTTAGTTTCAGGGAGCTTGGTAAACCTCCAATCTGGCTGAACTTTTGCAAATCATCAACAAGAGTTGTGTATCCTACACCAACGTTTTGACGTTTGGAATCAGCAGGACATACGAGATTGTTGTTCTTGGAATCCTGGCAGAAGATGTACAGTGACCAGTTTATGAGATTTTCATTCTTGTTGCTTTTGGTGGGACTTTTCAGGGGACAATCCTCATCAAGTAAACACGTAACAGCCATAGTTCCTGCAATGCAGAAATTAAGACAGTCAACCAAAACTACTTGTACAACTGTCTTCACTACTTTGAAAATTATTCAAACAGATAAATGGGCATAATATATTAGTTCATGAAAAAATCTAAAAATTTGTAAACAACAAACAAACACACTTTGGTCTGACAAAACATTATATAGACTAAGATGTTTTTGGAAGGTCACTATAAATAACATATCCAAATTTCAAGCATGTTTGGACCAAAAATAAGGGGCTGTTGCAATTGGAAGAACTGTTCGGGAGGCGCGAGCGCGGACAGCCACTAGGGGCACTGCAGGCAACCAGGGGACGCTGTTTATTTTTATTTTATTTTTATTTTTTTACAGGGGTTAGCTCACCCGGGCACAGGTCACTGACTCACATCGGGGCCTGGGGGGCGAAAATGCACTACTACTACTACTACTTTTTTTTTTCAATGGCCTCCAGCCTCCCCTAATAGCCATACCTTTGCGACCATTTTATTACCTTAATATTAAAGATCCTAATACATAAGTAGCTATCATAGCTGTGTTGGGTTAGTTGAGTCGCAGATCTATGCGGCATTCAGTGACTATAGTCTCATAGTCAACATCTGCAACTGTTGTCGGCTTTAGGGCCGATGCTCTCGTTCCCCTGAGGCAGAGCAAAGCCGACCGAAGGAGAGAGAAGGACAGTCGACATCTCATCCAGGCTATAACATAACTTCTGGGCTGCTGCTTCTGTTCGGATATCACCTCCGCGAGTCTGGCGTAGAAGCATCTTGCACTGGTTCCCATCCCACCAGAGGGTGTGAAAACTAGAGGAGTGAAGCTGGCTTGATCAACGTTCTGAATTCTCTCCCCATATGCCCTTATCTTGTCGTTCTCGTTCCTCCTGTGTGCAGCATCGAGAGCTAGGTTACGGTGACATGCGGCTATGGAATAAAAAATCTTGATGTCGAAGAAGGCTTGCTGTCTCCACGTCCAGAATCCTCGGGCACTGACGTCAACACGGGCTTCGTTGGATGTGTTTGAAGTCCTATGTTGGAAAATCTCACTGTTCAATGGAAGGAGGGTCGGTTCTACCCTGCCATCACGGCAGATTTCCTTCAACATATTTGCTGTGAGATCCCTTACCTCGTCATGCCTCATGCATATGAAACCCCCTTTCTTGCAAACCATGGCATGATCGACGTCATAGGAAGAGCCACACACGCATTGGGAGGGCAAACCTTATACTGGCATACTGTACCTTAGAGCATTGGCATCTGTTAATTCTTATTTATTGAGACTGAAACCATTTGCCCTTATCGGTAACATAGTTAACCAGTTCGAGCGCCCACCTCTTGCGCTATAGCTACTTTTCTTCGTCGAATTCTCTGGTATTTGCAGCAATAGTTGCTGCAACTTGTCACTTTGGCCGTGCTGTCGTTCTGCCGTAATGGACCTTCGGATCTTGTTTACTTCACGGGTATCCACCTCCCCTGTTGCGTTCTGAGCTGTTATGTGGTCCGTGAGGGCTGCCGTGAGCTTAACTGAGTTTTGATGTTCGGTGGTAGCAATCTCCTCTGGATTGGTCAATCCCATTCCTCCCAGTCTCTGTGGTAGTGCAAGGAGCGATCGTTCTGCTAGGGTTAAGTGAGGGTGTTTCACTAATTTGGGAATGAAATTGGCGCTGATAGCTTCTTCCAGAGGGTGGAGGGGGGCCGATATCAGGGATAGTGCGCATCAGGTAGTTCCAGCGATGCTTGACTCCATGGGTGAATGCTGCAAAAGCCGCATGAGGCTTTATATTAGCAATCTCAGACAGAGCTTGCATTTCCCTAACCCACTCATTCACCTTTCCCGTCACGTACTCGGTCATGAAGTCCGTCGTGCCGATTACTTCGCCTAGTTGTCTTTGGCCATCCTTTGTTACTTTGATCTCACTTCCACCGAACACCTCCATTGCCCGTTCATAATGTTCTGGCTTCACAATGAGGAAGGACTTGCTGGCGTTTCGGTGGTACCCTATTTGTGGGCCTCGTGATGTTACCAGGTCACACCACTTTTTGATGTCCTGCACTTTTCCTGCTCCTGTAAGGTCATCAGCGTACGCCACTTGCTTGACCTCAGTTTTTTCATATTATATTGTGTGTTGGAGCACGGATAGGCCTATTGCGTACATTGCCATTGCAACAGGGTCCCCCTGCATTGCTCCCTCGGTTGACTGTATGATGGTATCACCTCTTAGAGCCTTGTTGTTTACTATATAAAATTCTGATGGATTCCTATAGAAGTTTTCAACATACATTGCAAAGCTTGGACACTTGATCTAGATGTTGAATGCGTTTGAAGCGTCCACCAGGAGAACGGCCTCACAATCACGCTGCTCAAATATCGTTCTCATGGCATGAATGGCAGCTTCCCCTCCAGCCTGGTGGCCAGCACAAACTTGCAGGTTCCCTACAGCTGCTCTGACGTCATCCTTTACCACCTTCATTATGCATTTTCCGATGAATCGCCTCAGCACTTCCCCCCACCCGTATAGGCCTACATCCTGGATTCTTATCCAGGGGAATGAGGCGGCACGCCGTCAGATCACGGAGGTGTTGGCAGCACGAGGATGCCGTATAGAGATCACTTGCTACGGGGCCAAACTTGTTAGTGCTGAGGATGACTCTCCAACCGTTTGCATCCAAACCTGAAGGGCCGGCACCTCCCTGAGTCTTCAGTGCCTTTTTCCACACCAACCCTCCAGTTATTTTCTCAAACAGGACAGCATTTTGTGGGATATAGTCACTCTGGAACCTGATGCCTTCGTCTTCACTTGCAGGGGATGTTTTTCTTTCAGTTGATTTAATGTCTCTCTGTTTATTGGCAGAACCCCACCGGAGGATTCCTCTGTGAGAGATCTTACCGCCAAAAATACTTTTCCCACACGCATTTTGTGTCCAAACTTTATTGCACTGTCATCGGGGTGTTTTGCTTTCCGTCTCCTATAAATTTTAGTCTCTCCTGCAGTGTTCTTGCTTCACATAGGAGATCATCAAGGGCCCCATTCTGCCACATTGTCAATCTTCTCTTCATTGCTGCCGCATTTTCTTTGTGCTTAGTCTTTGTGTGTGTCCTCTGACAAAATAGATGTGGTTTTATTGCCAGTATTTGAAGAGCTAAAGGGGCAAGGAAGCAGTCATGAGTGTACTCAATTATAAGGCGAATCATCTCCCGAATCATTTCTTTGGTGGCCGCACACTTGAGTGGGTCAAACGGGTTAGCTGGCGACCACCTGACAATTTCTGAGTAAGTTTCTTTAACCCATATGTCAGCATTTTCCATCGACATGCCATTCCACTGTGGTGGCTGTCTCTCATTCACTTCGTGGACATCTGCTACTATTGGAGCAGCGTTTACTAGTACTACATTTTCAGGTTGAGTAGACTCACTGCTATCATTTAGGATATCATCGGGCGGTTGGGTCCCGGCGATATCCACTGTGGCCTCCTGTGTCGGCTCCCTGCCTTGTGGGTTCAGACAATTGTTTCCCCTTCTGCAAACCACACATGGTCGGTTGTTTCTCGCACATTCACAGCAATTGCAATTTTAGTACTGGCTAGCACAGACGCAGCAATGTCTGTTACCCGGCATAGTGTTCCGTACCTTGGGCGACAGTTACGTCCGCTTCCGACATCTGCTTTGGTCCCATACAGAAGAAGAAACTAGTTCTTATGAGTAAAGGGCAGAGAGGTGCCAGGCTGGACTACTACTACTACTACTACCAACAATAATAATAATAATAATAATAATAGTAATAATAATAATAATAAAAATAATAATAATAATAATAATAGTAATAATAATAATAATAATAATAATAATAATATTAATAATAATAATAATAATTCATAGTAAATAAATTTTATAATAAGAAATAACAAAAATAAAATAAATTAACAAAATAATAATGATAATAATAATAATAAGAATACTTAGAATAATAATAAAGAAATACAAAAATTTAAAGAAGATTAAAAGTGAAAATATATGTACAGTATGTTGTGTTGTCAATAGTAAGAGAAACAATTGAGATCCTGCAATTATGTACAAATGAGGCAGAAAGTCAGATCAGCAGCCTGGGACATGGTCACAATTTTCGTGATGCCATATGGCAGCAGGGTCTACCGTTAGACAACACATTATGCTTCCAATATCTTCCTAGGCAGTAGTACCTCCCTGTTTGGTAGCTGCCTTCTATCTACTACCTAGCACTATATCAGAAAATCTTTTCTAACCCAAGTAGAATAGGTGGCCAAAGTATCATAATTCTATGCAAAACTGAATAATCCTCGTGCTTATCCGCCCAACTATACTGACAAATATCCTCACATTGTCTTTTGTCATGTCTCGAGAAACCTAACCTAACCTAACCTAACTTAACCTAGTCTAACCTAGCCTAACTTAACCTAGACTAAGCTAAGCTAAGCTAAGCTAAGCTAAGCTAAGCTCGAATGAGAGACACTGTAATGAAATTATTCCCGAGGTTGGCCACAGTGTTCACTAAAACAATGTGAACGCCGGGTATTGACGTCACTTCTAAAAACAGGCGAAATAAGTGTTTTAGAAATCGTGTATTAGAAGTCAGGTATGAACAGGAAAGGTAAGCCGTAGAGAAGGCTGGTTAACTCGGCCCTGACCCGGTAACACCTGACTAATATTTCATGGAGTGGCAGCATAAGGGTAATCGGCTACTCCTGATCCCCGCACTCGCACTAACTCCAATCAGAGTCAGAAGATGGTGAAAGATTAAACAGTGAATAATATAGCGGCCATAATAGCATCTGAGGAAAAATAGTGGAAGCATTCATGGATCGAGAATTTTCAGCAGGTTACTGGTATATAAATGGAACATGAAGGATAAACCAGGTATTACTATCAAGTGAAAATTTTATCTGATCTATCAAACTCGCTGGGAATGTAAGTTGCGTTTGCTGACAGCTTTGTTGGTTCAAGGTTCATCAGTCTAACCTTGTCCTGATACAATTCTGAACGATGCCCAGGCTTTGTTTAAGACGAATCAAAGTTCATAAGAGTGGAAGCAGCCAGAGCCATGTCCGTCAATGGCCAAAATCAAATGCACATACAAAAATTAACCACACCAAATTTCAGTTCTTCATGTTAAAAACTGTGGTCGTGTGGTTGTGCACAGTGGAGCCGACTCTTTTGTGAAGATCATGAGCATTCTTGGGGCTATTTACATAAGCAAACAAAATTCAGCTCTGTCTTTAAAAAAAATGACCATGCATAGTAAAATAAAAAATAAATAAATGTGTTTTTAATGAGGGGGTTCCCTCACAGGCAAACCACTGGGAGCAAACTCCAATAATTCCACCTTTGGGGTGCATGCACATCTCCACTCCAAATTTCACCTCTATCCTTAAAAGATTAGCTGTGCATAGGGAACATCAAAGTACTAAAACAGACAGACAGACACTGCTTTATATATATATATATATACAGTATATATATATATATATATATATATATATATATATATATATATATATATATATATATATATATATATATATATATATATATATATTGTCACGTGCCTGAGCGCTTGGGAACTGGCATAGCGTGAGGCATATGTTCACGCCTCCATTTCACACAAGCTATTAATAACTTGTTAATTGTACTTATTATATTATTATTGTTCTTAGTTACTTAGGTTAATTATATATTTATGTATGTTATTAAAATGCATCATTGTGTTACTCTGTTAAGTTCAAATCAATAGTAGTATTAATTATATAAAATATCTAGCAAATGTTCTAGATCACGTGATATGAGACGCTCTTCTCCCAGCGTGGGCACGCTTCGCCAGTAGCGATAAAACGTGGCATAGGTTAGACGTGTCCATTCGTTCTCTAGCCTTGACCCTTGTCTAGTGCTTTATCCAGTCTTCTGCAATGCCCTAGGGGTATCAGGTATTAGTGACACGTTTAGTTAGGCCTAGGAAGGGATCCTGGTGGTAAGGAATCTCCTGTTTGGTAGGGATAATCATTTTGTAGTGATTGTTGTATATATATATATTTCGTATGTCTTGTGTAATATAGTAATGTTAAGTGATATTTGTTTGGTCTAACTCCTTACAGTATATATTCGCCCTTCCGGCATCACTCTTATTTTATTATACAATTACTTATTCCCTTAAATTTATGTTTGCTAATCATTACTCCCTTTAAAACATAAATTGAATTAATTAATTATCTTCCCTTTTGTGATTCACTTATTTCAACTGTTCTTACTTTTTCAAGCACATTTAGTTGAGTAGGTTTTTGGTGAGGATAATTATTGCCCTGTTCCCTATTTGTTCCTTTATTTGTTAATAACTTGGGTTAGGATTCACTCCCCAAGTATAAAGGGTAGTGGGATCGCAACAAGTGGGGGCCTGTGTCCTGGAGCTAACCACCATTGTTGTCATATCAAGTGTTGTTACTCGTCAGGTGTTGTTTCATCGCTAAGTATTTTTGGATGCAAGTTGCTGTGTTCACAGTGTTCATTTATATTGCTCCTGTTATTGCTTAAGCTACTGGTGAGTTAACCCTTATCTTGTGTACCAGGTGTTTGGTTAATCCCTTGCTGTGTTTCACAGTTGATTGCATTTTAATATTATTAATTAGCTAGCTAGTTAGCTTAGCTGCCACGGTTACTTAATTTTTCGCTACTCGATTTTGAGTTCAACATGTTTGACCTGGAAAGCTTTTTGGCTTCACCTTCAGCCGAAGTACTGAAGAGGCTTACTAAGGCAGAGTGGCAATCCCTCGCTGCTTATTATGAAGTAGAAGGCCGCTCTTCCATGAATAAGGCTAGGTTAGAAGAGGCTGTCCTCAACTACCTTATTGACAATGAAATCATAGCCCAACCATCGGGAAATTCAGAGGAAATTGTTACACCAAGTAATTTGGCCTTACAAGTTGAACTCAAAAGACTCGAGGTGGAGCTGGAAACTCTCAAACAACGAGGTTTGGCTCCAGGTAGTAATACTTCAACATTCAGTGTAGACAAATGTCTCAACAGTGTTCCTAAATTTAATGAGGAAGAACCAGACAAGTTCTTCTCTCCTTTTGAGAAAATTGCCCGACTTAACAAGTGGCCTGTTTCTCAATGGTCTCAACTTATTTATAGATCTTTCACTGGTAAAGCATTAGATGTGTTTTCTGCACTCTCTGAGGATCAATGTCTAGACTATGCCCTTGTTAAGTCCGCGGTTTTGAGTGCTCATAAACTTGTTCCTGAGGCCTACCGGCAACAGTTCCGTAACTGCCGGAAGACTGACAAACAAACATTTGTGGAGTTCTTCAGGCAGAAACAGGTCCTTTGTCGGAGGTGGATTGAAAGTGAGTCTGCCCATGTAGAACATGACAAGCTTGTTGAACTAATCCTGCTAGAGGAGGTTAGAAAGTGTATCCCAGGCGACATTCGAGCACACTTGGATCAGAGAGGTATCTGTACCCTGGCTGATGCTGGTCCAGTGGCTGACCATTATTCCTTAACTAATAGAAATGTAAATTCCAGGTCTTATGCTCCCATGTCCCAGTCCTTCACTTCCTTCAAGCGGCCCACACCAACATCTACATCGGGGTCCCTGCCTCTTGTCATACCGACCCGACCCTCAGGTTCTGCATCATCTACCCCGGGTGAACCCATGGTCCATGGGACAGGTGGATCCACTCCTACTGGTGAGAGAAACTCTAGTTGTAGGTACTGTAAGAAGCCAGGACATGTCATCAGCGACTGTCTCAAGTTAAAGAAAAGAAATTCCTCTCACCAAGGATCCCCCGCTCTTTTGGTCAGGGTGGCCGAGCAATCCGAGAAATTATTGGAGCCCTGTGTCACTGCCCTCAGTCAGACTGTTGCCCTGGATGCTTCCCCCTCTTCTATGCTATCAACCTTTGAACCATTTTGTTCTCCTGGTTCCTTAGCTTTGGATCAATTCAGTCAACCCATTTCTGTTAAACTCTTGAGAGACACAGGCTCAGCCTTATCTCTTGTTACTAAAGAAGCTGCTCCATTCCTGGATTCATGCTATACTGGTAGCTGGGTGCTTGTGAACGGTTTGACCGGTGGGTGGCGTATTCCCCTTTGTCAAGAGTACCTGCGGTCATCCATAAAGTCAGGCTATGTCACGTTAGGAGTAGTAGATAGCTTACCTGTAGAAAGGGGCTCTCTATTGATAGGAAATGACCTCGTTGGTGACATGATGTTCCCTAATGTTGTGATTTCATCTTGTCCCACTGCCGAGAATAATACTGTGCAGTTAGAAGTAGACTTTCCAGGGTTGTTCCCTGCGTGTGCTGTGACCCGTAGCATGAGCCACAGTACAGAGGTAGAAGAGACTAGTGAAGTTGATGAAGTTTCCCTCCAGGACTGTGAGAAGTCCGAGGATAATCTTATCCAGCCGGACCATACTGATCTTGGTCTCAGTGAATTTTTTGAGGATTCCCCACAACCAGATAAGCTCCAGAGTAGTTCTGATGGAGATAGGAACCCAGATGTCACTAATTTTGGTTCCTCTCCCATCACTAGGAGTAAGTTTATTGAGCTACAAGCAGGGGATCCTGAGCTAGTAGGTTTTCTCAATAGGTCAGTCACTGAGACAGAAACTGAGCAAGAATCAAATTGCTACTACACTAGGTCTGGTGTATTAATGCGGAAGTTCCGTCCCTCCAATTCTCCTGCCAATCACCCTTGGTTAGTTCATCATCAAGTTGTTATTCCCAAACCTTTGCGGCAGGACATACTTAGTATCGCTCATGATGGGGTGGGTGGTCATTTAGGAGTTAGGAAGACTTATGCAAAAATTTTATCCCAGTTCTTTTGGCCTAGGATGAAGAAAGACGTCAGCTCTTACTGTCGCACTTGCCATGATTGTCAGGTAGCGGGGAAACCGAACCCCAGTGTTAAACCATTCCCTCTGCAGCCTATCCCAGTCATTGAAGAGCCCTTTAGTAAGGTGGTCATAGATTGTGTCGGTCCCTTACCTAAGACCCCTCGTGGTCATCAGTTCTTGCTAACCATTATTGATTGTGCAATAGGGTGTGTCAATTTAGGGGGTGAACTGGCTAAATTGAAAATCGAGTAATTTGGTAGCAATTTATTGTAGTCTTTAAGCATGCAAAACAATATTCTGGCATAAATTTTTTTTTATAATAAGTCCTACCTACATCAAATGGATTTTTAAATGTACATATTTGTGAATTTATAACATAACCAGCAATTGCACACATGTTACTGTTTCAAGTTTCAAATTATTATATTTTATTATCCGTAGTCTATTTGAAAGTAACCAATGCCTTCATACTCTCTTTGCTTTGGTTTCTTGTCATCAGTAGTCTGCTTGCTATTTGTGCTTTGATGTAACCTTCTCGCCTCTCGTGGCTGTAAACATGGCCCGCTGCTTCTGTGACCATTTTCACACATCTCTCCACACTTTGAGTGTGGGAAGGCCACTTCGGCACCTGCATTGGAGTCTCTTTAAGGTTTCTCAATTCTTGGCTAGTTAGACTTGTTGTCAATGGTGGCTCTAAGACTTCCAAACTCAAGTCAACCAATTCTGACAATTTGGTGGCATTGACGTTTATTGGGGGAACTTTTCTTGAATGAAACGAACAGTCTCCCAACTGGTCGTCATCTATTAGCGTTCCTCTAATCTTTAGAATGACTTCTACAGCCTCGGTTCGGAGATTGGTACATTGACTGCAAAGCATTGCTTGCAAAACTGCTTCTGATCGAGCATACCAAGCGGACCTTCTTGCCACAGGTAACACGATGTCCCTCACTACCTTCCTCTGTGTTCTTACTAGCTGCAATTGAAACAAAAGGTGATTGGGCCCATCCACCCACATAGGATTAAGTTTCACACTAAACCACTGGGGAAGATAAACTCCAATAATAAATTCAACAATTAACCTCAAATTCGTCAGCACTTTGCCCTTCAATTCGTGTTTGGAAATCCAAATCCTGCAGAAACGAAGAGCTGTAGTTAACCAACGGCTGTGACTGACAGGTCCAATCTCCAAGAGAGCCAATGACTGAGTCACTTCTCCTGATCTTATTGCTTGGGCAATACGATAAGCATAGGATTGATCTGTGCTGAGATCTTTGATGACTCCTTCAGACAACGCCGGAAGGGGAGGGCCAACTTCGACCTTTGGAAAGGTTGCATTTATTTCTAGTTGTGTTGCTTCATCCAGCATGATGCCAAGGGGACCTGACCACTTGTTGTTGCTCTTTGTAGGACCATCAAGTTCCTGGATGAGATGACGAAGAGGTAGCTCGCCTGTATGTAAATCATATACAATCCAAACAAGTCTTCTTCCAAGTTTTTTCTCTAAATGTGTCATTACACCCCCCTGCCATCCGGTGTTCACTGCAGTTGAATCTCCACCAACAGCCTGCAGTGAACTGCCAAGTCCTCTCTCCTGAACCCAACATAAAATATGATCAGCAATGACCTCTGCATGTTTCTTCCCTTCTACTTCAGTTTCGGGAGCAAAGTGAAACAAAAACCGACCACCAGGCTCAGAACAGACAGAGTAGTGTTCTTCTTTGATGAGACCTGGAAACTTTCTGTTCACTCCCTCTACTTCTAGCAAAACTTTTGTGTCATCTATTCTTCCATCAAACAAAAGACAGGAGAGCCCTCCCTCGCTTAAATCTTTTTCATGCTGATCAGATATTTCCTTCATTATTTTTTCTTGTGCTCTTCTAATTTTATTATGATCTATCACCAAAGATACATCCTCTCGGCTGATGAGGCCTGCATCTATCCAAGCGGCAGTTGCAATTTCTGCAGCCTCACGAAGTCCAGCATGGTGGCGAATACTAGCTAAAGCAATGTTTGAAATATTTCTTGTGCTGTATTTCATTTTCTTTGGTAAAGGTTCAGATGGCTCTTTGGAACTATCATCTGATGTTGCTTCCTGTTCATCAGAAGAACTATCAAAGAAGTGATAAACATCTTGACACAGCTCTTCCTCTCTTTGGATGGCTTCTTCACTCTTCATTTTCTTCTTTTGTTCCCTCTCTCGGATTTGTTCTCTCTTCTTGGCATTAGCAATCTGCTTCTTTGTTTCTGAATAATCTATTGAACCCATTTGCATACTTCCTTGGCCTTCTGCCTTTGTCCTCTGTGCCTTTATAAATTCAAGCTCTAAAACAGGGATCTTCTTTTCACGAGGACAACCACAATCAATGTGGGAATTATTTTCTCTCTTACCTGAGTGAGAACAGTTGGATTCAGAACATAATTGTATGGAGCACTTGCAGGTCAAAATGTCAAACAGAGTATCAAGTGTGTGCAGAAATTCATTTTTCCTGGCCAAGTTTCCTTTACCAAGTGATGTTTCAACTGCTTTGTGCCATAATTTCGTTAGTTTTAGCTCAATAGTTCGACACTGATTAATCACAGGTGGTTTGAATAGTGCATTAGCTTTTGTCCATTGATGCAGAAGAGGGACTATCATGTCATTTATGAGTTCTTTATCTGTATAGTTCCTTCTGTCCTTTGCATTTTTTTCTCGAAGGAGTAACCCTAATCTTAGCATGTCTCTCACTGTTGGAAGTTCTGATACAGGAAGCTCCTTCCCTTTACCAACTAGCAGGCTCAAGTGGGTTGACAACTGACTTCTTGTCTTCAATTTTGACATCTTCACACTATCTGACAAATAGAAAAATATTTCAATGTTTCATAATTCAATTGTTGTTTCAAAAAATATCAATTTGTTTTTTTAAAATGCTGTAACAGAAATAACATAATAATTTCTTAGAACATAATGTTTTATACAATGATATAAGTAACTGCGACAATCAATATGCCCTACTTACAATAATTAAAATGTAGAATTCGTCTGGTAGAGTAGGTGCAAGTGCAATGAGAGCAAACCACCGTCTATGATATCTAGAAGGAGAGTGAGCCGGGCGCCTTATCCTCACGCTTGGTACAAGTCAAAACAAGAATTAAACTGTCCCACACGGAGAGCCTGTTCATGTTCATGTTCTGACATGCATATTGTACACAAGCTATAGAACCATAAAATACTCCAAAATCCATATGCTTACATGAGATTAGTTAATATCAAGTGAATAATTCTAATCAAGTCTCATTAATTTGTTGAAATACTGATATTTGAAACTTTAAGGTATAATTGATGTAGGTGAGGGTTATTTCAATTCATTTTTGTTTGCTAATCTCAAGTTTAGACATAAAGAGGCACAATATTTTGACTACCAAATTTGATTTTTAACATGTTGACAAAATTGACACACCTTAATGCTCACAGGCTGTTTCCTGTCCTGTAACCACGCCCTAATCAATTTTAGATTATCACCTTTAATGCCATGAGCCTTTACTTTTCTTATTAGTCTTTCGTGGGGGACTCTGTCAAAGGCTTTGCTAAAGTCGAGATATACCACATCATAATTGTGCCCCTCGTCCACTGATTCGAAAACTGATGAAAAGAATGTTAATATATTAGTTAGACATGAGTGCCCGCTTGTGAAGTCATGCTGGGAATCATTGATCAACTTGTGTGTCTCTAGGTGATTTCAAATAGAGTTTGAAATGATTGCTTCCAGTAATTTGCCTACAATTGATATTAGACTGATTGGACGGTAGTTAGAGGATAGTGATCTATCTCCCTTCTTGAAAATCGGTAATACATTTGCTATCCTCCAGGATTCTCGTACGACACCTGTTTTTAAGGACATGTTAAACAACTTTGCATTGGGCATACTAAGCTCTTACTTACATTCCTTTAATACTCTGGCAAATATCTCATTGGGACCAGGTAACTTATTAGACTTTAGTTTGTCTACTTGCTTATTAACATCGTTACTAGTCACTACTATCTCTCTTAATTTGTTTTCTTCACTATCTCTGTATAGAGTCGGTGCCTCAGGTATCATGTTTAAATTTTCGGTGGTAAAAACTGTTGAAAAATATTTATTCAGATTATTGCTCATTTCTCCTTCGTTATCAGTTAGCTCACTGGTAACTGACTGTATTGGTCCAATCGTTTCTCATGTTTTAGTTTGATACATTTGATAGAATCCCTTGGGGTTTGACTTCGCCTCCCTTGCTATCCTCAACTCATTATTCCTCTTTGCTTTTCTTATCTCGGTCTTAACCCTACCAGCCAATACCTTATAATAATCTCTGAGGTGTACTTCGCACGATTTATCCTCCTGCCTATAGCCTTCTTTTGATCAATAATGTTCTTTAAATAATTATTTATGCATTTAGGGTCATTGTTGTTTGATCTGAGTTTTTTATATGGTATATTCTGCCTTTGTGCAATACGTAAATCATAATTTAAATTGTCATGGATCTCGGCAACCTCAGATCTCGTTATAAGGTCAGTCTCAACCGTCAGGTCTCTGGGTATGGTGATGTCGCCCTCTGTGGGTACATTGAGTGAGGTCACCTCATGCGAGAGGTCGTGTAGTTCATCCCCAAGCGTGATACCCCTTCTCTCAACTGCTTCTTCAAGCTATCAAAGTTTGCCCTTCTGAAATCTGGGACTTTTGTGGAATTTTCCTTACAGCTGTCCTGAACATCTAACTGCAATCTAATTTCTTTGTGATCGCTGTTTGCAAGTTCGTTCCCTACCTCGACATTACTAATGAGGTTTTCTCTGTTCAACAGAACTAAATCGAGTATATTATTACCCCTGGTGGGTTCAGTTATATGTTGACTTAGGAAACAGTCCTGGATCGTTTCGGGAAAATCCTCTGATTCTGAGTTACCCGTAAGGTCAGTCCAATCTATTTTGCGAAAGTTAAAATCGCCTACTATACATACTTTGCTGTGTATGGAAGCCCTGCGCATTTCATCCCAAATAAGTCGTTCATTAACTCTATCAAGATTGGGAGGTCTATATATTAATCCTGTGATTAATTTTTCCCTACCGTCGATTAAATCTATCCAAATTGTTTCTGTATTCCGCTCAGTTTTTATTTCCATATTTATTTCACACTTCAGATTATCCCTGACATAGATTGCTACTCCGCCTCCTTTCCTGGTCTGCCTATCGGTATGGAACAATTTGTAACCCGCAATTTGGTATTCGACCGGTAAGTCATGTGAGTCTAGGTTGATCCATGTTTCAGTGAATGCTATTATGTCGATTCTTTCGGTACATACTAAGGCCCTAATATCATCCATTTTGTTTCTCATACTTCTACTGTTCGCGTAGTAGACATTTAAGTTAGTCTTGTTCTGAGTCTTCCTTTTACTGCATTTACGTTTAAACTCCCTGTCTGCTTTAGTTTTGTCGTCATTCCCATCACTATTTCCCTGTAATCTTTCACATTGTTTACCCGCTCCCACTGCAGTCTCCTCCACCCTCGTGCCCTCATGTTGTCCTAGCAGTTTAAAGACTTCGATATCTTTTGAACTGCCCCCTCTAGAGACCCAGCTAGGGTTGCCACCCCCTCCCGAGACAGGTGTACCCCATCCCTAGCATAAAGGTCCCTTCTGCCGTAGAAGTTGTCCCAGTTGTCAATGAATGGGACTGATATTGACTTGCAATATCCGTCAAGATGGCTGTTGACACCAACTGCCCTTGACAACCATTCACTGCTAACGTTCCTTCTAGGCAGGACACCGCATATGATAGGGATCCCTCCCTTAGTCCTAATTCGATCTGTAGCTGTCTTTAACTTATCAAGAAGCTCTTCACTCCTACACCGGCCAATATCGATGCCTACTGCACTGAGGCAGATAATGGGTTTGTTCCCAATACCAGACAACATATGTCCATCCTGTCAACTGTATCCCCCACCCCAGCCCCTGGCAAACTCACCCTCATCCTATTTTTATTTTTACCAAAAAAGGCTCTGTCCAAGTACCTTACCTGTGAGTCACCAACAATTAAAGATTTTATACCTTCCTTGTCAGCCCTGTCCCTGCCTGTACAAACGTCCATTTCGTCTATCAAGGGACTGAACGAGTTGGTACACTTAGCTGTTGTTGTCGTTGTTGTATCCTTGGTGTATTTCTTGACCACCAGGTAGGTAGTCCCTCTCCTCACAACCTTCCATTCGTCATTCACCTGCTTTCCCTGTCTCGTTTCTTCCTTCATTTTTGATATCTCTTTCTTTAATTTCAAGTTTTCTTGCTCTAATTTCAGGTTTTTTTCCTTGGTATTCTGTAACTCGGTCCACACATGGGCATAACCCCGTTTACAAGTAGCACTAGCCATATCTGGTAATTATCCCCTGGAGCAAAGCTAAGCTGCTGTGACCTTTCCCGTAGTGAGGTCAGAACACACCTGCTCATCTACTTACTGCTATATGTGCTGTTCTTTCTGGGCTGTAAGCTATGGTCTGATAAACAATCATTACACTAAAGTTAAATGTTAAATATAACATGTACCAATAAAAACAATAAAAAGTACTAAAGTAGGCTACAACTCTAAGATAAATACTGTTGTTGTACCATACTTGTTAGTAATCCTCACATGTTAATGAAATATAAGTGAACCACACGTGATATAGTGCCTGGCACGTTAATAACCCGTATATGTTAGTGAACCACACATATTATAGTACCTAGCATGTTAATAACTCGTATTAACGGTTGAGGTATGACTTGATCACGAGATCTGAGGCTGACGAGTTCCACACCAATTTAAATAGTGAGTTATTTAATGCACAAAGGCAGAACATACCATACAGAACACTCAGATCAAACAACAATGACGCTAAATGGGTAAATAATTATTTAAATATTATTAATTGGACAAAGGAAGGCTATAGGTAGGAGAATAAATCTCGGAGAAGTTTACCACCGAGATTATTATAAGGCATTAGCCAGTAGGGTTAAGACCGAGATAAGAAAAGCAAAGAGTAATAATGAACTGAAGGTAGCATGGGAGGCGAAGTCAAACCCAAGGAATTCTATCAAATGTATCAAACTAAAACACGAGAAAAGATTTGACCAATACAGTCAGGTACACTCGGAAACCATATTGTCTAGCCCACCTGGGTCGGTGCTGGAGGTTAGTACAGTGTCCTTTCTGGACGGGAGCCCACTTTAACTATCACAAGGCAACACAGGCACGAACACACACAGTCATAGTACAGCTGTATAGATGATATTATGTATAAATATTGTATATGGCATTTTATACTCTGCATTATCATACGAAAGTATGAATGGAAATAAACACTCCTCACACACACACTAGGAATCTTAAGCCAAGTAAACAATGTGTTTTTGCTCGTAACAAGGCTAATAAAGTACTTTGGTTCATACAAAGGAGCGTTAGTTTCAAGACTAGCAAGGTCATCTTAAAATTATATCTAGCGCTTGTGAGACCTCACCTGGATTACGCAGTTCAGTTCTGGTCACCGTGTTACAGAATGGATATAGAATCCTTGGTAAGAATCCAGAGGAGAATGACAAGACTAATCCCGGGCATTAGGAACCTTGAATACAGAGACAGGTTAAAGCATCTTAATTTGCACTCCCTCGAGAGACGTAGAGTGAGGGGCGACATGATAGAGGCGTATAAATGGAAGTCAGGGTTACACAAAGGGGACATTATAAAGGTACTCAAACTATCCAACCAGGAGCGAACTCGTAACAATGGTTTTAAATTAGACAAATTTAGATTTCGGCGTGAAATAGGTAAACACTGGTTTGGAAACAGAGTAGTGGATGAATGGAACAAGTTACCAAATATCATCATTAACTCGAATAAACTGGATAGCTTCAAACATAGGTTGGATGCTTTTATGAGAAATAGGGGTTGGGTATAAACGGGACTGCCCAATATGGGTCAATAGGCTCGCTGCAGTTGCCTCCATTCTTATGTTCTTATGTTCTAAAACCACCCAGTGAATCCACACAACGTTTACAGCACTTCCACCACACCACATCTATATCTTTTATTTCCCATCATTTGCATAACTATATGAAAAATCGTGTTTAATTTAACTACATATTTCAAAAACCTTAAATTACATGTGGAGTAGTCACTCCTCATTTGACACACTTATAGTGTAATACTTTGACCATCCCACCTGGGCACATGGAGGTCCCACGGTAACTCTCACGGGGCATCATACACACGAACACACAAGTTATGATATGAACCCTTTCAGGCTTCACTATCATTATCATGTTATGTTCATCGTGCTCTGTATCTGTTTAAGTCATAGTATCAATACATGACAGTGTTGTTAGTATAATATTGTAACTTTTGCCCTACAGTTGTTATTGTAAATCATGGACAGGAAGGATACATAAATTGTAATATCAAGTGTATGGTTCGCTCAAAGCCACCCCAAGTCAGACAACGCGTCACCTAAAGTTACACTGTGTGTGTGTGTGTGTGTGTGTGTTCCGTAACATTAAGCTTCATCCTTAGTTGGTAAGATGTTTCATAAAGAGGATTCTCCCATTCGTCATTGTGAGCATCGTCCCAGTGCACATTGTTTCCATCAAAACCATGGTTCATTCTTATTTCCCTTCTTCCGTGTAACTATATCCATATGGTTAAGTGCTTGCTTTTCATTTCTTTATTGAACCAAAACAATGTGGATCAGTTACTTAGAGCATCAAGATTGTTTTGTAGGCATGACTATTGGTTAATTGAAACCCCAAAAATATTTTTCACATTTATTATGCATAAACATTGTAAACATATCTATGTGATTATTATAGTATATAACATATATTTAATGTCTGGACAGATTCCCAAGAGTTATGCATATTAATGCATAGATTTTGTAAGCATATATATGTGAGGTTAAACCAGAGAGCTAACTCCCCCACCACCGCCTACAAGGCACCGTCGTGGGCGGAGATTTAATTCTTGACCACAGGTTAATACCGTGTCACACCTCCATCTGCTGCTATAACTTCATGCAATCTAGTGGGCAGATGTTCGGCCTCCTCCTTATTCCCTCCCACACATTATGTGCATGTCTCCTCACTGCTTCCCTCGTTTTCTCCTCAACATCCCATTCAACAACCATATGTGCCCATAGATTTTCTATTGGATTACAATCGGCTCATTTAGGGGGGCAGTCCAATAGAATAATCTGAGGGTGCGCCTCAAACCAACGCTTGACTGCCTGACTTGTATGTATTGGACTGGGGTCTTGCACCATACTTATAGGCTGTGGGTCTGGGATGGCATATGAGTTGCTGGGAGGATGGTTAGCAGTCCTGTTGAACTGGCAGGTAGACAAAATAGAAAACTCACAGACAAACTGTAAGAAAACCCATGGACAATGAGACATTAGTAAAATATACTAGGTCATTTTAGCGCATTCTGAACTCACTAGAGGAAAGGTCACGGCTGCTTAGCTCTGCTCCCGGGGATAATTATCAGATATGGCTAGTGCTACAGGTGAACGGGGTTACGCCCTTCTGTGGGCAGAGTTACAGAAATCCAAGGAAAAAACCCTGAAATTAGAGTTAGAAAACTTGAAATTAAAGGAAGAGATAGCAACGCTGAAGGAAGAAACCGGACAAGGAAAGCCGGTGAATGACGATAACTCTGGGAAATGGAAGGTTGTGAGGAGAGGGACGACCAAACTGGTGGTGAAGAAATGCACCAAGGCTATGACAACAACGACAACAACAGCTAAGTGTACTAACTCGTTCAGTCCCTTGATAGACGAAATGGACGTTAGTACAGTCAGGGACAGGGCTGACAAGGAAGGTATAAAAACTTTTATTGTTGGTGACTCACAGGTAAGGTACCTGGACAGAGCCTTTTGTGGTAAAAATAGAAATAGGATGAGGGAGTATTTGCCAGGAGCTGGGGTGGGCGATATAATTGACAGGATGGACAATATCTTCTCTGGTAATGGGAACAAACCCATTATCTGCCTCAGTGTAGGAGGCAATGATATTGGCAGGTGTAGGAGCGAGGAGCTTCTTGATAAGTTCAAGGCAGCTATAGATCGTATTAGGTCTAAGGGAGGGATCCCTATCATATGCTGTGTCCTGCCAAGAAGGAGAGTTGGCAGTGAATGGTTGTCAAGGGCAGTTGGTGTCAACGGCCGTCTTGACGGATATTGCAAGTCAATATCAGTCCCACTCATTGACAACTGGGACAATTTCTACAGCAGAAGGGACCTTTATGCTAAGGATGGGGTACACCTGTCTCGGGAGGGGGTGGCAACCCTGGCTGGGTCTCTAGAGGGGGCAGTTCAAAAGATATCGAAGTCTTTAAACTGCTAGGGGAGCAAAAGAGCACCAGGGTGGAGGAGACTGCAGTGATAGCGGGTAAAGCAAGTGAAAGATTACAGGGAAATAGTGTTAGGAATGATGACAAAACTAAATTAGACAGGGAATTTCAACCTAAACGCGGTAAAGGGAGGACTCAGAACACGACTAACTTAAATGTCTACTACGCGAACAGCAGAAGCATGAGAAACAAAATGGATGATATTAGGGCCTTGGTATGTACCGAAACATCGATATAATAGCATTCACTGAAACATGGACCAACCTAGACTCACGTGAGTTACCTGTCGAATACCAAATTGCGGATTACAAATTGTTCCAAACTGATAGGCCGTCCAGGAAAGGAGGCGTAGTAGCCATCTATGTCAGGGATAATCTGAAGTGCGAAATCAATAAGGAAATAAAAAGTGAGCGGAATACAGAAACAATTTGGGTAGAATTAATCGACGGTAGGGAAAAATTAATCATAGGAGAAATATATAGACCTCCCAATCTTGATAAAGTTAATGAGCGACTTATCTGGGATGAAATGCGCAGGGCTTCCATACACAACAAAGTCTGTATAGTAGGCGATTTTAACCTTGGCCAAATAGATTGGACTGACCTTACGGGTAACTCAGTATCAGAGGATTTCCTCGAAATGATCCAAGACTGTTTCCTAAGTCAACATATAACCGAACCCACCTGGGGTAATAATATACTCGATTTAGTTCTGTCGAACAGAGAAAATCTCATTAGCAGTGTCGAGGTAGAGAACGAACTTGCAAACAGCGATCACAAAGAAATTAGATTCCAGTTGGATTTTCAGGTCAGACATAAAGGGAATCCCATTAAAGTCCCAGATTTCAGAACGGCAAACTTTGACACCGACCTGATAACGAAATCTGAGATTGCCGAGTTCCACAAAGACAGAACATACCATACAAAAAACTCAGATCAGACAACAATGACCCTAAATGGATAAATAATTATTTAAAGAACATTATTGGCCAAAGGAAGGCTATAGGTAGAAGGATAAATCGTGGCGAATTTTACCTCCAGGAGTATTATAAGGTATTGGCCGGTAGGGTTAAGACCGAGATAAGAAAAGCCAAGAGGAACTATGAACTGAAGGTAGCAGGGGAGGCGAAAACAAACCCCAAAGGATTCTACCAAATATATCAAACTAAAACACGAGACCAATACGTTCAGATACCGGCGAGCTAACTGATAACGACTGAGAAATGAGCAATAATCTGAATATATATTTTTCAACAGTTTTCACCACCGAAAATTTAAACATGATACCCAAGGCACCGACTCTATTCAGAGATAGTGAAGAAAACAATTTCAGCGAGATAGTAGTGACTAGTAACGATGTTAATAAGCAAATAGACAAACTGAAGCCTAATATGTCACCTGGTCCCGATGAGATATGTGCCAGAGTATTAAAGGAACGTAAGGATGAGCTTAGTATGCCCTTAGCAAAGTTGTTTAACATGTCATTAAAAACAGGTGTCGTACCAGAATCCTGGAGGATAGCGAATGTAATACCGATTTTCAAGAAGGGGGATAGATTACTATCCTCTAACTACCGCCCAATCAGTCTAACATCAATAGTAGGTAAATTACTAGCATCAATTATTTGAAACTCTATTCGAAACCACCTGGAGAAGCACAAGTTGATCAATGATTCCTGTATAATATGGACACAAAGTAGTACCTTAAGCTGTGTATTCCTATATTACTCTATTAATTATGTATAGTAAAGTATTACAGAGCATGTATTAATCCTATGTAATATTTCCATTTACTATGCACCATGTTATGTATGTGAATTATCATATTTACATATTATGTATTCAGCTTGTGAATGCTGGCATCTGTACATGCCAGCGCGGAGTGATACAGAGAGTTGAGATCGCTAGTCTGTATGGTGTGGAAGCCAATTGTCTATTAGTTCCTCTGTATATCTCCCGTACGAGAATAAGAACCTATTTTCAAGATAACAAGTGTTTGTGTATACCCTCAGTAGTGTAGAACATTTTGGGGGTATCAAAGACAAACATAGATGGCTCAGTGAGATTTCTCAGTGAGATTCAGAGTGGACTTAGCCTTCCCGCTGGACTGTGTTAATGGCGTCTCGTCTTCAGCTTTGCCAAGGATTTACAGCCAGACTACAAGCCTCAGGACTTACAGTGTTGTGAAGTGCTATGCTGTGTACAGTGCTGTGCTGTGAAGTGAAGTGTTCTGTGAAGTGCTGTGTTGTGTATTTTAATCAGAATTGTCTGTGCAAACTGCAGTCAGATGACTGAGGGAGCTGCCCCGCAGTACAACCCCTCCCGCCTACGGTCATTGGGTGACTGAGCAGCGAGCAAACTTCCGTTCAGTTGCCCTACTTGCGCCCAGCTGCCTCTACGTCTGGCAGCGCACCAAGCCTCCCGGCAACGAGCCAATCACACACACACGCACTCACAGGCCCACTTTATATTAAATTCTTGTGTATTACTTTAGACTTCTGTAATTCTGTGCATAGATTACGAGGGGTTGACCCGGTCTCTTGCACAGATAGAGTACAGAAGCTGTCGGCATGTCTCACAGGGATCAAAATGATACCCTGGACGATGGGGTTATGAGTTAAAGTTTGGGAGACCTCTCCCCACCCACACTCACGCCCCACGCTCCCCACAGTGACAACGCCCAATCACCCACAGAATCTCCTCGTTCGTCGGGAGCAAGCTCTCCTGCGGTGCCTGCGTCCACAGATCTCGTTCAGCTGATTAAGTGGATGGAAACTTCTCGACGCCAGGACTATGTTGCAAGGAGATAAGAGGAAGAAATTCGGTACAGAGAGTCTGAAAGACGACGCCACGAAGATGAACAAAGATGCAGACAACTAGAAGATATACGTAGAAGTGAGGATGACCTGAGAAGAAGAGAGGATCAAGCCAGATTTGAAGCCTTGATTTCCCTGTTAGCCTCCCCACAACGATCTACTCTACTAGATTCTTCTGCTACTACTAATGCTGATGCGACTAGAGGTACTGGTACCTCATTTCACAGAGTCGGTTCAACAATTCTTCAAAAGGCTGTAGCACAAACGCCTCCCTCTCTGAAGTCTGACGCTTCTTATCAGATATTTCGGGAATGGCATCGATGTTGGCAAGACTATGCAACAATGATTGACCTGTCAAGTTTACCACAACCTAAACAGATGATACAGCTTCGTATGTGCTTGTCCTTAGAGACACAACATACTCTCGAGCACACACTTCAAGTGCCTCCTACGACAACTTTGCCTGTAGAGGCCGTGCTTGACAAGTTATAGGAACATGTTAAGGAACAACGCAACGAAGCACTTAGAAGAAGAGAACTCCTCCTATGTAAGCAGCTTGATGGAGAATCTTTTGATGCATTTTTTGTAAGACTGAAAAGATGTTCAGAGGAAGTTGATGTTTGTCCTGGAAATTCTCAAGTTTGTGAAGAGACACAACTCAAGACAATTATTTTAACGGGTATTCGAGATGAAGAGCTAGTTCAGCGTCTCATTTCACTTGACCCCACTTCCTCCCTTCAAGATGTAGTTACAAAATATCGAGCTTACGAGGCCGCCAGGTGTGCGACTTCAGCTTTATGCTCACAACCTGACCAGGTGAGGGTGGTGTCTTCCTACAGAAAGGGTAAGAAGCAGCAAGGTAACCCCACCCCTCACCCTCCAGCTACACCTTCAGCAGCAGCTTTGTGTAACAGCTGTGCGAGACAGCATGATGCCTCCCAGTGCCCAGCTGCTCAAAGCGTGTGCAGAAGTTGCGACCATCAGGGTCACTGGGCTTACACAGTCAAGTGCCCTTCTAGCAAAGTTCAGTGCAAACTTTGTGGTCGTGTGGGCCATTATGACAAATACTGTCGTAAGAAGACACAGAGAGGACACCACCAAGGATCCAAGAAGTCATCCTCAGGTAGTGCTGACACGCTCCCTCCTTCTGGCAAGCATCAAGGCGCTGTGTCCAGTCGTTCCTGCCGTCGCGTACATTGTTCCACAGACACGACGCCCCAGCACATCAGAATGGAGGAAACTGCAGCCGGCCTATTGACCCATACTAGGCAGTCCCGTTTATACCCAACCCCTATTGTTCATATAAGCATCCAACCTATGTTTGAAGCTATTCAGCATATTCGAGTTAATGATGATATTTGGTAACTTGTTCCACTCATCCACTACTCTGTTTCCAAACCAATGCTTACCTATTTCACCCCGAAATCTAAATTTGTCTAATTTAAAACCATTGTTACTAGTTCGCTCCTGGTTGGATAGTTTGAATACATTCATAATGTCCCCTTTCTTTAACCCTGACTTCCATTTATACACCTCTATCATGTTGCCCCTCACTCTATGCCTCTCGAGGGAGTGCAAATTAAGATGCTTTAACCTGTCTCTGTATTCAAGGTTCCTAATGCCAGAGATTAGTCTTGTCATTCTCCTCTGGATTCTTTCCAGTGATTCTATATCCATTCTGTAATAAGATGACCTTGCTTGTCTTGTAACTAACATTCCTTTGTATGAACCCAAGTACTTTATTAGCCTTGTTACGAGCAAAAACACATTGTTTACTTGGCTTAAGATTCCTACTTATCATTACTCCTAAATCTCTCTCGCAGTGATTCCATAATGGCATCTTTGCTCATCTGGTAACTGGTTTCCCTGTTTACATCTCCTATACTGAGGACTTTACATTTGTCCACATTGAATTTCATCTGCCATTTTTCCCACCATTCGAAAAATTTGTTTACATCTTCCTGTAGTTTTGCAGAGTCCTCGTCAGATTTAATTACACGTCCTATTTTAGTGTCATCAGCAAATTTACTTATGATGCTGTCTATGCCTATATCTATGTCGTGTATGTATATAATAAATAATAATGGTCCAAGTACTGAGCCTTCGGGAACTCCACTAGTGACGTTGCTCCAATGCCATTTAGTGCCGTTTATGCTCACTCCCTTTTTCCTGTCCCGTAACCACGCCCTAATCCATTTTAGGATATTACCTTTGATGCCATGCGCTTCTACCTTTCTAATTAGTCTTTCGTGGGGGACTCTGTCAAAGGCTTTGCTAAAGTCGAGATATACCACATCATAATTGTGCTCCTCGTCCACCCATTCGAAAACTGATGAAAAGAATGTTAATAGATTATTTAGACATGAATGCCCGCTTGTGAAGCCATGTTGGGAATCATTGATGAACTTGTGCTTATCCAGGTAGTTTTGGATAGAGTTTGAAATAATTGATTCTAGTAATTTACCTACTATTGATGTTAGACTGATTGGGCGGTAGTTAGAGGATAGTGATCTATTCCCCTTCTTGAAAATCGGTATTAAATTCGCTATCCTCCAGGATTCTGGTACTACACCTGTTTTTAATGACATGTTAAACAACTTTGCTAAGGGCATACTAAGCTCTTCCTTACATTCCTTTAATACTCTGGCAAATATCTCATCGGGACCAGGTGACTTATTAGGCTTCATTTTGTCTATTTGTTTATAACATCGTTACTAGTCACTACTATCTCGCTTAATTTGTTTTCCTCATTATCTCTGAATAGAGTCGGTGCCTCGGGTATCATGTTTAAATTTTCTGTGGTGAAAACTGTTGAAAAATATTTATTCAGATTGTTGCTCATTTCTCCGTCGTTATCAGTTAGCTCGCCGGTATCTGAACGTATTGTTCCAATCTTATCTCGTGTTTTAGCTTGATATATTTGGTAGAATCCTTTGGGGTTTGTTTTCGCCTCCCCTGCTATCTTCAGTTCATAGTTCCTCTTGGCTTTTCTTATCTCGGTCTTGACCCTACCGGCCAATACCTTATAATACTCCCGGAGGTAAGTTTCGCCACGATTTATCCTTCTACCTATAGCCTTCCTTTGGCCAATAATGTTCTTTAAATAAATATTTATATATATATTTAACTCTTCTCAACAAATGCAAGGATGAATTATACGACTTACCCTTTGAGCAACCGTGTCCACACTGATACGGCAGGCCTCTCTACACACGACGTCAGGTCTGTCATTCCTATGTCCTTTGGTTCTTCATTTTGTAACTCCAGTGTGTGGTTCTTTCCCTCACGTTCAATGGTTATACAAGATTTTTTACTGTTTGAAATAAAATGCAATATTACAGTATATTAATATAGATTTTCCTCCATGTATTGATACTATGAGTAGTTACCAAGATACAGAGCTCGATGAACATAACATGATAATGATAGTGAAGCCTGGAAGGGTTCATATCATAACTTGCGTGTTCGTGCCTATGTTGCCCCGTGAGAGTTACCGTGGGCCTCCATGTGCCCAGGTGGGATGATCAAAGTATTACACTATAAGTGTGTCAAATGAGGAGTGACTAATCCGCATGTAATTTCAGGTTTTTGAAATATGTAGTTAAATTCAACACGGTTTTTCATATAGTTATGCGAATGATGGGAAATAAAAGGTATAGATGGGGTGTGGTGGAAGCACTGTAAACGTTGTGTGGATTCACTGGGTTGTTTGGAAGTGTTTATTTCCATTCATACTTTCGTAACTACAACCTATGGTAATTTTTCTTCGTGCTCATAAATAATGAAGATAATGCAGAGTATAAAATGCCATATACAATATTTATACATAATATCATCTGTACAGCTGTACTATGACTGTGTGTGTTCGTGCGCGTGTTGCTTCGTGATAGTTAGAGTGGGCCCCCGTCCAGAAAGGACACTGTACTAACCTTCATCACCAACCCAGCTGGGCTAGAGAATATGGTTCCGAGTGCACCGGTGAATTAACTGATAACAACGGAGAAATGAGCAATAATCTGAATAAATATTTTTCAACAGTTTACACCACTGAAAATTTAAACATGATACCCTAAGCACCGTTTCCCTACAGAGATTGTGAAGAAAATAAATTAAGTGAGATCGTAGTGACTAATAAGGATGTAAGGAAATAAGCAAACTAAAGCCTAATAAGTCACCAGGTGCGATGAGATATTTGTCAGAGTATTAAAAGAATGCAAAGAAGAGCTTAGTATGCCCGAAGCAAAGTTGTTTAACATGTCCTTAATAACGGGTGTAGTACCAGAATCCTAGAGGATAGAGAATGTAATATTGATTTTTAAGAAGGAAGATAGATCACTATCCTCTAACTACCGTCCAATCAGTCTAACATCAATTGTAGGCAAATTACTGGAAGCAATCATTTCAAACTCTATTCGAATTCACCTAGAGAAGCACAAGTTGATCAATGATTCCCAACATGGCTTCACAAGCCATGTCTAACTAATCTATTAACATTCATTTCATCTGTTTTCGAATCAGTGGACGAGGGGCACAATTATGATGTGGTATATCTCGACTTTAACAAAGCCTTCGACAGAGTCCCCCACGTAAGACTAATAAGAAAAGTGGAGGCGCATGGTATCAAAGGAGATATTCTAAAATGGATTAGGGCGTGGTTACAGGACAGGATACAGCGGTGAGCATTAATGGCACTAAATCCTATTGGAGCAACCTCACTAGTGGAGTTCTCCAAGGCCCAGTACTTGGACCATTATTATTTATTATATACATAAACGACATAGATATCGGCGTAGATAGCAATAAAAGTAAATTTGCTGATGACACTAAAATAGGGCGTGTAATTAAATCTGACGAGGACTCCGCAAAACTAAAGGAATATCTAAACAAATTTTTCGAATGGTCTGAAAAATGGCAGATGAAATTCAATGTGAACGAATGTAAAGTACTCAGTATAGGAGGTGTAAACAGGGAAACTAGAAGCCAGATGAACAACGATGCTATTGAGAAATCCGTTGTCGAGAAAGATTTAAGAGTAATGATAAGTAGAAATCTTAAGGCAAGTAAACAATGTGTATTTGCTCCACCAAGTCTAATAAGTATTGGGTCAGACAAAGGAGTGTTAGTTACAAAATTAGGGAGGTCATCCTAAAACTATATCTTGGGCTTGCGAGACCTCATTTGGATGACGCTGTTTAATTCTGGTCACCGTATTACAGAATGGATATAGAATCCTTGGAAAGAATTCAGAGGAGAATGACAAGACTATTCCCGGGCATTAGGAACCTTGAGTACAAAGACAGGTTAAAGCATCTTAATTTGCACTCCCTAAATAGACGTAGAGTGAGGAGCGATATGATAGAGGTGTATAAATGGAAGTCAGGGCTAAACAAAGGGTACATTACAAAGGTACTCAAACTATCCAACCAGGAGCGATCTAGTAACAATGGTTTTAAATTAGGCAAATTTAGATTTAGGGGCGAAATAGGTAAATATTGGTTTAGAAACAGAGTAGTAGACGAGTGGAACATGATTCCAAATATCATCATTAACTCGAATACGCTGGATAGCTTGAAACATAGGTTGGATGGATATATAAGCAATAGGGGTTGGGTGTAAATGGGACTGCCCAGTATGGACCAATAGACCCGCTGCAGTTTTCTCCATTCTTATGTTTTTATACTTGTGAACCACACGTGTTATAGTACCTAGCCTTTTTAATAACCCATATATATTAGTGAACCACACGTGTTATAATACCTAGCACGTTAATAACCCGTATATATTAGTGAACCACACGTGCTATAGTACCTAGCACGTTAATAACACGTATATATTAGTGAACCACAGGTGTTATATAGTACCTAACATGTTAATAACCCGTTCATATTAGTGAATCACACGTGAGATAATACCCATCACGTTAATAAGCCGTTTAAGTGAACCACATGTGTTGTAGTACCTAGCATGTTAATAACCCATTTTTATTAGTGAACCACACTTTATATAATACCTTACATGTTAATAACCCGTATTTATTAGTGAACCAAGTCGTATTTAAGCCTATCTTGTAGCTGAACCTTACCTGTTAGTGAACTTTCTACTTTTAGTGCAAACATGTTTATGTTTTGTGTGCGTTTGTGAATATTATTATTATTATTATTATTATTATTATTATTTTTATTATTATTATTATTATTATTATTATTATTAGTATTAGTATTTTTATTTTATTATTATTATTATTGTGTGTGTGATTGTGTGTGTGTGTGTGTGTGTGTGTGTGTGTGTGTGTGTGTGTGTGTATTATATGTATTTATTGTAAATGGATTTGCTTTATGTATGCATGATGTGTGTGTCATATGTATTCTGTGTGCATGATTTTTATGTGCAATTGTCTTTTTTTTTTACGGGATTAGCCCACCAGGGCACAGGTCAATGACTCACATCAGGGCCTGGGGGCGAGTTAATAATAATAATAATAATAATAATAATAATAATAATAATAATAATAATAATAATAACAATAATAATAATACTAAAATTAGAAAAATAGTAAATAAAAATATAATAATGATAATATTAATAAAGGACCATAAATAAAAAAAAGATTAATGGTGAGAAACGATATATATATGTCGTGTTGTCAAAGTAAGAACATAAGAACATAAGAATGGAGGAAACTGCAGAGGGCCTATTGGCCAATACTGGGCAGTCCCATTTACACCCAACCTCTATTGCTCATATAAGCATCCAACCTATGTTTGAAGCTATTCAGCGTGTTCGAGTTAATGATGATATTTGGTAACTTGTTCCATTCATCCACTACTCTGTTTCCAAACCAGTGTTTACCGATTTCACCCCTAAATCTAAATTTATCTAATTTAAAACCATTGTTACCAGTTCGCTCCTGGTTGGCTAGTTTGAGTACCTTTGCAATGTCCCCTTTGTTTAGCCCTGCCTTCCACTTATACACCTCTATCAGGTCGCCCCTCGCTCTACGTCTCTCGAGAGAGTGCAAATTAAGATGCTTTAGCCTGTCTCTATACTCAAGGTTCCTAATGCCCGGGATTAGTCTTGTCATTCTCCTCTGAATTCTTTCCAAGGATTCTATATCCATTCTGTAATACGGTGACCAGAACTGAACTGCGTAGTCCAGGTGTGGTCTCACAAGAGCAAGATACAGTTTTAGGATGACCTCGCTAGTCTTGTAACTAACACTCCTTTGTATGAACCCAAATACTTTATTAGCCTTGTTACGAGCAAAAACACATTGTTTACTTGGTTTAAGGTTCCTACTTATCATTACTCCTAAATCTCTCTCGCAGTCGGATTTCTCTATGGCATCGTTGTTCATCTGGTATCTGGTTTCCCTGTTTACATATCCTATACTGAGTACTTTCCATTTGTCCACGTTGAATTTCATCTGCCATTTTTCAGACCATTCGAAAAATTTGCTAAGATCTTCCTGTAGTTTTGCAGAGTCCTCGTCAGATTTAATAACACGTCCTATTTTAGTGTCATCAGCAAATTTACTTATGTTGCTGTCTATGCCGATATCTATGTCGTATATGTATATAATATATAATAATGGTCCAAGTACTGAGCCTTGGGGAACACCACTTGTGACTTTGCTCCAATGGGACTTAGTGCGGTTAATGCTCACTCTCTGTTTCCTGTCCTGTAACCACGCCCTAATCCATTTAAGGATGTCACCTTTGATGCCATGTGCTTCTACCTTTCTAATTAGTCTTTCGTAGGGGACTGTGTCGAAGGCTTTGCTAAAGTCGAGATATACCACATCATAATTGTGCCCCTCGTCCACCGATTCGAAAACTGATAAAAAGAATGTTAATAGATTAGTTAGGCAAGAACGTCCGCCTGTGAAGCCATGCTGGGACTCATTGATCAATCTGTGCTTCTCTAGGTGATTTCGAATAGAGTTTGAGATGATTGCTTCCAGTAATTTGCCTACTATTGATGTTAGACTGATTGGGCGGTAGTTAGAGGATAGTGATCTATCCCCCTTCTTGAAAATCGGTATTACATTCGCTATCCTCCAGGATTCTGGTACTACACCTGTTTTTAAGGACATGTTAAACAACTTTGCTAAGGGCATACTAAGCTCTTCCTTACATTCCTTTAATACTCTGGCAAATATCTCATCGGGACCAGGTGACTTATTAGGCTTTAGTTTGTCTATTTGCTTACTAACATCGTTACTAGTCACTACTATCTCACTTAATTTGTTTTCTTCACTATCTCTGAATAGAGTCGGTGCCTCGGGTATCATGTTTAAATTTTCGGTGGTGAAAACTGTTGAAAAATATTTATTCAAATTATTGCTCATTTCTCTGTCGTTATCAGTGAGCTCGCCCGTGTCTGACGGTATTGGTCCAATCTTTTCTCGTGTTTTAGTTTGATACATTTGGTAGAATCCCTTGGGGTTTGTCTTCGCCTCCCTTGCTATCCTTACCTCATTATTCCTCTTTGCTTTCCTTATCTCGGTTTTAACCCTACTCGCCAATACCCTATAATAGTCCCAGAGGTGAAATTCGTCACGATTTATCCTTCTACCGATAGCCTTCCTTTGGCCAATGATGTTCCTTAAATAATTATTAATCCATTTAGGGTCATTGTTGTCTGATCTGAGTTTTTTGTATGGTATGTTCTGCCTTTGTGCATTAAGTAACTCAGTATTTAAATTGTCGTGGAACTTGGCAATCTCAGATCTCGTTATCAGGTCCGTGTCATCTGCCAGGTTCACCGCCAAGCGCGACACCCCCTCTCTCAGCTGCCTCTTTAAACTGTCAAAGTTCGCCCTTCTGAAATCTGGTACCTTAGTGGAATTTTCCTTACGTCTGCCCTGAAAATCTAACTGGAATCTAATTTCTTTGTGATCACTGTTTGCAAATTCGTTCCCTACCTCGACCCTGCTAATGAGGTTTTCTCTGTTTGACAGAACTAAATCGAGTATATTATTACCCGGTGTGGGTTCAGTTATATGTTGACTTAGAAAACAGTCCTGGATTGTCTCGAGAAAATCCTCTGATTCTGAGTTACCTGTAAGGTCAGTCCAATCTATTTGGCCAAGGTTAAAGTCGCCTACTATACAGACTTTGTTGTGTATGGAAGCCCTGCGCATTTCATCCAGGATAAGTCGCTCTTTGACTCTATCAAGATTGGGAGGTCTATATATTACTCCTGTGATTAATTTTTCTCTACCGTCGATTAATTCTATCCAAATTGTTTCTGTATTCCGCTCAGTTTTTATTTCCTTATTTATTTCACACTTCAGATTATCCCTTACATAGATTGCTACTCCGCCTCCTTTCCTGGTCTGCCTATCGGTATGGAACAGTTTGTAACCCGCAATTTGGTATTCGACTGGTAACTCACGTGTGTCTAGGTTGATCTATGTTTCAGTGAATGCAATTATATCGATTTTTTCGGTACACGCCACGGCCCTAATATCATCCATTTTGTTTCCCATACTTCTACTGTTTGCGTAGTATACATTTAAGTTAGTCGCGTTTAGTTTTAAACTCCCTGTCTAATTCAGTTTTGTCATCATTCCTAACACTATTTCCCTGTAATCTTTCACTTTGTTTACCCGCTCCCACTGCAGTCTCCTCCACCCCCGTGCTCATATGTTCTCCTAGCAGTTTAAAGACTTCGATATCTTTTGAACTGCCCCCTCTAGAGCCCCAGCCAGGGTTGCTACTCCATCCCTAGACAGGTGCACCCCATCCCTAGCATAAAGGTCCCTTCTGCCATAGAAGTTGTCCCAGTTGTCAATGAATGGGACTGATATTGCAATATCTGTCAAGACGGTCGTTGACACCAACCGCCCTTGACAACCATTCACTGCCAACTCTCCTTCTAGGCAGGACACGGCATATGATAGGGATCCCTCCCTTAGTCCTAATACGATCTATAGCTGCCTTGAACTTATCAAGAAGCTCCTCACTCCTACACCAGCCAATATCATTGTCTCCTGCACTGAGGCAGATAATGGGTTTGTTCCCATTACCAGACAAGATATTGTCCATCCTGTCAATTATATCCCCCACCCCAGCTCCTGGCAAACACACCCTCATCCTATTTTTGTTTTACCACAAAAGGCCCTGTCCATGTACCTTACCTGTGAGTCACCAACAATTAAAGTTTTTGTACCTTCCTTGTCATCCCTGTCCCTGACTGTACTAACGTCCAATTCGTCTATCAAGGGACTGAACGAGTTGGTACACTTAGCTGTTGTTGTCGTTGTTGACGTATCCTTGGTGTACTTCTTCACCACCAGCTTGGTCCTCCCACTATTCACAACTTTCTACTCGCTTGAGTTTTCGTCAGACACTGGCTTTACTTGTCCAGCCTCCCCTTTTAACTTCGCCAGCTCTTCTTATAATTTCAGGTTCTCCAACGTGGCCCTCTCAATTTCTTCATTGGCCTTGGCCAATTTTTCCATGGACCACTCCAGTTTGGTCAACAAACTCTCATACCCAAGACCGAACATAGCACTGGCCATATCTGATAATTATCCCTCAGGAGCTAACCCTGCCGTGACCTTTCCCCTTGGTCACAATTTTTGTGATGCCATATGGAAGTAGGGTCTACCATTAGACAGCACATATTGGAAGCATAATTATGCTTCCAATATCTTCCCAGGCGGTAGTACCTCCCTGTTTGACAGCCGCCTACTACCTACTACCTCTGTCAGTGGGTTTGTTTAAGTCCCTGGCCTGTTTATGTATTGTGTGTCTGTGAATAAAAAGTGTTGGTGCTTAAGTATACATCAGTGAGTGTATGGTTGACGTACTGTACTAGCCACGCCAATATATACATGTTAGGACTAAGGTACAGTACCTTTACTGTGTGGTATTATGGTGTGTCTTCCCACACTTCTCTAATAGGCTTTATTGGTGATTGTTTTAAATTCATTCGCGAAAATAACAATAACGAAGCTTAGAACTGGTACGCTTGTGAAGTTATTTAAATGACATTATTTTTTTATTAATAACCTTGTTTAATGGTGAATATTTATTTTTCACAGCAAAGTATTCATGACTCACAGAAGCGTGAGGGACTAGTAGACAAATTTTCCTTTGTCTCTAATGCTGTCAGTACTAGGTCGAGATTTGATGGAGTAAAGGGTGAGGATCGTATGGCAACACTCGACCTTCCCGGAAACGCAGTGGCCAGTCTCCTTCAGGGAAGATGTTGCCATAATGGGGTCACCGGCGTTGTTGCCCTATGGCCTCCTCTAACATTTTCTGTTTGTTTTTGTTTTCACCGTATAAGATGTATATTGTTTTTTTCCTCTCACATAACACAGAAGTCATGACTCAAAAGGAATTGCTTTCAAAATTAATACCTATCCATATTACCACTTGAGGATAAAATGTTGACGAATATTTTACATTTAAACTAATTATAATGTATCAGGGTTATTCTCCATCAGTATCTATATCATACTTATATGATCTACACAAGTTAAGGAAAAATAAATGTCAAAGACATCCTGGAACCTCGCAGGTGTGATCTCACAGGATGCGGGCATTCCAACCTTATCATAGCCGATCTAATGCCGTGTGTTCAACCTGGAGTCTACCAACTTGTATGCCATTCTGCTCCACCCGGTGAGGATAAGTTTATTATTCTCTCCTCCTGTAATTTCCTCCCTTGCCGCTTAAACTAAAATTTACGAGAAGATAGACCTGTTATTTTGAATATTCATAGAACACTAGTAATTGAAACGATAAATTGAAAATATATCTCAATATATTACAGAAAAGTAATTTTCCTGCATAATATTTATGATTTTTCTCATAAACACTCTTACTATCAACTCATTATCTTAAAAATACATTGTTCTTAATAAGTGCAGCTAATAAAGTACTTGGGTTCATACAAAGGAGTGTTAGTTACAAGACTAGCGAGGTCATCCTAAAACTGTATCTTGCTCTTGTGAGACCACACCTGGATTACGCAGTCCAGTTCTGGTCACCGTATTACAGAATGGATATAGAATCCTTGGAAAGAATTCAGAGGAGAATGACAAGACTAATCCCGGGCATTAGGAACCTTGAGTATAGAGACAGGTTAAAGCATCTTAATTTGCACTCCCTTGAGAGACGTAGAGCGAGGGGCGACCTGATAGAGGTGTATAAGTGGAAGGCAGGGCTAAACAAAGGGGACATTACAAAGGTACTCAAATTATCCAACCAGGAGCGAACTCGTAACAATGGTTTTAAATTGGACAAGTTTAGATTTAGGCGTGAAATAGGTAAACACTGGTTTGGAAACAGAGTAGTGGATGAATGGAACAAGTTACCAAATATCATCATTAACTCGAATACGCTGAATTGCTTCAAACATAGGTTGGATGCTCATATGAGCAATAGGGGTTGGGTGTAAACGGGACTGCCCAGTATGGGCCAATAGGCCCGCTGCAGTTTCCTCCATTCTTATGTTCTTATGTTCTTATGTAGGTAAAAAAGTTGTGCGTGCTCTTGACAAAGAGCGAGCAAGGCGCGTGAGCGCTACATGTGACGTGTATCGATTAGTAAAGTTGTGTTTGAGTGGCTGAGTCAGTAGGCTGACGGCAGGACGTTGAACTCCACAAACATGTCGATTGTGGAGCCTATTTTATCCTCTCTGTTTTGTAACTGTGTTCTACTTTGTAAGGAACTGGGCTTGTGTGCTTGATCCTGTATATGTGACTGTCACTTTGCGTTACAATAAAAATTGGTTCACTGTAATATACTTGCAGCTGTGCTTCTTACGTACTGTACCTGGGTACGAGGCCTTATAAACTGTTCCTCTATTGTTTACAGACGTGTGCATGTGTTGTAACTGCAGCTGACACGTTTTATTAGTTGCTCTCATGCGCCAAGACCCGTCCCTATTTTTGTAACAGTTCACTCTTCAATAACCTCTCACTATGCTTGTGCAGTTTAAATATGCATTTAACTGTGCAAATATATGTTAGATTGTACAGGTGAAAGCAGTTATGTAAATTCTGGTTCTTGGTAAAGACAAGCTTTACTTAGGCAACTGTTGGCTTTGATAGTGTACACGTTGACGTTGCATTTTTCCTTAGTGTAGACAACAGATTTGTGAGTCTCGTTTATTTCAATAGAAAGCCATACTTGTAACGTGAATATTAGCCCATATTCTTTAAGACCAAGGTATAGTTTGGTATATGTGTGTAACTTTGCTGTAAAAAGAAAATATCTTTTCATTACGAAATGCACCATTTCAACTGACATTGGTCAATACAATAATTTATATTACCTTTCCTAGATGAAAACAGAGTGTATGATTATGATGTAAACCTGTCTGTTTTTATACATTGTCGAGTCGGGTAAAGTGGGTGTATTATGCTCTTTAGGCTGGTCAGACTACAAAAAGTGATGTACACTCACCTACACATATATTGAGTCTTAAGTTAGGAGTGATTAGTTTGAGTTTTAGTTTGAAATATTAGAAAATATTATTTATCTTGGTACACGGAAGACTTCTTGTACCAGAAGCATCTACTGTAGGGTCACGCGTCGCCCTCGGCGTTACTCACCGATGAGTAATTTTTCATGTGTTGCATCACAGAGTGAACGTGGACACACTTGTCACAGTGCTGCTCAAATATTGACGTAACAAACATAACTAACCTCGTTTTTTTTTTATGTTCCACCAGTCAGGCAACCCGTGCTTTTTTGTAGTGTTCATTACAATCAGCTATTGTACTTTTTTTTTAAATTGTCAAAGAGATCCCTCGTATCCTAGATCAAGTAATACGGTGATACTGTGGTCGGTGTGTGGGTCTGACAAAGTCGACGGCGGAGCCACCGCAACAGTATAGTGACAGAGGGGCCCGGTACTTACCGTCGAAGCTTCTTAGCCACATGCAAACTGCATTTTTTTTAATTCATTACTGTCCTTCACACTTGACAATTTTTTACATAAAAAATATTTTTATCGTTCATTAGTTTTTAAGTTCTGCCCCCTTGTATTGCTTCTTACCTCATATTAGTATCGTCATTCCGCGGGTTTAACATTCAAATTGTCCTCTATT
Source organism: Homarus gammarus (assembly GCA_958450375.1). NCBI lineage: Eukaryota > Metazoa > Arthropoda > Malacostraca > Decapoda > Nephropidae > Homarus > Homarus gammarus. The sequence continues at coordinate 188,339 of CAUDMG010004017.1, read as the reverse complement.
ATGGTATAACATAGAAAACAAAAGGATTAAGCAGTTCTTAATGCATTGTACAGAATAGAACAAGATTTCTATTAACACCCAGTATGCGTGGAGGGGCACGGTACTGTGAAGGGTAGGGGCCCGGCCGCGACTCTTTTTTTTTTCCTGAGGGCTTCCGTCGGTTTGAACAAGTGGTGTTTGAAGCGCGGCACCACTGTACAATCAGCCGGTGGCAGCAAGAACTCGTTCTATCTTGGCCGTGCTGGCTAGGTTAGGTTATTATTTGTTTGTATTAGTATCTATTACGTTAGGATATGCAACATTAAGCCAGGCATGAATGATTGTCTCTTATTCTATCTTTCTTACGGAGTGTACAGTGGTGCCGCTCTTCAAACACTCCGACTATGCCGCTTGTTCAAAATGACGGAAACCCTCAGGAAAAAAAAATTCGCGGCTCGGCCTAGTCACACTAAGATTAATGGGATATGTTGATTGTAATAAATGATAGAAAAGTTGTTCAACATAATTCTCGTTTCTCCCAAGTTACAGGTAACAAACACATCAGCCTGGGGTGTGTTGGGGATGGAGGGGGAGGTGGCCCTTGTGCTTGTTCTAGCCTGACTACTTCGTACTGACCTTTTTGTGTTTGTGTCCGCAGGTGAGGCCTTCTGTAGCTGCCCAGCACTGGTGCCACCCCCGGTAAATTATTAATACCGTATTAGACACACGGCTCTTGACCTAAAGCAGCACATAAGTACTGGACACAAAGAGGTGAAGATCCTCTCCCCAGGTCTGTGGCTCAGGGCCCCGCCCAGAGCGTAAGTCAATATTCAGTCTCAAAATACAATTATTGACTTCTTTGAAGTAATTTTTGTCTCGGGGAAGATTTGACGGACTGGTAACAACAATTATTATGCCAGAGGAATATATTGATTGGGTTCTGGGGAATGATTTCAAACGCACGAGAAGTATACTTAAGTACGACGTCATGATGGTGGAAAATTGTGATTGGTCTGTCACTGGTGGATAATAGCAGCTATGATACCTGATAGTGTTGACGTCATTGACATGGAGCTGTAGTGGTGACCGTTGCTGTGACAACTGACTCGCGGTGCACAGCAGACACAGAAATGATTATTATTGCCAACACATCCGTCATCAAAGGTAATTTATCACCGCCTGATTCTGTCGTTAACCGATAGGTTTGATTTGGTATTTTCAACAGTTATGGCTACAATATGTGACTTTTAGGGAAGAACATTCAATTATAAACTTCCTGGCGCTACTACATCAGTCATGGTTATATGTACGTGATAAATTGTGTTATATTTGGTTTGTAATAATAGATGATGGTGATAATGATGATGATAATGATGATAGTGTAATAATCTGTTTTGTTTTAATGACAACCTGTTTTATTGTTTACTCCGCGTCTTTGTGTATTCAAGCTCTATGAAGAGTTCCTCCATTGTGACAAAATTTAGGAAATGAGTTGGTTGTTGACCTCGGAAGAACATAGGTAATTAAGAGGGTTGTAGGTCATAGGTCAAGGCCACTGTTAAAGTTCTGCGCCTATGCCAGCAGGGAGATTTTAAGCTTTGACGAGCATCTTGTTAATGAAGTTTGGCCAGAGCACTGTGTTCACTGGGTCCAGGGGATAGAGGCTGCCTCTCATAGTCTGATTCTCTATCTACTGAGAGACTGGTCGGATTCTAAGAAAATATAGCATAGAGAATATTGAATTAAAGTTTTCAATATAAACAAAAACGCTTTTTGTTTCCACCTCAATAGAGGATCAGTCAAACATACGCTGCCGTTCCTGTACCATACAGCTATTGTCATGCAGTTGACAACAGGGTACTCACCGACCAATGGGAATGACTAGCGACGTGTCGCACCCACTTACAACACACAAGTTGTCACAGAGGAGGGATCTTAGCTGAAACCCAAACACACCAAGACACAGCTGCTTTATACACTTAGGCCAGATAACAACATTCCTCGCTCTGAAAGTCTCTCACAGTACCCGGACAAGTTATGACTAACCCCAGAGTAAATATTTCCACCTCCTACACTACACTGGCCCTTATAAAAAGAAAAAGGAAACATTACCTCTATACTGACTAATAACATACACTTTTCCCATACTACTCAACCTATTTAAACGAAAGTGCATGTTAAAGGTTGGTGATAAACGAGTACCTGGCGGAGATAATGCGTTCCTTCCATATTAAACTATACAGTGTCAGAGAACGACAAATAATGGACGTTCACTTGGGTTATATATGTGTTAGGTTGTTTGCCACTTCTTCTAATTTATATGCTTAGTAATTTTGTTCATAACATTCCTAAAACTAACAAGTAATGTAACCGTAGATTAAAATCCTCAAACGGGACCCGGTGAAAGTAAACCATTACTTAACCTAACCAAATATACCTTAAACTAAACTAACCTACTATACCATGATGTAATTTAACTTTAAATAACCTAATGTACCATAAACTACCTCTAACCAAAGCTACCCTAACATGATCTAATTTAACTTAGCCAAATATACCATAATCTAATTTAACTTTATTTAAGATAACTTAGAATAAAATAATCTAATCAGGCCTACTTTAACATACTCTAACATATTATAATCGAATTAAACTTAAACCTGAACTTAATAATCATAGTCCAATTTACCTAACTTAACCTAATATACCACAATCAAATTTCACCTAATCAACCTAACTTTCCCAAACCTTGACTAACGTAACCCTAACTTAATTGAATTTTGTTTAAGTAAATCTGACGTTATGTCTACCCACCCTAACTTAACCGAAGCTAGCTTACATAAGCCTAACGGCACTTTACATAACTTAAACTAATCTAATAACATAACCTAACATAATCTGGCCTAACTTAACCAGGCCTTACTTACCCTAAACCCAACTTTACCAAACATAATCTAAATTAGCTTATCCTAACTTACTTAAACCTAAAGTAATGTGACTTAACCTGGCTTGATCTAACCAAACTTCACCCAACGATCAGCACTGAGTATCAATAAGGCTGTAAGCTCGACTGATTCTTGTAAGCAGGAAATCTCTCAATGAGGAAAACACACACACACACACACACACACACACACACACACACACACACACACACACACTACTATCACCCCAAAACCGTAGTCATGCACGTCAACACTGCCACCACTCCAGTGCAAGCTCCACCAGTTACAGTGGGTGCCCATCCTCTCCAGTTAGTGCAGTCTGCCAATCTCCTGGGTGTAACTATAAACTACAAACTGGACTGGAAGGCCCATGTAAACAACACAATCAAGGCAGCCTCGTGCCGACTCTACATGCTACGACGACTCAGGTCAGTTGGGGCACCCACGCCAGAGTTGAGGACTATCTACAACGCATTTATTCTCCCCAAATTAACGTATGCGTCACCAGCCTGGTCGTCTTCTCTCAACTCTACCCAACAACGTCAGCTAGAGAAGGTACAGAAAAGGGCCTGCAGAATCATGCTCGGCGCAGACTACTCCGGCTACAACAACGCTCTCTCCACCCTGGAAATGTCATCCCTCAGTGACCTCCACCGCCATGCACTAGCAGAGTTTAGCAGTGGACTACTGCACCGTCTTCGGCATCGCCACCTATTGCCACCGGCAGTCCCTCGCCCACCTCCGCCACTACAGCAAAATTCAGCCGATAAGAGCCTGCACTGATAGATATAAGAATAGCACCATCCCATCTATTGTTAAAATAATAAACAGCTCCTGATTTATGTACTGTACAGCCCTGTAAATGTATTGAACGTATATTATTATGTCTAAATCACATGTAAGTTTGTATATTTTCTGCCACTGGCTGCAACTCTATTAATAAACCGTTTATTATTATTATTATTATTTTTATTATTATTATTATTTTACTACTACTACTTTGCTGACACTCGGAATCGAGTATACGATCATCCACCTATGGTACAATGATACGAGTATTAATGAATGTCACCTTCGTTGGTGAGCTTTGAGGTGACTCATCGTTGCGAGTAACATGGCCAGTCCAGCAGAGTTGTTCATGGATTATGGTAGTCTAGATGTTCCTACGGTTAGTGTCAGCGAGAATACTGGCATTTGTTCTCTTGTCTTCCCAGCAAACTCGGAGGATGGAACGTAGAAGACGTTGGTGAAAGCTTTCAAGTGCCTTGAGGTGCCTCCTGTATGTGGCCCATGTCTCGCTGCCATACGAAAGGGTGGGGAGGACCACTGCTCGATACACGTGAGCTTTGTAGATAATTTCAACTCCATACAGCTGAAGACACGGGTATGGAGTCTACCAAAAGCTTTAGATGCACATCTGATCCGATGTTGAATCTTTTCATCGATCTCCGCGGTGGTGGACAGGTGGGATTCAAGGTACTGGAAGTGGTTAACATTGGAGAGAGTAGTACCGTTAAGCTGGATGGATGGCTTAGGTGTTGTTGAACCAGGGGCAGGCTGAAAGGGAATCTGAGTCTTACGTACATTCACCTCAAGGCCAAAGTGTGCATACGCATCTGCATAGGTGTTCAGAATCTCCTCTAGGACGCATTCAGTGTGAGCGACGAATGTGAGATCGTCTGCATACTGAAATTCAGTGGTGGAAGCAGCCGACACCTTTGTTTCTGCGTAGAGTTGTTTGTGTTGAAAGTCCCTTCATCTGGTACTTAATGTCCACCCCGCTGGCATAATTGGCACTGACACGAGTAAGGAAGGCAGTTTAAGAAAATGAAAAAGAGTGTTGGTGCCAGTACACATCCCTCTTTTACCCCCGTTTGGATGGGGAAGAACTGAAACTGGGTACCATTGTGTAGGACACTAGCGTTCATGCCTTCGTGGAGTTTTCTCACAATGGCAATGAATTTTGGTGGACAGCCAAAACAGCTTTCCTGTTGACTGAGACGAAGGCCTTAGTAAGGTCAATGAAGGCCATTGTAATAAAGACTTTTATTTCTTCTTCTTAGTTCTTCAAACGTGGGTTTGAGGAAGGAGCTGTGTGGGAATAGGATATGGCAGGGCACGAAATGTTTTGATTCATCGGCTCGTCACCAACTGAGTTATGATGCTGATAGCGACGCAAGCGAGGTGTGGGAGAGATCAAGCTGTTGACATATTCAGCATGACCTGCGCCCGACCTCTGTGATACATCAAGCTCAGCGTGAATAACCGTCGACAGTTGAATCAGTGTTGCATAACTTGGTGAATGAGTTGACGATTATTCATTTGGGTGTATATTTATATAAAGCAAAGGTGCTATTACAGTGGACCCCAGGGCCTACCTGGTCATCATCAAACAACTGGGGCCTCAACTGACGTCACCACAGTTGCTGGAGGATCGGATTTTTTCACACTTAATTTTTCCAACATTTGCGGCCTGAGATCCAATTTTTCTTCTGTGGAGCACCCCCTATTAACCTCTTCCCCCGATCTCTTACTGCTATCTAAACTTCAACTGACCAAAGCAGCTTCACCCAAACATTTTCAAGTCCCCAACTAAAACCTTTATACCTCTTTCCGTTCTAAGGGAGGTGTATGCGCCTACTGCAACACACGTACACCTATAGCTCGACTCACGGATCTTGAATCTTCTCTTTTTGATGTCATGTGCCTCAAAATATCTTTACCAATTGTAACTATATTTCTTTGTTTCCTGTACTGTTCTCCCAGCTCTACTAACTATTTGGAACTCTGACTATCGATTTCCTTGCCATGAGTCGTTGCTATCCACACACCCCAACACCGAGATCCTCTACTTAGGGGATTTCAATGTAAATCACAGAGTGCCTTGGCTCGTCAAGGGATGACCCAGTAGGGTGTGTCAATTTAGGGGGTGAACTGGCTAAATTGAAAATCGAGTAATTTGGTAGCAATTTATTGTAGTCTTTAAGCATGCAAAACAATATTCTGGCATAAATTTTTTTTTATAATAAGTCCTACCTACATCAAATGGATATTTAAATGTACATATTTGTGAATTTATAACATAACCAGCGTTTGCACACATGTTACTGTTTCAAGTTTCAAATTATTATATTTTTTTATCCGAAGTCTATTTGAAAGTAACCAATGCCTTCATACTCTCTTTGCTTTGGTTTCTTGTCATCAGTAGTCTGCTTGCTATTTGTGCTTTGATGTAACCTTCTCGCCTCTCGTGGCTGTAAACATGGCCCGCTGCTTCTGTGACCATTTTCACACATCTCTCCACACTTTGAGTGTGGGAAGGCCACTTCGGCACCTGCATTGGAGTCTCTTTAAGGTTTCTCAATTCTTGGCTAGTTAGACTTGTTGTCAATGGTGGCTCTAAGACTTCCAAACTCAAGTCAACCAATTCTGACAATTTGGTGGCATTGACGTTTATTGGGGGAACTTTTCTTGAATGAAACGAACAGTCTCCCAACTGGTCGTCATCTATTAGCGTTCCTCTAATCTTTAGAATGACTTCTACAGCCTCGGTTCGGAGATTGGTACATTGACTGCAAAGCATTGCTTGCAAAACTGCTTCTGATCGAGCATACCAAGCGGACCTTCTTGCCACAGGTAACACGATGTCCCTCACTACCTTCCTCTGTGTTCTTACTAGCTGCAATTGAAACAAAAGGTGATTGGGCCCATCCACCCACATAGGATTAAGTTTCACACTAAACCACTGGGGAAGATAAACTCCAATAATAAATTCAACAATTAACCTCAAATTCTTCAGCACTTTGCCCTTCAATTCGTGTTTGGAAATCCAAATCCTGCAGAAACGAAGAGCTGTAGTTAACCAACGGCTGTGACTGACAGGTCCAATCTCCAAGAGAGCCAATGACTGAGTCACTTCTCCTGATCTTATTGCTTGGGCAATACGATAAGCATAGGATTGATCTGTGCTGAGATCTTTGATGACTCCTTCAGACAACGCCGGAAGGGGAGGGCCAACTTCGACCTTTGGAAAGGTTGCATTTATTTCTAGCTGTGTTGCTTCATCCAGCATGATGCCAAGGGGACCTGACCACTTGTTGTTGCTCTTTGTAGGACCATCAAGTTCCTGGATGAGATGACGAAGAGGTAGCTCCCCTGTATGTAAATCACATACAATCCAAACAAGTCTTCTTCCTAGTTTTTTCTCTAAATGCGTCATTACACCCCCCTGCCATCCGGTGTTCACTGCAGTTGAATCTCCACCAACAGCCTGCAGTGAACTGCCAAGTCCTCTCTCCTGAACCCAACATAAAATATGATCAGCAATGACCTCTGCATGTTTCTTCCCTTCTACTTCAGTTTCGGGAGCAAAGTGAAACAAAAACCGACCACCAGGCTCAGAACAGACAGAGTAGTGTTCTTCTTTGATGAGACCTGGAAACTTTCTGTTCACTCCCTCTACTTCTAGCAAAACTTTTGTGTCATCTATTCTTCCATCAAACAAAAGACAGGAGAGCCCTCCCTCGCTTAAATCTTTTTCATGCTGATCAGATATTTCCTTCGTTATTTTTTCTTGTGCTCTTCTAATTTTATTATGATCTATCACCAAAGATACATCCTCTCGGCTGATGAGGCCTGCATCTATCCAAGCGGCAGTTGCAATTTCTGCAGCCTCACGAAGTCCAGCATGGTGGCGAATACTAGCTAAAGCAATGTTTGAAATATTTCTTGTGTTGTATTTCATTTTCTTTGGTAAAGGTTCAGATGGCTCTTTGGAACTATCATCTGATGTTGCTTCCTGTTCATCAGAAGAACTATCAAAGAAGTGATAAACATCTTGACACAGCTATTCCTCTCTTTGGATGGCTTCTTCACTCTTCATTTTCTTCTTTTGTTCCCTCTCTCGGATTTGTTCTCTCTTCTTGGCATTAGCAATCTGCTTCTTTGTTTCTGAATAATCTATTGAACCCATTTGCATACTTCCTTGGCCTTCTGCCTTTGTCCTCTGTGCCTTTATAAATTCAAGCTCTAAAACAGGGATCTTCTTTTCACGAGGACAACCACAATCAATGTGGGAATTATTTTCTCTCTTACCTGAGTGAGAACAGTTGGATTCAGAACATAATTGTATGGAGCACTTGCAGGTCAAAATGTCAAACAGAGTATCAAGTGTGTGCAGAAATTCATTTTTCCTGGCCAAGTTTCCTTTACCAAGTGATGTTTCAACTGCTTTGTGCCATAATTTCGTTAGTTTTAGCTCAATAGTTCGACACTGATTAATCACAGGTGGTTTGAATAGTGCATTAGCTTTTGTCCATTGATGCAGAAGAGGGACTATCATGTCATTTATGAGTTCTTTATCTGTATAGTTCCTTCTGTCCTTTGCATTTTTTTCTCGAAGGAGTAACCCTAATCTTAGCATGTCTCTCACTGTTGGAAGTTCTGATACAGGAAGCTCCTTCCCTTTACCAACTAGCAGGCTCAAGTGGGTTGACAACTGACTTCTTGTCTTCAATTTTGACATCTTCACACTATCTGACAAATAGAAAAATATTTCAATGTTTCATAATTCAATTGTTGTTTCAAAAAATATCAATTTTTTTTTTTAAAATGCTGTAACAGAAATAACATAATAATTTCTTAGAACATAATGTTTTATACAATGATATAAGTAACTGCGACAATCAATATGCCCTACTTACAATAATTAAAATGTAGAATTCGTCTGGTAGAGTAGGTGCAAGTGCAATGAGAGCAAACCACCGTCTATGATATCTAGAAGGAGAGTGAGCCGGGCGCCTTATCCTCACGCTTGGTACAAGTCAAAACAAGAATTAAACTGTCCCACACGGAGAGCCTGTTCATGTTCATGTTCTGACATGCATATTGTACACAAGCTATAGAACCATAAAATACTCCAAAATCCATATGCTTACATGAGATTAGTTAATATCAAGTGAATAATTCTAATCAAGTCTCATTAATTTGTTGAAATACTGATATTTGAAACTTTAAGGTATAATTGATGTAGGTGAGGGTTATTTCAATTCATTTTTGTTTGCTAATCTCAAGTTTAGACATAAAGAGGCACAATATTTTGACTACCAAATTTGATTTTTAACATGTTGACAAAATTGACACACCCTACTGCTCAGTCGCACAGACAGGAACGGATTGCACTGCTACCTAGATCCCAGTGCATAAACGACCATCTTATTTGTGCCGCTCATGTAAAGAGTTGTGACAAGAGACTCTTGGCAGGCATCTCTGCCTCTCCCCATCGGCACTTGACTATCGCCATAAGACTTTTGGGGAATAGGGGTTTGATGATGATGAGAGGTATGATGAGCTGGATGATGGTTGCACGTGAGTTGATTTATGTGGTAAGGCAGGAGCACAGGCTACAACCACACATCTTGGCTCTACCTTTTCCTGATCCAGTGGTGCAAGTGTTGCAACGACTGGGAAGAGAGAGAGTTGCAATGGACTGCCGATAGCCCAGTTTGTTGGGTTTCGTCTTAGTAGCCTGTCCATCATGCATTGCCTTCATCCACTAGTGACTAGTGGGACAGTGCATAGGCCCACTGGCATGTGTACATGCCAGTGTATGTGGTGAGAATAGTAGTGGTGTAGGTAGTAGTGGAGGAAGTAGTAGTAGTGGAGGTAGTAGTGGTAGAGGTAATAGTGGTGGAGGTAGAGGTAGTGGGAATATAGTAGTGGTGGAGGTAGTAGTAGTGGAGGTAGAGGTGGTAGAGGTAATAGTGGAGGAGGTAGAGGTGGTGGGAATAGTAGTGGTGGAGGTGGTAGTAGCAGTGGAGGTTGTAATAGTGGAGGTAGTAGTTGTGGAGGTAGAGGTGGTAGAGGTAATGGTGGAGGAGGTAGAGGTGGTGGGAATAATAGTGGTGGAGGCAGTAGTAGTGGAGGTAGTAGTGGTAAAGGTAATAGTGTTAGAGGTAGTAGTGGTGGAGGTAGTAGTAGTGGAGGTAGAGGTGGCTTAGCTAGTAGTAGTAGAGGTAATAGTGGTGTTGGTAGTAGTGGTGGAGGTAGTAGTGGAAGAGGTAGTAGTGGTAGAGGTAATAGTGGTGGAGGTAGTAGTGGTGAGGTAGTAGTGGTGGAGGTAGTAGTAGTGGAGGTATATGTGGTAGAGGAAATAGTGGTGGAGGTAGAGGTGGTGGAGGTAGTAGTGGTGGGAATAGTAGTGGTGGAGGTAGCAGTAGTGGAGGTAGTAGTGGTAGAGATAATAGTGGTGCAGGTAGTAGTGGTGGAGGTAATAGTGGTGGAGGTAGTAGTTGTGGAGGTAGTAGTGGTAGAGGAAATAGTGGTGGTGGTAGTAGTGGTGGAGAAAGTAGTGGTGGGAATAGTAGTGGTGGAGGTAGTAGTGGTGAGGTAGTAGTGGTGGAGCTCACGGCAGCCCTCACGGACCACATAATAGCCCAGAATGCAACAGGGGAAGTGCATACCAGCGAAGTAAATAAGATTCGTAGGTCCATTACGACAGATCGACAGCACTGCCAAAATGAAAAGTTGCAGCAACGATTGCTGCAGGTTCCAGAAAATTTGAAAAAAAAAGTAGCTATAGCGCAGGAGGTAGGCGCCTCGAACTGGTTAACTACGTTACCGATAAGGGCAATTGGTTTCAGTCTTAATAAACAAGAATTTACAGATGCCATTGCTCTAAGGTACGGTTGGCCAGTAGAAGGATTGCCCTCCCAATGCGTGTGTGGCTCTTCCTATGATGGCGATCACGCCATGGTGTGGAAGAAGGGGGGCTTCATATGCATGAGGCATGACGAGGTAAGGGATCTCACAGCAAATATGTTGAAGGAAATCTGCCGGGACGTCATGGTTGAACCGACCCTCTTTCCATTGGATGGCGAGATCTTCCAACACAGGACTTCAAACACATCTAACGAAGCCCGCGTGGACGTCAGTGCTCGAGGATTCTGGACGCGGGGACAGCGAGCTTTCTTCGACATCAGGATTTTTGATCCCATGGCCGCATGTCACCGTAACCTAGCTCTCGATGCTGCACATAGGAGGAACGAGAACGACAAGAGAAGGGCATATGGGGAGAGAATTCAAAACGTTGATCAAGGCAGCTTCACTCCTCTAGTGTTCACAACCTCTGGTGGGATGGGCCGAAGTGCAAGATGTTTCTACGCCAGACTCGCGGAGTTGATCTCCGAACAGAAGCAGCAGCCCAGAAGTTATGTTACAGCCTGGATGAGATGTCGACTGTCTTTCTCTCTTCTTCGGTCGGGTTTGCTCTGCCTCAGGGGAACGAGAGCTTCTGCCCTTACTCCAACAACTGCTGCAGATATTGACTATGAGGTTACAGTCACTGAATGCCGCATGGATCTGCGGCTCAACTAATTTGACACAGATAGGATAGCTTCTTATGTAATAGGATATTTAATATTAAGGTAAATAAATGGCCTGCGAAGGTGTGGCTATTGGGGGAGGCTGGAGGCCACGGTGGTGGAGGTAATAGTAGTGGAGGTAGTAGTGGTAGAGGAAATAGTGGTGGAGGTAGAGGTGGTGGAGGTAGTAGCGGTGTGAATAGTAGTGGTGGAGGTAGTAGAAGTGGAGGTAGTACTGGTGGAGGTAGTAGTGGTGGAGGTAGTAGTGGTAGAGGAAATAGTGGTGGTGGTAGTAGTGGTGGAGGTAGTAGTGGTGGGAATAGTAGTGGTGGAGGTAGTAGTGGTGAGGTAGTAGTGGTGGAGGTAGTAGTAATGGAGGTAGTAGTGGTAGAGAAAATAGTGGTGGAGGTAGAGGTGGTGGAGGTAGTAGTGGTGGGAATAGTAGTGGTGGAGGTAGTAGTAGTGGAGGTAGTACTGGTGGAGGTAGTAGTGGTGGAGATAGTAGTGGTGGAGGTAATAGTGGTGCAGGTAGTAGTGGTGGAGGTAATAGTGGTGCAGGTAGTAGTGGTAGAGGAAATAGTGGTGGAGGTAGTAATGGTAGAGGAAATAGTGGTGGTGGTAGCAGTGGTGGAGGTAGTAGTGGTAGAGGAAATAGTGGTGGTGGTAGTAGTGCTGGAGGTAGTAGTGGTGGGAATAATGGTGGTGGAGGTAGTAGTGGTGGGAATAATGGTGGTGGAGGTAGTAGTGGTGGTAGTAGTAGTGGTAGAGGATATAGTGATGGAGGAAGTAGATGTGGAGGTAGTAGTGGTGGAGGAAATAGTGGTGGTGGTAGTAGTGGTAGAGGTAGTAATGGTGGGAATAATGGTGGTGGAGGTAGTAGTGGTGGTAGTAGTAGTGGTAGAGGATATAGTGGTGGTGGTAGTAGTGGTGGAGGTAGTAGTGGTAGAGGAAATAGTGGTGGTGGTAGTAGTGGTGGAGGTAGTAGTGGTGGGAGTAATGGTGGTGGAGGTAGTAGTGGTGGTAGTAGTAGTGGTAGAGGAAATAGTGATGGAGGAAGTAGTTGTGGAAGTAGTAGTGGTGGAGGAAATAGTGGTGGTGGTAGTAGTGGTGGAGGTAGTAGTGGTAGAGGAAATAGTTGTGGTGGTAGTAGTGGTGGAGGTAGTAGTGGTAGAGGAAATAGTGGTGGTGGTAGTAGTGGTGGAGGTAGTAGTGGTAGAGGAAATAGTGGTGGTGGTAGTAGTGGTGGAGAAAGTAGTGGTGGGAATAGTAGTGGTGGAGGTAGTAGTGGTGAGGTAGTAGTGGTGGAGCTCACGGCAGCCCTCACGGACCACATAATAGCCCAGAATGCAACAGGGGAAGTGCATACCAGCGAAGTAAATAAGATTCGTAGGTCCATTACGACAGATCGACAGCACTGCCAAAATGAAAAGTTGCAGCAACGATTGCTGCAGGTTCCAGAAAATTTGAAAAAAAAAGTAGCTATAGCGCAGGAGGTGGGCGCCTCGAACTGGTTAACTACGTAACCGATAAGGGCAATTGGTTTCAGTCTAAATAAACAAGAATTTACAGATGCCATTGCTCTAAGGTACGGTTGGCCAGTAGTTGGTTTGCCCTCCCAATGCGTGTGTGGCTCTTCCTATGATGGCGATCACGCCATGGTGTGGAAGAAGGGGGGCTTCATATGCATGAGGCATGACGAGATAAGGGATCTCACAGCAAATATGTTGAAGGAAATCTGCCGGGACGTCATGGTTGAACCGACCCTCCTTCCATTGGATGGCGAGATCTTCCAACACAGGACTTCAAACACATCTAACGAAGCCCGCGTGGACGTCAGTGCTCGAGGATTCTGGACGCGGGGACAGCGAGCTTTCTTCGACATCAGGATTTTTGATCCCATGGCCGCATGTCACCATAACCTAGCTCTCGATGCTGCACATAGGAGGAACGAGAACGACAAGAGAAGGGCATATGGGGAGAGAATTCAAAACGTTGATCAAGGCAGCTTCACTCCTCTAGTGTTCACAACCTCTGGTGGGATGGGCCGAAGTGCAAGATGTTTCTACGCCAGACTCGCGGAGTTGATCTCCGAACAGAAGCAGCAGCCCAGAAGTTATGTTACAGCCTGGATGAGATGTCGACTGTCTTTCTCTCTTCTTCGGTCGGGTTTGCTCTGCCTCAGGGGAACGAGAGCTTCTGCACCTACTCCAACAACTGCTGCAGATATTGACTATGAGGCTACAGTCACTGAATGCCGCATAGATCTGCGGCTCAACAAATTTATCACAGATAGGATACCTTCTTATGTATTAGGATATTTAATATTAAGGTAAATAAATGGCCTGCGAAGGTGTGGCTATTGGGGGAGGCTGGAGGCCACGGTGGTGGAGGTAATAGTAGTGGAGGTAGTAGTGGTAGAAGAAATAGTGGTGGAGGTAGAGGTGGTGGAGGTAGTAGAAGTGGAGGTAGTACTGGTGGAGGTAGTAGTGGTGGAGGTAGTAGTGGTAGAGGAAATAGTGGTGGTGGTAGTAGTGGTGGAGGTAGTAGTGGTGGGAATAGTAGTGGTGGAGGTAGTAGTAGTGAGGTAGTAGTGGTGGAGGTAGTAGTAGTGGAGGTAGTAGTGTTAGAGGAAATAGTGGTGGAGGTAAGGTGGTGGAGGTAGTAGTGGTGGGAATAGTAGTGGTGGAGGTAGTAGTAGTGGAGGTAGTACCGGTGGAGGTAGTAGTAGTGGAGATAGTAGTGGTGGAGGTAATAGTGGTGCAGGTAGTAGTGGTGGAGGTAATAGTGGTGCAGGTAGTAGTGGTGGAGGTAATAGTGGTGGAGGAATTAATGGTAGAGGAAATAGTGGTGGTGGTAGCAGTGGTGGAGGTAGTAGTAGTAGAGGAAATAGTGGTGGTGGTAGTAGTGGTGGAGGTAGTAGTGGTGGGAATAATGGTGGTGGAGGTAGTAGTGGTGGGAATAATGGTGGTGGAGGTAGAAGTGGTGGTAGTAGTAGTGGTAGAGGATATAGTGATGGAGGAAGTAGATGTGGAGGTAGTAGTGGTGGAGGAAATAGTGGTGGTGGTAGTAGTGGTAGAGGTAGTAGTGGTGGGAATAATGGTGGTGGAGGTAGTAGTGGTGGTAGTTGTAGTGGTAGAGGATATAGTGGTGGTGGTAGCAGTGGTGGAGGTAGTAGTGGTAGAGGAAATAGTGGTGGTGGTAGTAGTGGTGGAGGTAGTAGTGGTGGGAGTAATGGTGGTGGAGGTAGTAGTGGTGGTAGTAGTAGTGGTAGAGGATATAGTGATGGAGGAAGTAGTTGTGGAGGTACTATTGGTGGAGGAAATAGTGGTGGTGGTAGTAGTGGTGGAGGTAGTAGTGGTAGAGGAAATAGTTGTGGTGGTAGTAGTGGTGGAGGTAGTAGTGGTAGAGGAAATAGTGGTGGCGGTAGTAGTGGTGGAGGAAGTAGTGGTAGAGGAAATAGTGGTGGTGGTAGTAGTGGTGGAGGTAGTAGTGGTGGGAATAGTAGTGGTGGAGGTAGTAGTGGTAGAGGTAATAGTGGTGGAGGTTGTTAGGTTCTGAATAATAAGTTCTATATACAGGAGAGAACACAAACACCTGTATAGTTTTGTAGGTTCGGTTTACTGGATAAGAGTATGGACACAAGGGAGAGCAGCGGTCTCCCTTACCTAGGCTCCTTGTCAACTGCTATAGGCGACGTATGGCAAGTGATACATTAGCAGCTTCCATACGTCGCCAGGCACATTAATTAGGCATGTGGGATATGGTAATAACATTGCCACACGCTGCTAGCTACATAAATGGAGCACATACATAATATACATACATGACATATAATCCAGCATACATAATATACATACACCTCCCTCCCCCCTATACGCTCATAGCAAAGTCTTGAGCGGACCTTTTCTTTTGGATCCGTTCTGAGCGTCGAGGGACTTCATCACTGGGAAGGGTATGGGACTCAACACTGGTGGCGGGGCCAGCAGACGGCATTGTTACGGGTCGGAGGAAACGGCGGTTCCTCCACCACACACGACCACTGGGTAACCGCACCTGGTAGTCCCGTGACCTGCCGAGACCCATAACTACGCCTACTTTGTCCCAACGTAGGGAGGTCGGGTCCTGAACACGGACTTGGGTGCCGACACTCAACCTGGGGAGAGAACGGGCGTGGTCATTGTAGCGGGCGACGACGTCCTGAACACGTTCGGCGGCTCGGCGATCACAATCCTCTGTCTTGGCCTGCCACTCCTTGGAGAAGGATTGAGGGTGAGCAGGGACACAAGAACGAAGGGGGCGTCCATACAAGACCTGGGCAGGGGAGCGTCCGGTGTAGTTAGGTGTGTTGCGGAGTTCAAGAAGACCCCTGTCGAAGGCCTCGCAGTCAATGTTCCCAGAAGGGGCCACCTTAAGGATGAGGTGCTTCAGGGATTTGACAGCAGCCTCAGCGTGGCCGTTGGACTGCGGGTAATGGGGCGATGACAACACATGCCGGACTCCCCATCGGTCAAGGAACGCAGCAAAGTCCCGGCTTGTGAACTGAGGCCCTCCGTCGGTTCGCAGGCGTACAGGAACGCCCACGTCACGGAAGTAGTGGCGGAACTTGCTGATGGTGGCGGCAGACGTCGTGTCATTACCGCACTTGATGACAACCGGCCAACCAGAGAGACGGTCGACGATAACGAGGAAGGACTTTCCTGACACACAGAAAAAGTCGGCCGACACAGACTCAAAGGGGCGGGTGGGGTTGTCGTCACTCATAAAGGGTTCCTGCTGCTGGCTGGGTTGTAATACGTGGCGGGGCTTACACACCTGGACAGCATTGGAGATGTCGGGGTCGATGCCAGGCCGGAACACAGTCTGTCTTGCACGCCGTTTGGTGGCCTCGGCTCCACAGTGACTGTCGTGGAGGCGAGCCAAGGCGTGGAGACTTGAAGCAGCAGGGACAACTACCGAAGGGGAGGTGTCACTGGCCAGAGGTAGGGGTAGGGCGGCAGCAGGGTAGTTGCTGCTCCCTTCGTGCACCCTGTTGGCGTGTTTTACCTCGAGAATCGGTGTTGGGAAGTCCTGGGAGATGATGGCCAACTCTTGGCAATGTCTGTAGGACAGCAAAGGAGTCGGGACGCCATTATGCACATCAATCCAGGCTTGACACGACCTGTTGCCAAAGGTGACGTGTGCATAGAGTGAACCTAGGGCCGGGGTCATCTGTGAACCATCTGCCATAAAGCGGAGATCCTTGGGGGGCGGTCCTAGATCACTTGGAGAGAGCCCCAAGCATTGCAAATGCTGGGGACCGATGACTGTAGCATCAGCGCCGGTGTCGGGCAACATCTGAAGACGGGATGACACACCGCCGTAGGTCACGATGACGCTGATGTACTGGGGGACTTTGGTCCTGGGACGCGGGGGGGAGCACACATTCCTAATGTGGCTCGAGCGTTGTCAGGAGTCGTCGTGCCTCTGATTGGAAGGCTGTGGGCGGCCCTCTCTGGTGGAAGGGGGCTGAAGCTTCCGCCGACGCGGTCCCTTGGGTATGTTGGAAGGGCAACACTTGTCATAGTGGCCCAGACGACCACACACATTGCACTGGACGCGTTTGGCTGGGCACCGTACTGTGAGTGACCAGTGGCCCTTACGGTCACAACTGTTGCAGGTAGACTGAGCAGCTGGACACACCTGTGTTCCGTGCTGCTTACCACAGTTGTTGCAAAATAAACCGGGCGTGGACGTGGTGGGCGAAGGCGTAGGAACAGACTTCTTGTCCTTCTTGTACCGGGACACAGCGCGTACAGCTGTAGGGGGAGCACGGATGGCAGAGGTGGCACACCTGGCAGCCTCATAGGAGCGACATATCGTCAACACATCCTTAAGAGAAGAGGAAGAGTCGAGGGAGGTGAGGCGTTGGACAAGTTCCTCGTCCTTAACACCCATCAGGATCACCTGCCTCAACTGGGTCTCCTCGCACTGCTGGTGGTGGCCTGGACATATATCTACCTCTTCCGAGGCTCTCTTAAGACGCACGTAAAAGGCATCAAAAGACTCACCCTCCATCTGTCTGCAGCTAAACAATTCCCTCCTGCGCAGAGCTTCATTCTGCTGTCCTTTGATGTGCCGTTGTAGAACGTCCAGTACCTCCTCTACAGACAGCGAAGAGGTTGGGGGTACCTGCAACGTATGTTCCAAGACACGCTGAATTTCCAAGGACAGGCACATACGCAGCTGGATGAGTTGTTTAGGCTGTGACAAACTCTGGAGATCCACCATTGTAGAATAATCAGTCCACCGTCGCCGCCATTCACGAAAAGTCTGGAAAGTCTCATCAGGCTTCAAGATGGGCGGCGTTTGAGCTGCTGCTTTAGGTGGGGCTGGGGGGCGTGAAGGAAGCATGGATGAGGTATCTGAACCAGTCAGTACCGAGGCAGTGTTAGAGCCAGGGGCTTGGTTAACAGTGAGGCGAGATATCAAGGCTTCAAACCGTTCACTGTCTTCCAATCTCCGTTGGTTGTCTCGTTCTGCCTCTGCTTGCCTTCTGTGCTCATCCGCCAAACGTCTGTGGGCTTCATCCTCGCGTTTCTCATCTCTCATAAACTTCAGTAAAGCAATTATCTCTGGAGACAACGCTGAATATTGAGGTGAGGGACTGCGCGATGTGGGGGCTGGAGCGTCGTGGCCGGCCTGGTCATCCATCTCTGCGGGGCTATCACCCGCCTGAGTCATCCAGACGCTGGGTCCACGGCTACGTAAGGCGTGAGACATAACTACTTCCTCTGTGTACTATGTCTTAAATCAGTGTTGACCGGTCAGCCCGTCGTATCAACAAGATTTCAGACAAAAAATTAATTAAATACACAGATAAGTAGGTTATATATATAAAATATATATAAGGAAGCCGCGCGGTCAGCGAGTGTTAGTACGTGTATGTGTGTGAGTGTGTCCCGGGCCGGCAAAGCGTCTCGCCCCAGCTGTGAGGGGGGGTGGAGGCGGCGCTGTGAGGGGGTGGAGGGAGAGGCGCGGCGACTCCCAGTCAGTCCAGTTACCCTCAGAACGCGGTCAGAGACGGGTGCACTGAACTCTACTCCTTACAAATGCCCAGAACGTGCCGTATACCTTGGGAATCCTTTAGAACAAGGTCACACATGAATGGCACGAAACACACAATGCACTAAACACTTCACAGAAAATCACTGTCACTGACACTGCTCAAAGTTGCTGAGATTCTTCGAGGAGAGATGACGCGCGGGAGTTGACCCAAGCGAGAGAGGAGTCCGTACGCCGGCTTTCCACAAAGTTTGCGCTATCACTCGTAATTATCCAGTAAGATCGGATCACTGCGCCATGTTAGGTTCTGAATAATAAGTTCTATATACAGGAGAGAACACAAACACCTGTATAGTTTTGTAGGTTCGGTTTACTGGATAAGAGTATGTACACAAGGGAGAGCAGCGGTCTCCCTTACCTAGGCTCCTTGTCAACTGCTATAGGCGACGTATGGCAAGTGATACATTAGCAGCTTCCATACGTCGCCAGGCACATTAATTAGGCATGTGGGATATGGTAATAACATTGCCACACGCTGCTAGCTACATAAATGGAGCACATACATAATATGCATACATGACATATAATCCAGCATACATAATATACATACAGAGGTAGTAGTGGTGGAGGTAATAGTGGTGGAGGTAGTAGTGGTAGAGGATACAGTGATGAAGGAATTAGTTGTGGAGGTAGTAGTGGTAGAGGAAATAGTGGTGGTGTTAGTAGTGGTGGAGGTAGTAGTGGTGGGAATATAAGTGGTGGAGGTAGTAGTGGTGAGGTAGTAGTGGTGGAGGTAGTAGTAGTGGAGGTAGTAGTGGTAGAGGAAATAGTGGTGGAGGTAGAGGTGGTGGAGGTAATAGTGGTGCAGGTAGTAGTGGTGGAGGTAGTAGTGGTGGTAGAAGTAGTGGAAGAGGAAATAGTGACGGAGGAAGTAGTTGTGGAGGTAGTAGTGGTGGAGGAAATAGTGGTGGTGGTAGTAGTGGTGGAGGTAGTAGTGGTGGGAATAGTTGTGGTGGAGGTAGTAGTAGTGGAGGTAGTACTGGTGGAGGTAGTAGTGGTGGAGATAGTAGTAGTGGAGGTAGTAGTGGTAGAGGTAGTAGTGGTGGTGGTAGTAGTGGTGGTGGTAGTAGTAGTGGTGGAGGTAGTAGTGGTGGTGGTAGTTGTGGTGGAAGTAGTAGTGGTGGAGGTCGTAGTGGTGGTGGCAGTAGTGGTGGTGGTAGTATTGGTGGGAATAGTAGTGGTGGAGGAAGTAGTGGTGGTGGTAATAGTGGTTGGTGGAATAGTAGTGGTGGAGGTAGTAGTGGTGCAGGTAGTAGTGGTGGAGGTAATAGTGGTGCAGGTAGTAGTGGTGAAGGTAATAGTGGTGCAGGTAGTAGTGGTGGAGGTAGTAGTGGTGGCAGAAGTAGTGTTAGAGGAAATAGTGATGGAGGAAGTAGTTGTGGAGGTAGTAGTGGTGGAGGAAATAGTGGTGGTGGTAGTAGTGGTGGAGGTAGTAGTGGTGGGAATAATGGTGGTGGAGGTAGTAGTGGTGGGAATGATGGTGGTGGAGGTAGGAGTGGTGGTGCTAGTAGTGGTAGAGGATAGAGTGGTGGTGGTAGTAGTGGTGGAGGTAGTAGTGGTAGAGGAAATAGTTGTGGTGGTAGTAGTGGTGGAGGTAGTAGTGGGGGAGGTTGTAATGGTGGAGGTAATAGTGGTGGAAGTAGTTGTGGTAGAGGTAATTGTGGTGAAGGTAGTAGTGGTGGAGGTAGAAGTGGTGGAAATAGTAGTGGTGGAGGTAGAAGGTGGAGGTAATAGTGGTGGAGGTTGAAGTGGTGGAGGTAGTGGTGGTGGAGGTAGTAGTGGTGGTGGTAGTGGCGGTGGTGGTAGTAGTAGTGGAGGTAGTAGTGGTGGAGGCAGTAGTGGTGGAGGTAGTAGTGGTGGAGGTAGTAGTGGTGGAGGTAGTACTGGTGGCGGTATAAGTGGTGGTAATAGTAGTGGTGGAAGTAGTAGTGGTGGAGGTATTAGTGGGGGAGGTAGTAGTGGTGGAGGTAAAAGTGGTGGAGGTAGAAGTGGTGGTAATAGTAGTGGTGGAGGTAGTAGTGGTGGAGGTAGTAGTGGTGGAGGTAAGAGTGGTGGAGGTAGTAGTGGTAAAGGTAATAGTGGTGGAGGTAGTAGTGGTGGTGGTTGTGGTGGTGGTAGTAGTGGAGGTAGTAGTTGTGGTTGTAGTGGTGGTAATAGTAATGGTGGAGGCCGCAGTGGTGGAGGTAGTAGTGGTGGAGGTTGTGGTGGTGGTGGTAGTTATGGTGGAGGTAATAGGGGTGGAGGTAGTAGTGGTGGAGGAAATAGGGGTGTAGGTAGTAGTGGTAGTGGTGGTGGTGGTAGTAGTAGTGGAGGCAGTAGTGGTGGAAGTAGTAGTGGTGGAGGTAGTAGTGGTGGAGGTAATAGTGGTATAGGTAGAAGTGGTGGAGGTAGTAGTGGTGTAGGTAGTAGTGGTGGAGGTAGTAGTGGTGGGGGTAGTGGTGGTAGAGGTAATTGTGGTGGTGGTAGTAGAGATGGAGGAAGTAGTGGTGGAGGTAGTAGTGGTGGGGGTAGTAGTGGTAGAGGTAATTGTGGTGGAGGTAGTAGTGGTGGAGGTAGTATTGGTGGAGGTAGTGGTGGTGAGGTAGTTGTGGTGGAGGCAATAGGGGTGGAGGTAGTAGTGGTGGAGGTAGTAGTAGGAATAGTAGTGGTGGAGGTAGTGGTGGTGGTTTAGGTAGTAGTGGTAGAGGTAGTAGTGGTGGAGGTAGTGGTGGTGGTTTAGGTAGTAGTGGTAGAGGTAGTAGTGGTGGAGGTATATGTGGTAGAGGAAATAGTGGTGGAGGTAGTAGTGGGAATAGTAGTGGTGGTGGTTGTAGTGGCGGAGGTAGTAGTGGTGGAGGTAGTAGTGGTGGAAGAAATAGTGGTGGAGGTAGTAGTGGTAGAGGTAGTAGTGGTGGAGGTAGTAGTGGGAATAGTAGTGGTGGTGGTTGTAGTGGCGGAGGTAGTAGTGGTGGAGGTAGTAGTGGTAGAGGTAAAAGTGGTGGAGGTAGTAGTGGTAGAGGTAGTAGTGGTGGAGGTAGTAGTGGGAATAGTAGTGGTGGTGGTTGTAGTGGCGGAGGTAGTAGTGGTGGAGGTAGTAGTGGTGGAGGTAGTAGTGGTAGAGGTAGTAGTGGTGGAGGTAGTAGTGGTGGCGGTAGAAGTGGTGGTAATAGTAGTGGTGGAGGTAGTAATGGTGGAGGTAGTAGTGGGGGAGGTAGTAGTGGTGGAGGTAGAAGTGGTGGTGGTAGTTGTGGTGGAGGTAGTAGTGGTGGAGGTAGTAGTGGTGGGGGTAGTAGTGGTGGTGGTATTAGTGGTGGTGGTAATAGTGGTGGTGGTAGTAGTGAAGGTAGTACTGGTGGAGGTAGTAGTGTCGGAGGTAGTAGTGGTAGAGGAAATAGTGGTGGTGGTGGTAGTAGTGGTGGAGGTAGTAGTGGTAGAGGAAATAGTGGTGGTGGTAATAGTGGTGGAGGTAGTAGTGGTGGGAATAGTAGTGGTGGAGGTAGTAGTGGTAGAGGTATTATTGGTGGAGGTAGTAGTGGTGGAGGTTATAGTGGTGGAGGTAGTAGTGGTGGAGGTAATAGTGGTGGAGGTAGTAGTAGTGGAGATAGTAGTGGTGGAGGTAGTAGTGGTGGAGGTAGAAGTGGTGGGAATAGTAGTGGTGGAGGTAGTAGTGGTGGGAGTAATGGTGGTGGAGGTAGTAGTGTGGAGGTAGTAGTGGTGGAGGTAATAGTGGTGGAGGTAGTAGTGGTAGAGGTAATAGTGGTGGAGTTAGTATTGGTGGAGGTAGAAGTGGTGGTGATAGTAGTGGTGGAGGTAGTAGTGGTGGAGGTAGTAGTGGTGGAGGTAGTAGTGCTGGAGGTAGTAGTGGTGGAGGTAGAAGTGGTGGTAATAGTTGTGGTGGAGGTAGTAGTGGTAAAGGTAGTAGTGGTGGAGGTAATAATGGTGGAGGTAGTTGCGGTAGAGGCAATAGTGGTGGAGGTAGACGTGGTGGGAATAGTAGTGGTGGAGGTAGTATTGGTGGAGGTAGTGGTTTTGGTTTAGGTAGTTGTGGTAGAGGCAGTAGTGGTGCAGGTAGTAGTGGGAATAGCAGTGGTGGAGGTAGTGGTGGTGGTGTAGGTTGTAGTGGTAATGGTAGTTGTGGTGGAGGTAGTAGTGGGAATAGTAGTGGTGGTGGTAGTAGTGGTA
Source organism: Homarus gammarus (assembly GCA_958450375.1). Classification (NCBI taxonomy): domain Eukaryota; kingdom Metazoa; phylum Arthropoda; class Malacostraca; order Decapoda; family Nephropidae; genus Homarus; species Homarus gammarus. The sequence continues at coordinate 165,793 of CAUDMG010004017.1, read as the reverse complement.
GAGGTAGTAGTGGTGGAGGTAGTAGTGGTAGAGGTAATATTGGTGGAGGTAGTAGTGGTGGAGGTAGTAGTGGTGGTGGTAGTTGTGGTGGAAGTTGTAGTGGTGGAGGTAGTAGTGGTGGTGGCAGTAGTGGTGGTGGCAGTAGTGGTGGGAATAGTAGTGGTGGAGGTAGTAGTGGTGGTGGTAATAGTGGTTGGTGGAATAGTAGTGATGGAGGTAGTAGTGGTGGAGGTAGTAGTGGTGGAGGTAGTAGTGGTGGAGGTAGTAGTGGTGGAGGTAATAATGGTGGTGGTAGTAGTGATGGTGGTAGTAGTGGTGGGAATAGTAGTGGTGGAGGTATTAGTGGTGGTGGAAGTAGTGGTGGTGGTAGTAGTGGTGGTGGTAATAGTGGTGGGAATAGTAGTGGTGCAGGTAGTAGTGGTGGTGGTTGTAGTGGTGGTGGTAGTAGTGGTGGGAATAGAATGGTAGTGGTGGAGGCAATAGTGGTGGTGTTGGTAGTAGTGGTGGTGGAAGTAGTGGTGGGAATAGTAGTGGTGGAGGTAGTAGTAGTGGTGGTAGTAGTGGTGGTGGTACTAGTGGTGGGAATAGTAGTGGTGGAGGTAGTAGTGGTGGTAGTAGTAGTGGTGGTGGTAGTGGTGGAGGTAGTAGTGGTGGTGGTAGTAGTGTTGGGGGTAGTAGTGGTGGTGGTAGTAGTGGTGGTGGAAGTAGTGGTTCGAATAGCAGTGGTGGTGGTAGTAGTCGTGGAGGTAGTAGTGGTGGTGGTAGTAGTGGTGGTGGTAGTAGTGGTGGTGGTGGTAGTGGTGGGAAAAGTAGTGGTGGAGGTAGTTGTGGTGGTGGTAGTATTGGTGGTGGTAGAAGTGGTGAAGGTAGTAGTGGTGGTGGTAGTAGTGGTGGTGGTAGTAGGTTGGAATAGTAGTGGTGGAGGTAGGAGTGGTGTGGGTAGTAATGGTGGTGGTAGTAATGGTGGTGGTAGTAGTGGTGGTGGTAGTAGTGGTGGTGGTAGTAGTGGTGGGAATATTAGTGGTGGAGGTAGTAGTGGTGGTGGTTGTTGTGGTGGTGGTGGTAGTGGTGGAGGTAGTAGTGGTGGTGGTAGTAGTGTTGGAGGTAGTAGTGGTGGAGGTAGTAGTAGTGGTGGAGGTAGTAGTGGTGGTGGTAGTAGTGGCGGAGGTAGTAGTGGTGGAGGTAGCAGTGGTGGTGGTAGTAGTGGTGGTGGTAGTAGTGTTGGAGGTAGTAGTGGTGGTGGTAGTAGTGGTGGAGGTAGTAGTGGTGGAGGTAGTAGTGGTGGTTGTAGTAGTGGTGGAGGTAGTAGTAGTGGTGGAGGTAGTAGTGGTGGTGGTAGTTGTGGTGGAAGTAGTAGTGGCGGAGGTAATAGTGGTGCTGGTAATAGTGGCTGGTGGTAGTAGTGGTGGAGGTAGTAGTGGAGGAGGTAGTAGTGGTGGAGGTAGTAGTGGTGGTGGTAGTAGTGGTGGTGGTAGTAGAGGTGGAGGTAGTAGTGGTGGTTGTAGTAGTGGTGGAGGTAGTAGTAGTGGTGGAGGTAGCAGTGGTGGTGGTAGTTGTGGTGGAAGTAGTAGTGGTGGAGGTAGTAGTGGTGGTGGCAGTAGTGGTGGTGGTAGTAGTGGTGGGAATAGTAGTGGTGGAGGTAGTAGTGGTGGTGGTAATAGTGGTTGGTGGAATAGTAGTGGTGGAGGTAGTATTGGTGGAGGTAGTAGTGGTGGAGGTAGTAGTGGTGGAGGTTGTAGTGGTGGTGGTAGTAGTGGTGGAGGTAGTAGTGGTGGAGGTAGTAGTGGTGGTGGTAGTAGTGGTGGAGGTAGTAGTAGTGGTGGAGGTAGTAGTGGTGGTGGTAGTTGTGGTGGAAGTAGTAGTGGTGGAGGTAGTAGTGGTGGTGGCAGTAGTGGTGGTGGTAGTAGTGGTGGGAATAGTAGTGGTGGAGGTAGTAGTGGTGGTGGTAATAGTGGTTGGTGGAATAGTAGTGGTGGAGGTAGTAGTGGTGCAGGTAGTAGTGGTGGAGGTAGTAGTGGTGGAGGTAGTAATGGTGGAGGTTCTAGTGGTGGAGGTAGTAGTGGTGGGAATAGTAGTGGTGGAGGTAGTAGTGGTGGTGGTAGTAGTGATGGTGGTAGTAGTGGTGGGAATAGTAGTGGTGGAGGTATTATTGGTGGTGGAAGTAGTAGTGGTGGTAGTAATGGTGGTGGTAATAATGGTGGGAATAGTAGTGGTGGAGGTAGTAGTGGTGGTAGTAGTAGTGGTGGTGGTAGTTGTGGTGGGAATAGTAGGTAGTGGTGGAGGTAATAGTGGTGGTGGTGGTTGTAGTGGTGGTGGAAGTAGTGGTGGGAATAGTAGTGGTGGAGGTAGTAGTGGTGGTGGTAGTAGTGGTGGTGATAGTAGTGGTGGGAATTTTAGTGGTGGAGGTTGTAGTGGGGGTAGTAGTAGTGGTGGTGGTAGTGGTGGAGGTAGTAGTGGTGGTGGTAGTAGTGGTGGAGGTAGTAGTTGTGGTGGTAGTAGTGGTGGTGGAAGTAGTGGTTCGAATAGTAGTGGTGGTGGTAGTAGTGGTGGAGGTAGTAGTGGTGGTGGTAGTAATGGTGGTGGTAGAAGTGGTGGTGGTAGTAATGGTGGTGGTAGTAGTGGTGGTGGTAGTAGTGGTGGTGGTAGTAGCGGTGGGAATAGTAGTGGTGGAGGTAGTAGTGGTGGTGGTAGTTGTGGTGGTGGTGGTAGTGGTGGAGGTAGTAGTGGTGGTGGTAGTAGTGGTGGAGGTAGTAGTGGTGGAGGTAGTAGTAGTGGTAGAGGTAGTAGTTGTGGAGGTAGTAGTGGTGGAGGTAGTAGGGTGGTGGTAGTAGTGGTAGTAGTAGTGGGGGGTAGCCTATACACCCACGTGCACACGTATGCCCCTACTACCTGGACACAGCAGTCCAACTTTCTCTCATAAGAACTAGTTTAATCTTGTGTTTGGGACCAAAGCAGATGTTCGGAGGCGGACGGAACTGTCGCCCAAGGTGCAGAACACTGTGCTGGATAAAAGATATTGTTGTGTCTGTGCTAGCCAGCACCAAAATTGCACTAGCTGTGATTGTGCAAGAAACAACCGACCATGTGTGGCTTGCACAAAGGGAAACAATTGCTGCAACCCTTATAACCCTTATGGCAGGGAGCCGACACAGGAGGCCACAGTGGATATCGCTGGGACCCAGCCGCCGGATGATATCCTAATTGATAGCAGTGAGTCTACTCAACCTGAAAATGTTGTACGAATTAATGCTGAACCAACAGTAGCAGATGTCCACCAGGTGACTGAGAGACAGCCACCACAGTGGAATGGCATGTCGATGGAAAATGCGGAAATTTGGGTTAAAGAAACTTACTCAGAAATTGTCAGGTGGTCGCCAGCTAACCTGTTTGAACTACCCAAGTGTGCGGCCACCAAAGAAATGATTCGGGAAATGATGCGTCTCATAACTGATTACACTCAGGACAGCTTCCTTGCCCCTTTAGCTCTTCATATACTGGCAATAATAGCACATCTATTCTGTCAGAGGACACATACAAAGACTAAGCACAAAGAAAATGCGGCAGCAATGAAGAGAAAATTGACACTGGCTAAAGGGGGCCGTTGATGATCTCCTATGTGAAGCAAGAACACTGCAGGAGAGACTAAAATCTGCAGGAGATAGAAAGCAAACCACCGATGACGTTGCAAGAAAGTTTGGAAACAAAATGCGTGTGGGAAAAGTGTCTTTGGCGGAAAAAGCTCTCACAGAGGAATCCGCCGGTAGGGTCCTGCCAATAAACAGAGAGACATTAAAACAACTGAAAGAAAAACATCCCTCTGCAAGTGATGATGAAGGCATTAGGTTTCAGGGTGCCTATATCCCACCAAATGCTGTCCTGTTTGAGAAAATAACAGGAGGGATGGAGTGGAAAAAGGCGCTGAAGACTCAGGGAGGTGCCGGTCCTTCAGGTCTGGATGCAAACGGTTGGAGAGTCATCCTCAGCACTAACAAGTTTGGCTCCGTAACAAGTGATCTCTGCACGGCCATTGCCGTCCTTGCAAGAAAGCTGGCATCCTCATGCTGCCATCACCTCCATGCTCTGACGGCCTGCCGCCTCATTCCCCTGGATAACTGGCCAGGATGTAGGCCAATAGGAGTGGGGGAAGTGCTGAGGCGAATCATCGGAAAATGCATAATGGAAGTGGTAAAGGATGATGTCAGGGCAGCAGCAGGGAACCTGCAAGTTTGTGCTGGCCAACAAGCTGGAAGGAAAGCTGCCATTCACGCCATGAGAACGATATTTGAGCAACGCGATTGTGAGGCCGTTCTCTTGGTCGACGCTTCAAACACATTCAACATACTTAACCGCAAGGCCGCACTGCACAACATCAAGATCAAATGTCCAAGCTTTGCAGTGTATGTTGAAATCTCGTATAGGAATCCATCAGACCTCTATATAGTAAACAACACGGCGCTCCTTGCACTACCACCGAGACTGGGAGGAATGGGACTAACCAATCCAGAGGAGATTGCTCCCACTGATCATTAGGGAGTGACAGTTTGGCAAAAGTTTTCAAAATCAAGTGGCTTGGGTTGGATTATTTGTCTATCGGCCACGCTGGTTCCGAATATGTTTGAATCTTTAACATCAGTGCATTAGAAGGTTTGTGGATACTTTTCGGTACGACATAAAAAAAACAAGAATAATGGTAGACATTCTTTATTATTGGCATGTATGCTTCAATTTATCAGCAGCACACTAGCACAGTTGGCACACTAACATTGGCTGTCCCCACAGTCTAGCACTGGTAGCCCTCTTTCTTAGCCCTCCGCTTGTTTCTCTTCCTGGCCTCCAGCTTGTTCCAGGTGACCTGGTCCTGCTGCCAGGCAGAGCTGGCCACGTCTGCCGCCTCCGTGGTGAGCTTCACTCCTCTTTCCACTGCGATGGTGGTGCAGGGCAGACCTGGCTCACTGTACGGTTCCTCCAGAAATTGCTCCAGTTCCTGGTTACTGTGCTGGAACAGGATGGGAGGGGAGGAGCTGGCCTTCTGCAGATCAACCAACTCTGACAGCTTGGTGGCTGCCAGATTCAGTTGAGGGTTCCTCACTTTCCTCACTGTCTTTCTCTTGTGCCTTTTTTCCTTCTTCCTCAGCTGCTTGATGATGTTTAGGGCCAACTCCCTCTCACTCTTGTCCATGGAGGCCAGCAGTGAGACCAGCACCACCTCGTGCTGGCCGAAGTAGCCGTTGAACTGGAGGTATGGAGTAAGCAGCTCCACTTCCTCCAGGGTGCAGTACGTCCTCACCCGGTTGATGATGGCGAGGAGGTGGCGTGGGCCCTCCAGTAGCAGAGTCCTCTGCCTGATCTCCAGGAAGGAGGGCACGTAGATAAGGATGATGAAGGAGGTCATCCGTCTCTGTGACTCGCTGGGGGAGGTGGTGCTCATGTAGGCCCTCAGCTCCCTGCTCTCCGTGTTTTGCCATCTGGCGTTGGTCATGGCTCCGGCCCGTGACCTGGCCCATCTCTCCTCAATGTGGCCGGACTCCACCGTCTTGGCCATCTCCAACAGATACCGGGTGTCCCAGCTGAACTCCTCCCAGACGACGGAGGGGATGGCATCCAGGAGAGACCTGAGGTAGGTGTTGGTGGCGGCCTGGAATTCAACCACCGGAAGGTCCCACACGTTGCCGGTCAGCTTCCGAGCCTCCTCACCACTCCAGGAGGCGGGACCAGTGGTTGGGCCAGCGTAATGGTTGAATAGATGGCCGAAGAGCTTCTCCAGACTGTGGATCAGGCAGTGGATGTGGAGGAGAGGCCGTCCCAACAGCCTTTCAAACTCGGCGATGAAACCGTGATTATAGCCACTCATTTTGTTGCAACCGTCGCTAAGGACAACCAGGAGGTCGGTGGTGTCAATACCGCGCTCCTCCAGGAAGGCCAGCAGGCTGGTGGCCAGGTCTACCCCCTTTCCCCCCACCGGGACCAGGTGACCAAGGAACTCCTCACCAGGGAAGCCGATCACTGCACAGTCTTCCCTCTTTTCCATGGCGAATCTCTTGTGGTTCTTCTCACCTACACCCGTCACTATCTTGTTCTCATTGATCCTCTCATCTACCATGAGACCTCTGACCTTGAATCCCCTGAACTTTTCTTTTTTCTGTTCTCGTGACCTCTTCCTGACTCTCTCCACTTTCTTCCAGTTAGTCACTTTAGACTTGTCCCCTTCAGTTATGATGTTGTCTGCAGCTCTGATGGTGTTTGCGATGTGAGCCACTGCATCATTGGATACCTTGAACCTGTCAGCAGTTTCTCCGATCCTGTCCTCGGCTTCTTTCTCCCTTTTCCTTTTCTCTGATCTTGCTCTCCTGTCGACCATAGCCTTGAACTCATTGTCATTGACATCCTTATAATCACTATCTTCTTCCTGAGCACTGTCATCCACTGCCGACACTTTACACGACATCCTCTCCATCTCCTCCTTACTCTTTGACCTCATCTTCTCAGTTTTCCTCTCTTCCTCAGCCCTTTTCTTTGCCCTCTTCGCTTCCTTCTCCCTCTCTTCTTTCAGCTTGGCAGTCACAATTTTGTCAACGCCATCAATGCAGCCCTCCCTTCCCGGTTTCCTCTGGGCTGCCAGGAAGTTTTTCTCTCGTTCGTGCACTTTGCTGTCGTCTGCCACATCAAACAACTTCTCAGCTATATCCTCGAACCTCATCTTCAGCTTCCCGTTCTTCGTTTTCTTCCTTTTCTGTTTCTGTCCATTTCCCTTCATCATCATCGTCTCCCTCCGCATCCTCCACAGGTCGTGGACTCTCATTTTCACCCTGATTTCAGAGATAGTGGGGGCAGTGGCCTTCCTATACACATCCAGTACCTTCTCAGTCACCTTGTTGGTGGCATCCATATAATCAAAAGCATTTGTTCTTCTCCTTAACCTCTCGTTTTCTGCTTCATAAGCCAGGGCACTTCCAACTTCCTTGTTCAGAGGCAACTTGTTAGATGGCAGAGGCATCCGAACCCCGAACACCTTATCGTTACCCTGGCGCAGCTGAGTGTTGCTAATCTTAGGACGACCCATCTTGGTGGCGGCCCTTTGAACTAACTGCAAAACAACACAGAAAAAACAACTTTCAGCACTTCAATATCACCACCTATTGAACAATATTTTATTCAAAAGTACGGACTGAGATTTTGTCATTAACTGTCCAAGTCAAGCTACTTGGGCTGAATTCGTTGATCAGTAATGGGACGAATATTACCAACGGCGTGAATAGATTCCGTGGAATAAATTCAGGGCATTCCCGTCCAGGGAGCCTCAACAAACTCTGTAAATATTGCCATTGGCCTGCCATTGGCACATATATGGAGTTTGGTAATGTTCCATGAGCGGGAATGTCCTGAATTCATTCCACGGAATCTATCCACGCCGTTGGTAATATTGGGCCCTGGTTTCGAAATATACGTATGTGGTGACTTGCAGCAAAAATATCGGCATAATTTGTAGCGCATTGAGTTGTAAAACAATAGCATATTATGAACCAGTGTACACAGTAGTCGAATAATCCAATTCAATAACTTGATTTTAACAGGTTGTGCCACATTGCCAGTCCCTTTATTATTTACAGTTTTTTCGCGTTTTTCATGCCAAACCCAAAAGTATCCACAAACCTTCTAATGCAATGATGTAAAAAACTCAAACATATTCGGAATTAACGTGGCCGATAGACAAATAATCCAACCCAAGCAATTAGATTTTGAAAACTTTTGCCAAACTGTCACTCCCTACTGATCATCAACCTCAGTTACGCTCACGGCAGCCCTCACGGACCACATAATAGCGCAGAACGCAACAAAGGAGGTGGATACCAGTGAAGTAAACAAGATCCGAAGGTCCATTGCGGCAGAACGACAGCACGGCCAAAGTGACAAGTTGCAGCAACTATTGCTGCAAATACCAGACAATTTGAAGGAAAAAAGTATCTATTGCGCAGGAGGTGAGCGCCTCGAGTTGGTTAACTACGTTACCGATAAGGGCAAATGGTTTCAGTCTCAATAAACAAGAATTTACAGATGCCATTGCTCTAAGGTACGGTTGGCCAGTAGAAGGTTTGCCCTCCCAATACGTGCGTGGCTCTTCCTATGACGTCGATCAAGCCATGGTGTGCAAGAAAGGGGGCTTCATATGCATGAGGCATGACGAAGTAAGGGACCTCACAACAAATATGTTGAGGGAAATTTGCCTTGATGTCATGGTAGAACCGACCCTCCTTCCTTTGGACGGACAGATCTTCCAACATAGCACTTCAAGCACATAAAACGAAGCCCGTGTTGACGTCAATGCTCGAGGATTCTGGACGCGCGAGACAGTGAGCTCTCTTCGATATCAGGATTTTTGATCCCATGGCAGCGTGTCACCGTAACCTAGCTCTCGATGCTGCACACAGGAGGAACGAGAACGACAAGATAAGGGCATATGGGGAGAGAATTCAAAACGTTGATCAAGGCAGCTTCACTCCTCTAGTGTTCACAACCTCTGGTGGGATGAGACCGAAGAGCAAGATGTTTCTACGCCAGACTCGCAGCCCAGAAGTTTTGTTACAGCCTGGAAGAGATGTCGATTGTCTTTCTCTCTCCTTCGGTCTGCTTTGCTCTGCCTCAGGGGAACGAGAGCGTCTGCCCCAATGCCGACAACAGCCAGATAGTAGTGGTGGAGGTAGTAGTGGTGGAGGTAGTAGTGGTGGGAATAGTAGTGGTGGAGGTAGTAGTGGTGGTGGTAGTAGTGGTGGTGGTAGTAGGGGTGGGAATAGTAGTGGTGGAGGTAGTTGTGGTGGTGGTAGTAGTGGTGGTGGTAGCAGTGGTGGTGGTAATAGTGTTGGGAATAGTAGTGGAGGAGGATGTAGTGGTGGTGGTAGTAGTGGTGGTGGTAATAGTGGTTGGTGGAATAGTAGTGGTGGAGGTAGTATTGGAGGAGGTAGTAGTGGTGGAGGTAGTAGTGGTGGGAATAGTAGTGGTGGAGGTAGTAGTGGTGGTGGTAGTAGTGGTGGTGGTAGTAGTGGTTATGGTAGTACTGGTGGTGGTAATAGTGGTGGGAATAGTAGTGGTGGAGGTAGTAGTGGTGGTAGTAGTAGTGGTGGCGGTAGTGGTGGAGGTGGTAGTAGTGGTGGTGGTAGTAGTGGTGGGTATTGTAGGTAGTGGTGGAGTTAGTAGTGGTGGTGGTGGTAGTAGTGGTGGTGGTAGTAGTGGTGGTGGTAGCAGTGGTGGTGGTAATAGTGTTGGAAATAGTAGTGGTGGAGGTAGTAGTGGTGGTGGTAGTAGTGGTGGTGGTAATAGTGGTTGGTGGAATAGTAGTGGTGGAGGTAGTATTGGAGGAGGTAGTAGTGGTGGAGGTAGTAGTGGTGGGAATAGTAGTGGTGGAGGTAATAGTGGTGGTTGTAGTAGTGGTGGTGGTAGTAGTGGTGGTGGTAGCAGTGGTGGTGGTAATAGTGTTGGGAATAGTAGTGGTGGAGGTAGTAGTGGTGGTTGTAGTAGTGGTGGTGGTAGTAGTGGTGGTGGTAGTAGTGGTGGTGGTAATAGTGGTGGGAATAGTAGTGGTGGAGGTAATAGTGGTGGTGGTAGTAGTGGTGGAGGTAGTAGTGGTGGTGGTAGTAGTGGTGGGTATAGTAGGTAGTGGTGGAGGTAGTAGTGGTGGTGGTGGTAGTAGTGGTGGTGGTAGTAGTGGTGGGAATAGTAGTGGTGGTGGTAGTGGTGGTGGTGGTAGTAGTGGTGGTGGTAGTAGTGGTGGTGGTAGTAGTGGTGGGAATAGTAGTGGTGGAGGTAGTAGTGGTGGTAGTATTAGTGGTGGCGGTAGTGGTGGAGGTAGTAGTGGTGGGAATAGTAGTGGTGGAGGTAGTAGTGGTGGTGGTAGTAGTGGTGGTGGTAGTAGTGGTGGTGGTAGTAGTGGTGGTGGTAGTAGTGGTGGAGGTAGTAGTGGTGGTAGTAGTAGTGGTGGTGGTAGTAGTGGTGGAGGTAGTAGTGGTGGTGGTAGTAGTGGTGGTGGTAGTAGTGGTGGGTATAGTAGGTAGTGGTGGAGGTAGTAGTGGTGGTGGTGGTAGTAGTGGTGGTGGTAGTAGTGGTGGGAATAGTAGTGGTGGAGGTAGTAGTGGTGGTGGTAGTAGTGGTGGTGGTAGTAGTGGTGGCAATAGTAGTGGTGGAGGTAGTAGTGGTGGTAGTAGTAGTGGTGGCGGTAGTGGTGGAGGTAGTAGTGGTGGTGGTAGAAGTGGTGGTGGTAGTAATGGTGGTGGTAGTAGTGGTGGTGGTACTAGTGGTGGTGGTAGTAGCGGTGGGAATAGTAGTCGTGGAGGTAGTAGTGGTGGTGGTAGTAGTAATGGTGGTGGTGGTTGTGGTGGAGGTAGTAGTGGTGGTGGTAGTAGTGGTGGTGGTAGTAGTGGTGGGAATAGTAGTGGTGGTGGTAGTAGTGGTGGAGGTAGTAGTGGTTGTGGTAGTAGTGGTGGTGGTAGAAGTGCTGGTGGTAGTAATGGTGGTGGTAGTAGTGTTGGTGGTAGTAATGGTGGGAATAGTAGTGGTGGAGGTAGTATTGGTGGTGGTAGTAGTGGTGGTGCTAGTATTGGTGGTGGTAGTAGTGGTGGGAATAGTAGTGGTGGAGGCAGTAATGGTGGAGGTAATAGTGGTGGTGGAAGTAGTGGTGGTGGTAGTAGTGGTCGTGGTAGTAGTGGTGGCGGTAGAAGTGGTGGGAATAGTAGTTGTGGAGGTAGTAGTAGTAGTGGTAGTAGTGGTGGTGGTAGTAGTGGTGGGAATAGTAGTGGTGGAGGTAGTAGTGGTGGAGGTAGTAGTGGTGGTGGTAGGAGTGGTGGGAATAGTAGTGGTAGTAGGGTCAGCTCGCAGTGGGTGTGATGGAGTGTCCTCCCTGATCTAAAGTGTTATTGGAGTGGACACATTCGTAGCGTGGGAGGGAGAATTTCAGTGTGTGTCGGTGAATATCGGATGTCACCCTAAGCATTGTGACCGAAGGTTCTTCTCATCCCTAACAGCATTAATCGCAAATATTCCGTGTGTTCACCGGAGAGCACCAAGCTAGTTGTATCGGGTCGGACGACTAGTGCAGGTGCCAGGTACCAGTGCCAGTGTCGATAGGCCTACTTTGGCAGGGGTGGCATCGAGACTCTTGCCCCTATGGGGCCAAGTGCTTCTCGCTTGCGGTCGCCCCCCCCCCCCCCCCCAAGTAACGGTCACTTCATGTAGCGTCGGTCCACCAAGTGAGTATATATATCAAATATTACATCAGGGCAACCATAGAAATAGTTGTTATTTATGTCAAGGATATATAAACAAGTGTTAGGTGTGACAATTTCTTGCTCCCAGTGCATCATTCTAATGTGTGGATTGTCGCCCTCAAGATGGTGGCCTACACACCCACGCGCGCACGTATACCCCTGCTACCCGGACACAGCAGCCCAGCCTGTCACCTCTCTGCCCTTTCCTCACAGGAACCAGTTTCTTCTTCTGTATGGGACCAAAGCAGATGTCCGAGGGGGACGTGACTGTCGCCCAAGGTACGGAACACTGTGCCCGATAACAGTCATTGTTGCGTTTGTGCTGTCCAGTACCAAAATTGCACGACCTGTGATTGTGCGAAAAACAACCGACCATGTGTGGATTGCAGAAAGGGAAACAATTGTCGGAACCCACGCCGAAGGGAGCCGGCACAGGAGGCCACAGTGGATATCGCCGGGACCCAACCGCCGGATGATATCCTAAATGATAGCAGTGAGTCTACTCAACCTGAAAATGTAGTACTAACAAACGATGCTCCAATAGTAGCAGATGTCCACGAGGTGAATGAGAGGCAGCCACCACAGTGGAATGGCATGTCGATGGAAAATGCTGACATATGGGTTAAAGAAACTTACTCAGAAATTGTCAGGTGGTCGCCAGCTAACCTGTTTGAACCACTCAAGTGTGCGGCCACCAAAGAAATGAGTCAGGATATGACTCGCCTCATAACTGAATACACCCAGGACTGCTTCCTTGCCCCTTTAGCTCTTCAAATACTGGCAATAATACCACATCTATTCTGTCAGAGGACACACACAAAGACTAAGCACAAAGAAAATGCGGCAGCAATGAAGAGATTGACAATGTGGCAGAATGGTGCCCTTGATGATCTCCTATGTGAAGAAAGAACACTGCAGGAGAGACTAAAATTCATAGGAGATCGAAAGCAAAACACCGATAACGTTGCAAGAAAGTTTGGAAACAAAATTCGTGTGGGAAAAGCGTCTTTGGCGATAAGATCTCTCACGGAGGAATCCTCCGGTGGGGTTCTGCCAATGAACAGAGAGACATTAAAACAACTGATAAAAAAACATCCCCCTGCAAGTGAAAAGGATGGCATCAGGTTCCAGGGTGCCTATATCCCACCAAATGCTGTCTTGTTCGAGAAAATAACTGGTGGGATGGTGTGGAAAAAGGTGCTGAAGACTCAGGGAGGTGCCGGCCCTTCAGGTTTGGATGCAAACGGTTGGAGAGTCATCCTCAGCACTAACAAGTTTGGCCCCGTAGCAAGTGATCTCTGCACTGCCATTGCCGTCCTTGCAAGAAAGCTGGCATCCTCATGCTCTGACGACCAGACGCCTCATTCCCCTGCATAAGAATCCAGGATGTAGGCCTATAGGGGTGGGGGAAGTGCTGAGGCGGATCATCGGAAAATGCATAATGGAGGTGGTAAAGGATGATGTCAGGGCAGCAGCAGGGAACCTGCATGTTTGTGCTGGCCACCAGGCTGGAGGGGAAGCTGCCATTCATGCCATGAGAACGATATTTGAGCAGCGTGATTGTGAGGCCGTTCTCCTGGTGGACGCTTCAAACGCATTCAACATATTAACCGCAAGGCCGCACTGCACAACATCAAGATCAAGTGTCCAAGCTTTGTAATGCAGGTTGAAAACTCCAATAGGAATCCATCAGACCTCTATATAGTAAACAACAAGTCTCTAAGAGGTGATACCATCATACAGTCAACCGAGGGAACAACGCAGGGGGACCCTGTTGCAATGGCAATGTACGCAATGGGCCTATCCGTGCTCCAACACACAATAAAATTTAAAACAACTAAAGCCAAACGAGTGGCGTACGCTGATGACCTTACAGGAGCCGGAAAAGTGGAAGACATCAAAAAGTGGTAGGACCTGGTAACATCACGAGGGTACCACCCAAATGCCAGCAAGTCCTTCCCCATGTGAAGCCAGAACATTATGAATGGGCAATGGAGGTGTTTGGTTGAAGTGAGGTCAAAATAACAAAAGATGGCCAAAGACACCTAGGTTCGCAATAATCGGCACGACGGACTTCAAGACCGAGTACATAACGGGAAAGGTGAATGAGTGGGTTAGGGAAATCCAAACTCTGTCTGAGATTGCTAATACAGAGCCACATGCAGCTTCTGCGGCATTCACCCATGGAGTCAAGCATCGCTGGAACTACCTGATGCGCACTATCCCTGATATCGGACCCCTCCTCCACCCTCTGGAAGAAGCTATCACCGTCAATTTCATCCCCAAATTAGTGAAACACCCTCACTTAAACCCAGCAGAAAGATTACCCCTTGCACTACCACCGAGACTGGGAGGAACGGGATTGACCAATCCAGAGGAGATTGCTGCCACCGAACATCAAAACTCAGTTAAGCTCACGGCAGCCCTCACGGACCACATAACAGCTCAGAACGCAACAGGGGAGGTAGATACCAGTGCAGTAAACAAGATTCGAAGGTCCATTACGACAGCACGGCCAAAGTGATAAGTTGCTGCAACTGTTGCTGCAAGTACCAGAAAATTTGAAAAAAAAGTAGCTATAGCGCAGGAGGTGGGCGCCTTGAAGTGGTTAACTATGTTACCGATGAGGGCAAATGGTTTCAGTCGTAACAAACAAGAATTTACAGATGCCAATGCTCTAAGGTACGGTACGCCAGTAGAAGGTTTGCCCTCCCAATGCATGTGTGGCTGTTCCTATGAAGCATGACGAAGTAAGGGACCTCACAACAAATATGTTGAGGGAAATCTGCCGTGATGTCAGGGTAAAACCGACCCTCCTTCCATTGGTCGGTGAGAATTTCCAACATAGGACTTCAAACACATCCAACGAAGCCCTTGTTAATGTTCAGTGCTTGAGGATTCTGGACGCGGGACAGCGAACCTTCCTCGACATCAGGATTTTTTTATCCCATGGCAGCATGTCACCGTAACTTAGCTCTCGATGCTGCACATAGGAGAAACGAGAACGACAAGATAAGGGGATACGGGGAGAGAATTCAGAACGTTGATCAAGGCAGCTTCACTCATATAGTGTTCACAACCTCTGGTGGGATGGGACCATGTGCAAGATGCTTCTACGTCAACCTCGCGGAGGTGCTATCAGAACAGAAGCAGTAGCCCAGAAGTTATGTTACAGCCTGGATGAGATGTCGACTGTCCTTCTCTCTCCTTAGGTCTGCTTTGTTCTGCCTTAGGGGAACGAGAGCATCGGCCCCTAAGCCGACAACAGTTGCAGATATTGACTACTAGGCTACAGTCACTGAATGCTGCATAGATCTGCGGCTCAACTAACTCAACACAGCTAGGATAGCTACTTATGTATTAGGATATTTACTTTTAAGGTAATAAAATGGAGGCGAAGGTGTAGCTATTGGGGGAAGCTGGAGGCCAAAAAAATTAATAAATAAATACAAAAATAAAAATATAATAGTGGTGATGGTAGTAGTGGTGGTGGTGGCGGTAGTAGCGGTATTGGTAGTAGTGGTGATGGTAGTAGTGGTGATGGTAATAGTGGTGGTGGTGGTAAAGTGGCGGTGGTAGTAGTGGTGGAGGTCGTAGTAGTGTAGTGGTGGTGGTGATTGTAGTGGTGTGGTAGTAGTGGTGATGGTAGTAGTGGCGGTGGTGGGTCATGTGAACCAACGCCTCACACACACCATGTTGCAAATGGTGCCAGTGCCACAGCGGTCCTCTCGCCTCGTTTACAGTTGTTCCCTGGCTCGATGAGGCGTTGGGTGGACGTGGGGGAGAGGAATAGAGGGAGAAGGAGAGGAGGACGGATGTAAAAGGGAGGAGAGGAGAAAGAGTGAAAAGAAAGAGGGAGAGGAGGAAGAGGAAGGTGAAGAATGAAGGGAGCAGTGGAAAGGAAGAGGAAGAAGGGGGGAGTAGGGATGAAAAGAAAGAGGAAGGAGACGAGGAAAAGCGAAAGAGAAGGAGAGGAGAAAGGGTGAAGAGGAAGATAGAGAAGGGTAGGAGGAGAGTGAAGGTGAAGAGGAAAGAAAGAAGGTAGAGTGAAAAGGAAGAGGGAGAAAGAGAGGGGGAAGAGTGAAAAGGAAGAGTAAGAAGGAGAGGAGGAAGATAGAAGAGGAAGAGAAAAAGTGTGGGTGAGAGGAGAAGGAGAAGAAGGAAAGTAAGAGGGGTGGTTGAGAAGGAGACAGTTAGGGGGACAGGGGAGGAAGGACAAAGAGGGAGAGAGAAAGGAGTTAGAGAGGAAGTAAGAGAGAAGTATGTTGAGTAAGAGGGAAGAGGAAAGGGAGATGTGGTGGACGTACCAACAACTGGCACCAAATATAATGTGTAATAATAATTAACGGTTTTCTGAAAGAGAACCGGAAAGCTGAAAATATATGAGTGTGTGTGTGGTTTTCCTCCTGAACCAGCACGGTAGGATCAGGTGTTAAAAAAACAGGATCATAATAATAATAATAATAATAATTAACGGTTTATTGAAAAAGTTCTGCAGCCCGAAGGCTGAAAATATACAATGGACATAAATGACTTATTACATACATTGGTGATTTAACAAAAGCCTTCATTAGAGAAAGGTGAAGGAACATACAGTGAACAAACAGATTAATGTAGGTGTTGAACAGCAAACACGTAGTGTAGTAACTCCCTCCCAGATGGTGTTAGGAGGGACCTCACGTGGTGTAGTAGTTCCCTCACAGATGGTGTTATGAGGGGCCTCACGTGGTGTAGTAATTCCCTCACAGATGGTGTTATGAGGGGCCTCACGTAGCTCATCCGACACTCTCCAATACTAATGAGGAACTTCGCTTAGACTTTGTACGAGGGAAGAAGCATAAGCGTAATAGTATCACTTTCGATTAAGTGGATGTCTCTCATCTAGTAAGGATGCGTTGGTGTACACTAAACATGGAGGACCACTGCTTTTTGTGTATTACACCTCAAGAGCTGCCAGTCATGAAGAGAGGCAGATGCGTGGCCCGAGTTCACTGTTGAGATGTGCGAGAAGTGAAGGATGAGAGGGAGACGGATGTTCATGTGTTTCATCTTGGTATTGATAACATATGGTGGAGCGTTTGTATTGAAATAGCGAAAGGATGATCTTTTAAATATCTGTATCTGGGGGTGTAAGATCAACTGCATCATATAAATTTCTCTGGGCAATGCAATCAATCAACTGAGTGTGAAAGGTCGGCCAATGATCAGCCAATCAATTTAGAATATAATTCCAGTGTTCAGTCAATCAGCTGAGTGTAAAATCCTCTGATGGTATAAGATCATGCGGTGATCAGCGATTAATATGTAGTTAAAAACTATTCAGACCTTCAACTGATCACGTAAGAATGTATTGTGTGCTGAGTGACATGCCAGTCAAATCAATTTTAACCGCATTTGTCTCCTCTGTAAGTGTTTTTACTGATTGACTAACTGATCTACCGAGAGAATTTTCCATACATGCTCCAAGCCCGCTCTCACCACAAGATCCCCCCTGCACCCAAGGCTCACACGACACGTTCCTCTATAACAGGGGTTCTCAACCAGGGGGGAATTTCCCCCCTCAGGTTTTCAGGGGGGGGGGGGGAAACTGATACTAATATGGAAAAAATATAGGATTTTCAGTATTATATGCATATTATTTGGAATGCACTTTTTGAGGCAGACAATCTTGGAAAGGAGGGGGGAATGACATTCTGACATATGGTGAAAGGGGTGCATGGGGCAAACAAGGTTGAGAACCACTGCTCTATAACCTTGCTTATCTGTAATTCTTGGTCAACTTCACCTTTTGAAAAAGAAACTAGCAAACAGAGATACATGAGGGAAGAAACGCTCAGTAGCTCATCCGACACTCTCCAATACTAATGAGGAACTTCGCTTAGACTTTGTACGAGGGAAGAAGCATAAGCGTAATAGTATCACTTTCGATTAAGTGGATGTCTCTCATCTAGTAAGGATGCGTTGGTGTACACTAAACATGGAGGACCACTGCTTTTTGTGTATTACACCTCAAGAGCTGCCAGTCATGAAGAGAGGCAGATGCGTGGCCCGAGTTCACTGTTGAGATGTGCGAGAAGTGAAGGATGAGAGGGAGACGGATGTTCATGTGTTTCATCTTGGTATTGATAACATATGGTGGAGCGTTTGTATTGAAATAGCGAAAGGATGATCTTTTAAATATTATGGTAACACAGACCATTACAGTACCAACACAAGATGGTGAACGACGACAGAGAGTGCAGGGAATGTGAAGGCTGGATCATTAACATGATGTATAGCTTCAAATTGAATTTTAGTGAGAAGGATTAGGAAGGTTGAAGATTTCTTAAAGGTCACCAGTCAATTTACGTCATTCAGTTCACACCTCCTACTGTATATCATCTTCCATCTGTCAGTAATCATTAATCGCAACCCCACCACCCCGCTCGTTTATTAATAAACTCCAATCAGTGGCAATTATTCACGTTACGTCACCAAGCCTCACCACCTGCACTCCACACAGCAGTAAGTGGCCGAGAAGCTCACACGCTGGTAAAAGTTAATATGAATTGAATATGCACCAAGATATGTCTTAATGACCATGGCGTAAGTTTCGTCCTGGCTACAAAATAGTGTACAGACACTCCAGTTGGTTGCATTTTAAATTTGCATCACTTTAACAACAGTGAAGGAGCCTAAGCCTAAATGACGTATGTTTTTCCCGACCCTGACTGATAAACGAAGGCAACGTATTCTTATGGTGTGTCTTAGATGTATTGTTGTGGTTGTAAGGACATGAGCGGAGTTTATCTTGTAATTGGTACATGTATAATAGCGGCATAAGTTTCTCTCTTTATATTGTTGACAGACAGACAGTGGGTGGAGCTAAATGACGTTCTCTTTCTAGGCTGGTATAAGGAGTGTGTGACATGTTTTGTTGGCTACATAAGAGTGGTGTATACTGACGTTCTTTGTTGAGTAATAGGTCCAGACTAAGTCGTATTTCCTTGTATATTATTGATGCCTTATAAGACTGTGAGATAACACTCGTGGTATACAGTTTATTGTGTCGTATACAGTACTTTGTTGACCGACTGTAAATAAGTAGGTGTGGTTCAGCGGAGTGTCAGTTATGTGACTGGTTATAATAAAACTCTAGCGTATTTGTACTTTATAATACTTTTAATTTACTACACTGATTTACACACTGAAGTTATACCATATACAGTATGGTTAAGGTGTGAGCAGCTGGAGGACGTGGCTCACCTGTGTTTGACGAACCTTGGTTTAATGGTGAAGGCTGTGTGGGTGTGGCCCAGTTGTGGTGGCTTCATAGACCAACGTGTGTGTGTGTGTGTGTGTGTGTGTGTGTGTGTGTGTGGAATGTGACTTTGCAGTGTGTGGTGTGTGTGTGGTGTGTGTGTGTGTGGAGTATGAGTGTGTGTGTGTGTGTGTGTGTGTGTGTGTGTGTGTGCGGGGGGGGTGTTTGAGGTATGTGTGTGTGTGTGTTTGTGTGTGTGTGTGTGTGTGTGTGTGTGAAATGTGACTGTGCACTGTGCAGTGTGTGGTGTGTGTGGTGTGTGTGTGTGGAGTATGAGTGTGTGGTGTGTGTGTGTGTGTGTGTGTGTGTGTGTGCGGGGGGGTGTTTGAGGTATGTGTGTGTGTGTGTGTGTGTGTGTGTATCTACAAAGTTGCACGTATATCTAGCAGCAGTCCTCCACACCCTGTTAAATGGCAGTGAGACATGGGTCACATACAGGAGGCACCTCAAGGCACTTGAAAACTTTCACCAACATAGTCTACATTCCATCCTCCGAGTTCGCTGGGAAGACAAGAGAACAAATGCCAGTATTCTCGCTAACATCAACTGAAGGAGCATCGAGGCTAACATTATCCATGAACAACTACGTTGGGCTGACCATGTTACCCGCATGGACTACAGTAGACTTCTAAAGCAGCTACTTTACAGTCACCTAATGAATATTAAACGTAACGCTGGCGGGCAACTGAAAAGGTATAAGGATAGTCATAAGACAAACCTGAAAAAGTGCCAAATCGACCCCCTTATCTGGGAGGCGATCACTCCACACCGTAATGCTTGGAGGAGCACCACACAAGATGGTGTCAATACTTTCGAGTTAGCCGAAACTGCATACCGAGACAGACAAGCGCCAACGCCGGAAAACGCTGCCGCAGCCCCTCGTGCACTAGATGCAGCCCTCCACACGTGCAATATCTGTCGGTCCCGTATCGGCCCCTCTAGTCACCACAGAGTTTTCCAACGAAGAGGGGTCATCCCTAATAACGCATATCATTGTCTCATAGCTGGATGATCGTCATACTCGACTCCGAGTGACAGCAGAGTAGTAGTGGTGTGGGTGGGGGGGGGGGGGGTGATAATACTTACGGAGTGACAGATCATTTTAGTGGTTTAGCTAAGCTTAATGGGATTATCTTCAGCTCAGTGGAGTTTGTTTAGTGTCCGATATGTAGTGGCAGGCATGGGGGAGGGAGAGCAGTAATCTCCACCACAGACTACACAGCCACTCCTTCTACAGTGTAAGCGTGTCACACCGAATAGTTTGGTTGCATTAATATAAAATTATGTCATTAAATTTTGTAAATAATGTGTTGCAGTTTCACAGTTAGTGAAACAAAACAGGGCCTCCACTAGCCCCACACCCCCACAAAAAAACAGGGACTCCACTAGCCTCACACTCCCACAACAGGGCCTCAACGAGCCCCACACCCCCACAACACAACAGGGCCTCCATTAGCCCCACACCCTAACAACACAACAGGGCCTCCACTAGCCCCACACCCCCACAACAAAACAAGGTCTCCATTAGCCCCACACCCCCACAACACAACGGGGCCTCCACTAGCCCACACCCCCACAACACAACAGGGCCTCCACTAGCCCCACACCCCCATAACACGATAGGGCCTCCAGTAGCCCCACACCCCCATCACACAACAGGGCCTCCACTAGCCCCACACCCTCACAACACAACAGGGTCTCAACTAGCCCCACACCGTCATAACACAACAGGGCCTCCACTAGCCCCACACCCCCATAACACAACAGGGCCTCCACTAGCCCCACACCCCACAACACAACAGGGCAATCAGTAGCCCCACACCCCCATAACACAACAGGGCCTCCACTAGCCCCACACCCCTACAACACGGCCTCCACTAGCCCCACACCCCCGCAACACAACAGGGCCTCCAGTAGCCCTACACCCCCATAACACAACAGGGCCTCCACTAGCCCCACAACACAACAGGGCCTCCACTAGCCCCACAACACAACAGGGCCTCCACTAGCCCCACAACACAACAGGGCCTCCACTAGCCCCACACCCCATAACACGATAGGGCTTCCAGTAGCCCCACACCCCCATAACACAACAGGGCCTCCACTAGCCCCACAACACAACAGGGCCTCCACTAGCCCCACAACACAACAGGGCCTCCACTAACCCCACACCCCCACAACACAACAGGGCCTCCAGTAGCCCCACACCTCCATAACGCAACACCGCCTCCACTAGCACCACACCCCCACACCACAACAGGGCCTCCAGTAGCCCCACACCCCCATTACACAACAGGGCCTCCACTAGCCCCACACCCCTATAACACAACAGGGCCTCCACTAGCCCCACACCCCTACAACACAACAGGGCCTCCACTAGTCCCACACCCCCATAACACAACAAGGCCTCCACTAGCTCCACACCCCCACAACACAACAGGGCCTCCACTAGCCCCACACCCCCATAACACAATAGGGCCT
Organism: Homarus gammarus; assembly: GCA_958450375.1. Lineage (NCBI taxonomy): Eukaryota > Metazoa > Arthropoda > Malacostraca > Decapoda > Nephropidae > Homarus > Homarus gammarus. The sequence goes on along the minus strand of CAUDMG010004017.1, from coordinate 144,760 downwards.
CCAGTAGCCCCACACCCTCATAACACAACAGGGCCTCCACTAGCCCCACACCCCTACAACACAACAGGGCCTCCACTAGCCCCACACCCCCATAACACAACAGGGCCTCCACTAGCCCCACACCCCCATAACACAATAGGGCCTCCAGTAGCCCCACACCCTCATAACACAACAGGGCCTCCAGTAGCCCCACACCCCCATAACACAACAAGGCCTCCACTAGCCCCACACCCCCATAACACAAGGGCCTCCAGTAGCCCCACACCCTCATAACACAACAGGGCCTCCACTAGCCCCACACCCCTACAACACAACAGGGCCTCCACTAGCCCCACACCCCTACAACACAACAGGGCCTCCACTAGTCCCACACCCCCCTAACACAACAAGGCCTCCACTAGCTCCACACCCCCACAACACAACAGGGCCTCCACTAGCCCCACACCCCCATAACACAATAGGGCCTCCAGTAGCCCCACACCCTCATAACACAACAGGGCCTCCACTAGCCCCACACCCCTACAACACAACAGGGCCTCCACTAGCCCCACACCCCCATAACACAATAGGGCCTCCAGTAGCCCCACACCCTCATAACACAACAGGGCCTCCAGTAGCCCCATACCCCCATAACACAACAAGGCCTCCACTAGCCCCACACCCCCATAACACAAGGGCCTCTAGTAGCCCCACACCCTCATAACACAACAGGGCCTCCACTAGCCCCACACCCCTACAACACAACAGGGCCTCCACTAGCCCCACACCCCTACAACACAACAGGGCCTCCACTAGCCCCACACCCCCATAACACAACAGGGCCTCCACTGGTCCCACACACTTAATCGTCTCCAGGATAATCTGGGGCCCCTCAATCAGCGTCACTCACTGGGATGGAAGCAGGTCCCGCCCTCCCGTTCACCCAGGCAATAGAACTTCTTACAAAAGTATTGGTTCGTCTCATCAAGATGTTCACCCAGGCTGAAGACGCCTCCAGGATCTTCGCCCTTCACTTGGTAGTGAATAACAAGATTCAGTTCAATCCAGAACCGTCTGAAAAGTTAAAAGTCAATCACATCTCTCTGAAACTCTTAGAACCAATCAGGAATGCCTCCGAGACTTGTACACCCAATTATATTTCCGAGATAGACTCACTCATCTAATCGACCAATCACAGTCCTAACTGGTGGTGGAGGCGCGTTCTTGCGAAATGGAGGGCCGGCTGGGTCACGCGAATGGCTAGGTTTCCCGGCTTTGAACCACCTCCTCTTATTTCCTTTAAATTGCTTCCTAACTTTATTCTCAGCCCGGTAAACCACTCGTCTTCCACCCTAACATATTCCTAAAAATACCTACATAGTGGAGTAATCGTCGTAATGTAAAACAGAGCTAGGGAATAAGACAAGCTGACGTTATTGGGTGTTATTTGAATAATAGATATTATTCAAGGCTTCTTATTCATTTTCTTATATTGATTTGACTTTCTTAACGTTCATACACAGTGTACGGGAAAACGTGCATCAGGCATGATTTTTGAGTCATCACAGAGGGGCGGCGCTCACACGCCACTGGCGATGAGGTCATTATAAAGCTTGAGCATCATAACTTGATGTTTCAGGAGTCCAGTTTAACACAACATCAACAGATAGAGAATAGATATAGAGACGCCAGTAAAGTTCAGCTACACAAGACCAAGCTTCCTAATTATAGATGTTTGTTGTGAAGACAGAATAGCTAGATTTTTTCAGAGCTATGAACGCCTGGGTTGTGTGGCGGTCGTTAGTTTATTTACATATGTGCAGTGACTTCCACTATTACTTACTTTAAAAAACAATTGTCATTAATGTTTATAAGCAGTCGCGAATAACAGTGACGCACAGGTTCAAACTTGCTGAATAAATAACGCAGTAAAAATGTGAATAAAACAACTTTAGCGGGAAAAAGAGTGGGCGGTAATTAGTGCTCCTGTGAGGGCGGCGGCGGCTGTTGTGCTCCTGGTGGCTTACCTCTCTCTCTCTCTCTCTCTACTTTTATGTCTTTCTCTTGTGTATAACTTTTTCTCTGTTTTTCGTTTGTTGCGTCCACCTCCCTGTGGGTTCGAATCCTGGCGGGTTGAGGTGTTGATTATATATATATATATATATATATATATATATATATATATATACTGTATATATACTTCATTTTTAGTCCATTTAACACGCGGACTTTGAACATATAATCAACGACCTCACCAGCAAGGACTCGAACCCTCGACCTACTGGGTGGCCCTAGGGAGCGCTTACCGGCTAGCCCACAAGGACACTAAAAGCAGTTCTAGACTCTGTTATATTTCACACAAAGCCTGTTCATCGAGCTGATGGCGCCGTGAACCTCATTGGGAAACTGCCCGTGCCTCGTATGTGGTGTCAGTAGCATTTTACCGAATCCAGCTGGTATGAAACGCGAGGTACATATATATACTTCATTTTTAGTCCATTTAACACGCGGACTTTGAACATATAATCAACGACCTCACCAGCAAGGACTCGAACCCTCGACCTACTGGGTGGCCCTAGGGAGCGCTTACCGGCTAGCCCACAAGGACACTAAAAGCAGTTCTAGACTCTCTTATATTTCACACAAAGCCTGTTCATCGAGCTGATGGCGCCGTGAACCTCATTGGGAAACTGCCCGTGCCTCGTATGTGGTGTCAGTAGCATTTTACCGAATCCAGCTGGTATGAAACGCGAGGTACATATATATACTTCATTTTTAGTCCATTTAACACGCGGACTTTGAACATATAATCAACGACCTCACCAGCAAGGACTCGAACCCTCGACCTACTGGGTGGCCCTAGGGAGCGCTTACCGGCTAGCCCACAAGGACACTAAAAGCAGTTCTAGACTCTGTTATATTTCACACAAAGCCTGTTCATCGAGCTGATGGCGCCGTGAACCTCATTGGGAAACTGCCCGTGCCTCGTATGTGGTGTCAGTAGCATTTTACCGAATCCAGCTGGTATGAAACGCGAGGTACATATATATACTTCATTTTTAGTCCATTTAACACGCGGACTTTGAACATATAATCAACGACCTCACCAGCAAGGACTCGAACCCTCGACCTACTGGGTGGCCCTAGGGAGCGCTTACCGGCTAGCCCACAAGGACACTAAAAGCAGTTCTAGACTCTGTTATATTTCACACAAAGCCTGTTCATCGAGCTGATGGCGCCGTGAACCTCATTGGGAAACTGCCCGTGCCTCGTATGTGGTGTCAGTAGCATTTTACCGAATCCAGCTGGTATGAAACGCGAGGTACATATATATACTTCATTTTTAGTCCATTTAACACGCGGACTTTGAACATATAATCAACGACCTCACCAGCAAGGACTCGAACCCTCGACCTACTGGGTGGCCCTAGGGAGCGCTTACCGGCTAGCCCACAAGGACACTAAAAGCAGTTCTAGACTCTGTTATATTTCACACAAAGCCTGTTCATCGAGCTGATGGCGCCGTGAACCTCATTGGGAAACTGCCCGTGCCTCGTATGTGGTGTCAGTAGCATTTTACCGAATCCAGCTGGTATGAAACGCGAGGTACATATATATACTTCATTTTTAGTCCATTTAACACGCGGACTTTGAACATATAATCAACGACCTCACCAGCAAGGACTCGAACCCTCGACCTACTGGGTGGCCCTAGGGAGCGCTTACCGGCTAGCCCACAAGGACACTAAAAGCAGTTCTAGACTCTGTTATATTTCACACAAAGCCTGTTCATCGAGCTGATGGCGCCGTGAACCTCATTGGGAAACTGCCCGTGCCTCGTATGTGGTGTCAGTAGCATTTTACCGAATCCAGCTGGTATGAAACGCGAGGTACATATATATACTTCATTTTTAGTCCATTTAACACGCGGACTTTGAACATATAATCAACGACCTCACCAGCAAGGACTCGAACCCTCGACCTACTGGGTGGCCCTAGGGAGCGCTTACCGGCTAGCCCACAAGGACACTAAAAGCAGTTCTAGACTCTCTTATATTTCACACAAAGCCTGTTCATCGAGCTGATGGCGCCGTGAACCTCATTGGGAAACTGCCCGTGCCTCGTATGTGGTGTCAGTAGCATTTTACCGAATCCAGCTGGTATGAAACGCGAGGTACATATATATACTTCATTTTTAGTCCATTTAACACGCGGACTTTGAACATATAATCAACGACCTCACCAGCAAGGACTCGAACCCTCGACCTACTGGGTGGCCCTAGGGAGCGCTTACCGGCTAGCCCACAAGGACACTAAAAGCAGTTCTAGACTCTCTTATATTTCACACAAAGCCTGTTCATCGAGCTGATGGCGCCGTGAACCTCATTGGGAAACTGCCCGTGCCTCGTATGTGGTGTCAGTAGCATTTTACCGAATCCAGCTGGTATGAAACGCGAGGTACATATATATACTTCATTTTTAGTCCATTTAACACGCGGACTTTGAACATATAATCAACGACCTCACCAGCAAGGACTCGAACCCTCGACCTACTGGGTGGCCCTAGGGAGCGCTTACCGGCTAGCCCACAAGGACACTAAAAGCAGTTCTAGACTCTCTTATATTTCACACAAAGCCTGTTCATCGAGCTGATGGCGCCGTGAACCTCATTGGGAAACTGCCCGTGCCTCGTATGTGGTGTCAGTAGCATTTTACCGAATCCAGCTGGTATGAAACGCGTGTTAAATGGACTAAAAATGAAGTATATATATGTACCTCGCGTTTCATACCAGCTGGATTCGGTAAAATGCTACTGACACCACATACGAGGCACGGGCAGTTTCCCAATGAGGTTCACGGCGCCATCAGCTCGATGAACAGGCTTTGTGTGAAATATAAGAGAGTCTAGAACTGCTTTTAGTGTCCTTGTGGGCTAGCCGGTAAGCGCTCCCTAGGGCCACCCAGTAGGTCGAGGGTTCGAGTCCTTGCTGGTGAGGTCGTTGATTATATGTTCAAAGTCCGCGTGTTAAATGGACTAAAAATGAAGTATATATATGTACCTCGCGTTTCATACCAGCTGGATTCGGTAAAATGCTACTGACACCACATACGAGGCACGGGCAGTTTCCCAATGAGGTTCACGGCGCCATCAGCTCGATGAACAGGCTTTGTGTGAAATATAAGAGAGTCTAGAACTGCTTTTAGTGTCCTTGTGGGCTAGCCGGTAAGCGCTCCCTAGGGCCACCCAGTAGGTCGAGGGTTCGAGTCCTTGCTGGTGAGGTCGTTGATTATATGTTCAAAGTCCGCGTGTTAAATGGACTAAAAATGAAGTATATATATGTACCTCGCGTTTCATACCAGCTGGATTCGGTAAAATGCTACTGACACCACATACGAGGCACGGGCAGTTTCCCAATGAGGTTCACGGCGCCATCAGCTCGATGAACAGGCTTTGTGTGAAATATAACAGAGTCTAGAACTGCTTTTAGTGTCCTTGTGGGCTAGCCGGTAAGCGCTCCCTAGGGCCACCCAGTAGGTCGAGGGTTCGAGTCCTTGCTGGTGAGGTCGTTGATTATATGTTCAAAGTCCGCGTGTTAAATGGACTAAAAATGAAGTATATATATGTACCTCGCGTTTCATACCAGCTGGATTCGGTAAAATGCTACTGACACCACATACGAGGCACGGGCAGTTTCCCAATGAGGTTCACGGCGCCATCAGCTCGATGAACAGGCTTTGTGTGAAATATAACAGAGTCTAGAACTGCTTTTAGTGTCCTTGTGGGCTAGCCGGTAAGCGCTCCCTAGGGCCACCCAGTAGGTCGAGGGTTCGAGTCCTTGCTGGTGAGGTCGTTGATTATATGTTCAAAGTCCGCGTGTTAAATGGACTAAAAATGAAGTATATATATGTACCTCGCGTTTCATACCAGCTGGATTCGGTAAAATGCTACTGACACCACATACGAGGCACGGGCAGTTTCCCAATGAGGTTCACGGCGCCATCAGCTCGATGAACAGGCTTTGTGTGAAATATAAGAGAGTCTAGAACTGCTTTTAGTGTCCTTGTGGGCTAGCCGGTAAGCGCTCCCTAGGGCCACCCAGTAGGTCGAGGGTTCGAGTCCTTGCTGGTGAGGTCGTTGATTATATGTTCAAAGTCCGCGTGTTAAATGGACTAAAAATGAAGTATATATATGTACCTCGCGTTTCATACCAGCTGGATTCGGTAAAATGCTACTGACACCACATACGAGGCACGGGCAGTTTCCCAATGAGGTTCACGGCGCCATCAGCTCGATGAACAGGCTTTGTGTGAAATATAACAGAGTCTAGAACTGCTTTTAGTGTCCTTGTGGGCTAGCCGGTAAGCGCTCCCTAGGGCCACCCAGTAGGTCGAGGGTTCGAGTCCTTGCTGGTGAGGTCGTTGATTATATGTTCAAAGTCCGCGTGTTAAATGGACTAAAAATGAAGTATATATATGTACCTCGCGTTTCATACCAGCTGGATTCGGTAAAATGCTACTGACACCACATACGAGGCACGGGCAGTTTCCCAATGAGGTTCACGGCGCCATCAGCTCGATGAACAGGCTTTGTGTGAAATATAACAGAGTCTAGAACTGCTTTTAGTGTCCTTGTGGGCTAGCCGGTAAGCGCTCCCTAGGGCCACCCAGTAGGTCGAGGGTTCGAGTCCTTGCTGGTGAGGTCGTTGATTATATACTGTATATATATATATATATATATATATATATATATATATAATCAACGACCTCACCAGCGTGTTAAATGGACTAAAAATGAAGTATATATATATATATATATATATATATATATATATATATATATATATATATATTGTCGCGATCCCACTACCCTTTATACTTGGGGAGTGAATCCTACCCCAAGTTATTAACAAATAAAGGAACAAATAGGGAACACGGCAATAATTATCCTCACCAAAAACCTACTCAACTAAATGTACTTGAAAAAGTAAGAACAGTTGAAATAAGTGAATCACAAAAGGGAAGATAATTAATTAATTCAATTTATGTTTTAAAGGGAGTAATGATTAGCAAACATGAATTTAAGGGGATAGGTAATTGTATAATAAAATAAGAGTGATGCCGGAAGGGCGAAAATATACTGTAAGGAGTTAGACCAAACTTAACATTACTATATTACACAAGACATACGAAATATATATATATACAACAATCACTACAAAATGATTATCCCTACCAAACAGGAGATTCCTTACCACCAGGATCCCTTCCTAGGCCTAACTAAACGTGTCACTAATACCTGATACCCCTAGGGCATTGCAGAAGACTGGATAAAGCACTAGACAAGGGTCAAGGCTAGAGAACGAATGGACACGTCTAACCTATGCCACGTTTTTTCGCTACTGGCGAAGCGTGCCCACGCCAGGAGAAGAGCGTCTCATATCACGTGATCTAGAACATTTGCTAGATATTTTATATAATTAATACTACTATTGATTTGAACTTAACAGAGTAACACAATGATGCATTTTAATAACATACATAAATATATAATTAACCTAAGTAACTAAGAACAATAATAATATAATAAGTACAATTAACAAATTATTAATAGCTTGTGTGAAATGGAGGCGTGAACATATGCCTCACGCTATGAGAGTTCCCGAGCGCTCAGGCACGTGACACCTCCCCCAAAAAAGTGAGCTTACAACTAACTGGAACCGAAAATGGATATACAGCTACACAGTGAAAGTAATAACTAACACAATTGGTTTAAATCAATATGAAGCAAAATAATTCATAATATAAACACAAGGTACTCAATGACAATAAAACAAAATAATAATTTGCATATAGACATAGTTACTAAATAATCAGACTCGAGAAAGTGCATCAGCCAACACGTTCTCTTTTCCGCGGATATGGGAAATGTTCACGTTATAGGGCTGAAGTGATAGAGCCCACCTCAAAAGTCTTTGGTTGGTATGTTTCATCTTGTCAACAAAAGTAAGTGGGTTATGATCAGTGAACACTTGAACGGGATAAGCAGTGCTGCCAATATATACTTTGAAGTTTTCTAGTGCCATGATCAGTGATAAAGCCTCCTTTTCAATGGTGGCATAGTTTCTTTGATATTTGTTAAATTTTCGAGAAAAATAGCACAACGGATGAAGCAATTGATCACTCTCACCCTTTTGCAGAAGCACAGCACCGGCGCCAATTTCACTGGCGTCGACATGGAGAGTGAACTGTTTCTGGAGGTCAGGTGCAAGTAGTACAGGAGCATTTGCCAGCAGGGATTTAAGATTCTCAAAAGATTCCTGGCAAGCTGTAGTCCACTTGAAGGTTTTCTTGCCACTCAACAGGTCAGTCATGGGAGAGGCAACGGAGGAGAAGTTTGGACAAAAACGGCGGTAGTGCCCTGCCATACCCAGCAACCTCATCACACTCTTCTTATCGCCTGGCACTGGATACTGTTGAATTGCCTCAATTTTGGCTGCTATAGGCTGGACTTCCCCTTGTCCGACCACATGCCCCAAGAAAGTGACGTGGGCATGGCCGAACTCAGTTTTGACGAGGTTTACCGTCAGCTTGCTTGCAGCCAGTACGGAGAAGAGGGCTTGTAGACGACTCATGTGATCTTCCCAGGAACTGCTGAAGACGATAAGGTCGTCTAGGTAACAGCGGACACCTTCCAGACCAGACGTGATGAAATTCATGAGGCGTTGAAAGGTTGCAGGGGCGTTCCGCATACCAAACGGAAGGACTGTGAATTGGTACAACCCCTCAGGAGTGACAAAAGCAGAGATGGCCCTGGAGCGTTCAGTCAGTCTTATCTGGTAGTAGCCCTGGAGGAGATCCAACTTGGTCACGTACCTTGCCTGTCCAAGATCGTCGATCACGTCGTCGATGCGTGGCAAGGGATAACCATCGGGTTCAGTGACAGCATTCACCTTGCGATAATCCACACACAGCCGCATTGACCCATTCGGCTTTGGAACTAGAACAACAGGGGATGCCCATGGACTGATGCTGGGTTCGACGAGGCCTAGCTCTTGAAGACGCTGTACCTCGGCTCGCACACACTCCCGCTTGAAGGCATTAAGACGGTAGGGACGCTGTCGGATTGGCTTGGCTCCCCTGGTCTCAACGTCATGCTCCAGCACTGAACAGGAGAGTGGGTAATCACCAACTATAATAAGATACTCCTGTAATAGAGACTTTATATTATTGGCTTGGTCACTAGAGAGATGACACAACTTAGCACTGGGGTCCTCCAAGATAGTCGAGTTTTCAACTTTTACACTAGACCCATTCATTATTTCAGAAAAACACTGATCTTTATCATCCTTACTCTCTGGCACAATGATACAATTTGGCAAGGATTGATCAACACAAGCAACTGCTTTTCCCAGGGTTTCGTTACGAACATGATTTGACTTTAAAATATTGACATGGATAAGGCGTTTTTTCTTACGCCGTTCAGGGGTGCTAATCACATAATTCACGGACCCCTGTTTTTCTAGTACTTCATATGGACCACTGTATTTGGATTTAAAAGGGTGATCATGTAAGGGCAGGAAGGCCAACACCTGCTCCCCCACTTGGAATTCTCTAGGTTTTGCCTTATGGGCCTTATCAAAATGCAGTTTCATTTTCACCTAGGCACACCTTAAGTTGGACTGGGCAAGTTCTACAGCCAGACGCAACTTCTCCTTGAATTGGACCACATATGAAGCTAAGGGCGTCGCGCTCTGATCACTCAACCAACACTCTTTTATCACCTTTAGAGGCCCTCGCGCCTCATGTCCATTGACGAGCTGGAAGGGCGAGAATCCTAGCGACTCTTGCTTACTGTCCCGAACAGCAAACAAAAGCAGGTCAACTCCCTCGTCCCAATCCTTCCCAGCCTCCAGACAGAAGGTGCGCAACATGAGTTTTAGTGTCTGGTGAAACCTCTCTACCACCCCCTGTGACTGAGGGTGATAGGCCGAAGACCTCAACTGCCGGACTCCCAGGGTTTGCATTACCTGATTAAACAACAGGGAAGTAAAATTGGAACCCTGATCTGACTGCACCACTGTAGGAAGGCCTACTTGAGTGAAGAAGTGGGTTAAGGCTTTGATAACATTCTTCGCTGTGATGCGGCGCAAGGGAATGGCTTCAGGATAACGGGTTGCACAATAGGGTGTGTCAATTTTGTCAACATGTTAAAAATCAAATTTGGTAGTCAAAATATTGTGCCTCTTTATGTCTAAACTTGAGATTAGCAAACAAAAATGAATTGAAATAACCCTCACCTACATCAATTATACCTTAAAGTTTCAAATATCAGTATTTCAACAAATTAATGAGACTTGATTAGAATTATTCACTTGATATTAACTAATCTCATGTAAGCATATGGATTATGGAGTATTTTATGGTTCTATAGCTTGTGTACAATATGCATGTCAGAACATGAACATGAACAGGCTCTCCGTGTGGGACAGTTTAATTCTTGTTTTGACTTGTACCAAGCGTGAGGATAAGGCGCCCGGCTCACTCTCCTTCTAGATATCATAGACGGTGGTTTGCTCTCATTGCACTTGCACCTACTCTACCAGACGAATTCTACATTTTAATTATTGTAAGTAGGGCATATTGATTGTCGCAGTTACTTATATCATTGTATAAAACATTATGTTCTAAGAAATTATTATGTTATTTCTGTTACAGCATTTTAAAAAAACAAATTGATAATTTTGAAACAACAATTGAATTATGAAACATTGAAATATTTTTCTATTTGTCAGATAGTGTGAAGATGTCAAAATTGAAGACAAGAAGTCAGTTGTCAACCCACTTGAGCCTGCTAGTTGGTAAAGGGAAGGAGCTTCCTGTATCAGAACTTCCAACAGTGAGAGACATGCTAAGATTAGGGTTACTCCTTCGAGAAAAAAATGCAAAGGACAGAAGGAACTATACAGATAAAGAACTCATAAATGACATGATAGTCCCTCTTCTGCATCAATGGACAAAAGCTAATGCACTATTCAAACCACCTGTGATTAATCAGTGTCGAACTATTGAGCTAAAACTAACGAAATTATGGCACAAAGCAGTTGAAACATCACTTGGTAAAGGAAACTTGGCCAGGAAAAATGAATTTCTGCACACACTTAATACTTTGTTTGACATTTTGACCTGCAAGTGCTCCATACAATTATGTTCTGAATCCAACTGTTCTCACTCAGGTAAGAGAGAAAATAATTCCCACATTGATTGTGGTTGTCCTCGTGAAAAGAAGATCCCTGTTTTAGAGCTTGAATTTATAAAGGCACAGAGGACAAAGGCAGAAGGCCAAGGAAGTATGCAAATGGGTTCAATAGATTATTCAGAAACAAAGAAGCAGATTGCTAATGCCAAGAAGAGAGAACAAATCCGAGAGAGGGAACAAAAGAAGAAAATGAAGAGTGAAGAAGCCATCCAAAGAGAGGAAGAGCTGTGTCAAGATGTTTATCACTTCCTTGATAGTTCTTCTGATGAACAGGAAGCAACATCAGATGATAGTTCCAAAGAGCCATCTGAACCTTTACCAAAGAAAATGAAATACAACACAAGAAATATTTCAAACATTGCTTTAGCTAGTATTCGCCACCATGCTGGACTTCGTGAGGCTGCAGAAATTGCAACTGCCGCTTGGATAGATGCAGGCCTCATCAGCCGAGAGGATGTATCTTTGGTGATAGATCATAATAAAATTAGAAGAGCACAAGAAAAAATAATGAAGGAAATATCTGATCAGCATGAAAAAGATTTAAGCGAGGGAGGGCTCTCCTGTCTTTTGTTTGATGGAAGAATAGATGACACAAAAGTTTTGCTAGAAGTAGAGGGAGTGAACAGAAAGTTTCCAGGTCTCATCAAAGAAGAACACTACTCTGTCTGTTCTGAGCCTGGTGGTCGGTTTTTGTTTCACTTTGCTCCCGAAACTGAAGTAGAAGGGAAGAAACATGCAGAGGTCATTGCTGATCATATTTTATGTTGGGTTCAGGAGAGAGGACTTGGCAGTTCACTGCAGGCTGTTGGTGGAGATTCAACTGCAGTGAACACCGGATGGCAGGGGGGTGTAATGACACATTTAGAGAAAAAACTTGGAAGAAGACTTGTTTGGATTGTATATGATTTACATACAGGCGAGCTACCTCTTCGTCATCTCATCCAGGAACTTGATGGTCCTACAAAGAGCAACAACAAGTGGTCAGGTCCCCTTGGCATCATGCTGGATGAAGCAACACAACTAGAAATAAATGCAACCTTTCCAAAGGTCGAAGTTGGCCCTCCCCTTCCGGCGTTGTCTGAAGGAGTCATCAAAGATCTCAGCACAGATCAATCCTATGCTTATCGTATTGCCCAAGCAATAAGATCAGGAGAAGTGACTCAGTCATTGGCTCTCTTGGAGATTGGACCTGTCAGTCACAGCCGTTGGTTAACTACAGCTCTTCGTTTCTGCAGGATTTGGATTTCCAAACACGAATTGAAGGGCAAAGTGCTGACGAATTTGAGGTTAATTGTTGAATTTATTATTGGAGTTTATCTTCCCCAGTGGTTTAGTGTGAAACTTAATCCTATGTGGGTGGATGGGCCCAATCACCTTTTGTTTCAATTGCAGCTAGTAAGAACACAGAGGAAGGTAGTGAGGGACATCGTGTTACCTGTGGCAAGAAGGTCCGCTTGGTATGCTCGATCAGAAGCAGTTTTGCAAGCAATGCTTTGCAGTCAATGTACCAATCTCCGAACCGAGGCTGTAGAAGTCATTCTAAAGATTAGAGGAACGCTAATAGATGACGACCAGTTGGGAGACTGTTCGTTTCATTCAAGAAAAGTTCCCCCAATAAACGTCAATGCCACCAAATTGTCAGAATTGGTTGACTTGAGTTTGGAAGTCTTAGAGCCACCATTGACAACAAGTCTAACTAGCCAAGAATTGAGAAACCTTAAAGAGACTCCAATGCAGGTGCCGAAGTGGCCTTCCCACACTCAAAGTGTGGAGAGATGTGTGAAAATGGTCACAGAAGCAGCGGGCCATGTTTACAGCCACGAGAGGCGAGAAGGTTACATCAAAGCACAAATAGCAAGCAGACTACTGATGACAAGAAACCAAAGCAAAGAGAGTATGAAGGCATTGGTTACTTTCAAATAGACTACGGATAATAAAATATAATAATTTGAAACTTGAAACAGTAACATGTGTGCAATTGCTGGTTATGTTATAAATTCACAAATATGTACATTTAAAAATCCATTTGATGTAGGTAGGACTTATTATAAAAAAAAATTTATGCCAGAATATTGTTTTGCATGCTTAAAGACTACAATAAATTGCTACCAAATTACTCGATTTTCAATTTAGCCAGTTCACCCCCTAAATTGACACACCCTACTGGGTCATCCCTTGACGAGCCAAGGCACTCTGTGATTTACATTGAAATCCCCTAAGTAGAGGATCTCGGTGTTGGGGTGTGTGGATAGCAACGACTCATGGCAAGGAAATCGATAGTCAGAGTTCCAAATAGTTAGTAGAGCTGGGAGAACAGTACAGGAAACAAAGAAATATAGTTACAATTGGTAAAGATATTTTGAGGCACATGACATCAAAAAGAGAAGATTCAAGATCCGTGAGTCGAGCTATAGGTGTACGTGTGTTGCAGTAGGCGCATACACCTCCCTTAGAACGGAAAGAGGTATAAAGGTTTTAGTTGGGGACTTGAAAATGTTTGGGTGAAGCTGCTTTGGTCAGTTGAAGTTTAGATAGCAGTAAGAGATCGGGGGAAGAGGTTAATAGGGGGTGCTCCACAGAAGAAAAATTGGATCTCAGGCCGCAAATGTTGGAAAAATTAAGTGTGAAAAAATCCGATCCTCCAGCAACTGTGGTGACGTCAGTTGAGGCCCCAGTTGTTTGATGATGACCAGGTAGGCCCTGGGGTCCACTGTAATAGCACCTTTGCTTTATATAAATATGCACCCAAATGAATAATCGTCAACTCATTCACCAAGTTATGCAACACTGATTCAACTGTTGACGGTTATTCACGCTGAGCTTGATGTATCACAGAGGTCGGGCGCAGGTCATGCTGAATATGTCAACAGCTTGATCTCTCCCACACCTCGCTTGCGTCGCTATCAGCATCATAACTCAGTTGGTGACGAGCCGATGAATCAAAACATTTCGTGCCCTGCCATATCCTATTCCCACACAGCTCCTTCCTCAAACCCACGTTTGAAGGAGGGGACACGCTCGGAGATATATCAGAGCATTACCACTTTTTCAAGGGTGAACACGTAACTTAAGTGTTCTATAAAATGTGTATTCATTGCACTTCCCTGGAGAGAATTCACAATACGTTTTCTCATACCTAACTACTGTGTATATAGACACTTCGACAATAAATGAAAAACCTGAAGAAGTGCTTACATCCAGCCCTGCCACATATAATTCCAGAACTTATTAAAAACAATTAAATGTGATGCACAAATCGCTATCACACCACAACCTTCCTGACCAGTGGGACCCATCCGAGAAGGCCCCAGTTTAATACTATTGTTAGCTGATTTCATAGGGAATAAAAGAATTGAAAGAATAAAACAGATCAAGAGTGAGAAAAGATATATATGTTGTGTTGTCAATAGTAAGAGACACAATTGAGATTCTGCAATTGTATAAATGAGGCAGAAAGTCAGATCAGCAACCTGGGACTTGGTCACAATTTTCGTGATGCCATATGGCAGCAGGGTCTACCATTAGACAACACATTATGCTTCCAATATCTTCCCAGGAGGTAGTACCTCCCTGTTTGGTAGCTGCCTACTATACCTACTACCTACTAGCGCGTGAGTCAGATTGAAACAACGTGTCTCGCCAAAATGTAAGTCCTTGGGTGAAACTGAAGTGCAAAATAGTCGAAAAATATAAATTTCCGACGGAAACGCAATGCAATAATTTTTTCCTCTATCTCCCTATATAAACATAAACATGAAGTACCGTGGTCGACCTTACCCGAATCCTTACCGAAATATCAATATGATGCACACTTGGGAATTCTTAAACAACGTTTTCACATGATATATGGCTATGACATGCACTGTTGCAACGATGGCTTCCTTTCACACAAGAGCACCGCGTTGTTAAGCAGCTACTTCTACGGTGGCACTTTCTAAATTTTTCACCTCGACAGATACTCCGTGTGGGAACAATTATTCCACTTTTTGTGCCTATTTTGTAAGGAATTTTTTTTCCTTATAAAGCACATTTGGTAAGGAGTTATTCATTGCACATTGCAGAAACCGAAGACCAAAACTCCAGCGAGCGCATTTATTATCACACCATCATCTAGTCCTCAGTTTTGGCCGCCCGGTGCACCTCTCACTGCACCAAGGTTGGTGACAGTACCTGGTCGCTATGGTTTGGGTAATCGCTCATTCGTTCGTTTGGGTCGAGGTGTGTGCACTACCCCGAGCTCCAGCGTCTGTGGCTCGTGTGTTGGGGTCAGACCACCATACTAATATGTGTAAATTCATTATTAAAACAAGTGATCTAATCTTTTAGTAAACATAGGGCGTAAAACAGTTATATACATTTCCCGCCGCTGGGAGAGATTTAGCTGGTAGTGGACGATAAGATGTCACTTGGGTTACATCTGCTTTGACTATATATTGCAATATTTGTTTGTTGAATCTCGTGCATAAGGAATTTTTATTGCGCCTTTCCACCGAAAAATAAGCACTTTGTATTTGGTACATCAATTTCTTTTATGTAATACAGCTTTACGTATAAACATCTTATTGATATGTATGTAAAATAAATTGAAATTTCTGTGTTGTCATAATGATGAAGAGAGAGAGAGAGAGAGAGGAGTTCCGCAGGGTGACAACACCAATGAAAAAGGACGTGAGGAGTCATTTGTTTGTTCATATTTTCCTTTACTATTACATTCAGAACGGAATGTTAGAGGTAATGTGAATAACATCCTCAGGTAAGAGACATTATACTCACAGGTGTGTGTAGTTCAGGATCTCAACACTGCTGGTGCTGTATTATTTCATTTAGTTTCGATACTGACTCGTTCGGAAAGAGGCACGGACTTTTTGAGGTGACTGCACAATACAAATGTATTTACAACAAACACCAACAACCACCAATAACAATCATTAGAAATCACCACAATCCTATAACAAAAACAGGTACGTAAATATTATAAACTTATATTATATTCTAAGCAAAAGTGACACAATTAACTATCAACCACAACCGGCTCCGAAGACCACAAACTCTACCCTGTACAGTGTACAGTGTACACCCTCGTGTCGTCCAGGAATGCTCTGT
This sequence comes from Homarus gammarus, assembly GCA_958450375.1. Classification (NCBI taxonomy): domain Eukaryota; kingdom Metazoa; phylum Arthropoda; class Malacostraca; order Decapoda; family Nephropidae; genus Homarus; species Homarus gammarus. Next base: position 128,421 of record CAUDMG010004017.1, on the reverse strand, counting down.
GGGGTCTGCTGACTTCCGCAATGATCCGTATTCCGTACATCACCACCATAATACAGGACCGACCAACACACATATTCCACTATCCCTCGTCCGTGGTGCCATATTGTTCCGCACATAATACGTGCGGTACTTTTTTTGTACACAGTACTACTCCATTACAACTATGTTCGAAACACAAACAACACAGATACGGAACTCCGGAACACAACCAATACCCCAATGAATCCATGACTCAAGGCCCGGTACATCTAGTCGAGAAATTTAGCAAGGGGAGGGGGTGGGGGGGGGGGGCAGTGGTCGGGAAGTAGGCAGGCAAAATTCCATGGTCTAGTACCAGTCGGGTCCTCAAACTTATCCTCCTATGTCCAGCTTCATAACACTCGTCATACGGGTTCTTCCTTGAATCACTGACAAGAAGTGCCGTTGGTAATATATAACTAACGTTGTTTATGTACTCAACTTCACTTATGTTGTGGCAGTGATTCATAGATACAATAAAAGCCGATTTTTTTTAGGGTGGGGGGGGGGGCAGGAACTCAAATGATAGCCCGATTATGAAAAATTACAACCATTTCCTTTACTCCATAACACTGGTCTACAAAAAAATATTTTTTTTTTTCTGGCATGAAACCTTTTAACTGTTTTTTACTAACTTTAAGGTGCTGAATCCAAATCTGATCTCAGATTTGCTCCATCACGCAACGTGCCAGAATTTACTGAGCTACCAGAGATTGAGGATATAGACCGGAATTCACCTGTTTCTACTGATGAAGATGAAGAGACTGATCTTTTCAAGCCATCTGGTGAAGATTGTGAAAAGCCAACGTTGTTTACTCAGTCAGAATTGAATGATCTGGTCAGAGATCTAAATTTGCCAAAACAGTCTGCTGAATTGTTAGCTTCCAGGCTTCAAGAGAAACGACTCTTAAAACCTGGCACGAGTGTCTCCTTTTATCGCAACAGAGAAGAGCAACTGCGGAAGTACTTTCATTCATATGACCAGCTTGTTTTTTGTAATGATGTAGAAGGACTTCTTCTCTCCATGGGACTACCAGCATATGATAGTAAAGATTGGAGACTTTTTATTGACAGTTCTAAAAGGAGCTTGAAATGTGTTCTTCTTCATAATGGAAGCAACTATGGTTCAATTCCAATCGGAGATTCTGTACAAATTAAAGAAGAGTATGAAAACATTAAGACTGTTCTAGAGAGGTTGCAATACCATGCTCATGAATGGTTAATTTTTGTGGACTTGAAAATGGTAAACTTTCTATTGGGCCAGCAAGGAGGGTACACAAAATACCCCTGTTTTCTGTGCTACTGGGACAGCAGGGCTACAGCAGACCATTGGGTGAAAAAGAATTGTCCACCAAGACATAGTTTGACGCCTGGTGACAGGAAAAACATTGTCCTTCCTCCTCTGCACATAAAACTTGGTATCATGAAGCAATTCGTCAAGGCTCTTGATCATAGTGGAGAGTGTTTCAGATATATATGCTCAACCTTTCCAAGTCTTAGCGACGAGAAGAAAAAGGCAGGGATTTTTGATGGACCTCAAATAAGAACACTACTCAGAGATCCACACTTCCTTGCAACAATGACTGAGGCACAGGCAAGAACTTGGAATGCTTTCTCTAATGTGGTGCGGAACTTCTTAGGGAACAAGAAAGCGGACAACTATCAAGAAATTGTGGAAGAGCTGCTCTTGAGTTTACAAGCACTTGGATGCAGAATGAGTATCAAGGCTCACTAATTACACAGTCACTTGGACGAGTTTCCAGAAAATCTGGGAGAAGTGAGCGAGGAGCAAGGGGAGCGCTTTCATCAAGACATTAAAGTAATGGAAGAACGTTACCAAGGTCGATGGGACTCGAACATGATGGCGGACTACTGCTGGAGTTTGATGAGAGACATTCCAGAAGCTGTACATAAGAGATCGGCCAAAAAGAGGAAGTTTATGCAACTGTAACTTGATCTTAATACTTGCACTATTTCTACCGTACATTAATTGTTTTTTTCACCCTTCAATGTTACATTTAAATATTATATGTGCATTAACTTTCCAAGTTGATATTAACAATTTTTGGTTATAGAAAAATACAAATTGTAATGCGGAAAAAATTTATGTATACATGTTTAAGCCGTCAATTTTGATCCAAAAGTTTACGTTTCCCAGCAAAAGTGCAATGTGGTATATCTCAAAAACCTGATGTGATAGACAAAAACCAAAGTCATAATTGGATTCTGCACCACAAATTTACTTAAAATCCGTTTAAAAATCTTGTGCCAGAAAAATTGTGTTGACCGGTGTAATCATTAATATCATCCTAAATATAACATCATACCTTATAACCCAATATAAGAGTGCATGAAACAATAAAATAATACACGGATCAAGTTATAAGATATTAAAAGAATATTTACAATAATATAAAGAAAACAGTGAGTAAGTCATGTTACTTATGTTACCAAATAAAGATGGTTCCTAACAAGTGCAGAAAAATTGTGTTGACCTGTGTAATTTGCCACTAAAGGTACACGTACGATGAACTTATCTTAAGAAATGAGTTCAAGGATTCACATAAAGGGTTTTGGTAATAACAAATTATATTATTTCTTCTCTGTCATACACGCTGTTTTTGTTCTATTTGAATACAGTCGAAATCAATAGCCCTTGAGTAAATAATATGTAAATAAGTATCATAAATCCAATCTCACACACACACGTATAGCACATAGGAACCCCCTCGCTCATTTACATGATATATTCATAACAAAACCTCACTGATTCGAGACACACCGAACATCCCAAACAGAAAGATTACCTTGATACGTTTGAGCGAGCCATGTCAGCCATGCACGTCCATCGTTCAATCAGCAACAGGACATTACCCAGCGGCCGAGGCACGGAAAACCCGCTGTTTGTACACACAGGTTGTAGACTTAGCCACTGTGTTGTGCACACAGGGTGTAGCCTCATCCGCTTGTGCTGTGTATACGAGGTGTAACCTCATTCGCTGTGTTGTGTAAACAGGGTGAAGCTTCAGCTACTGCGTTGTGTACATAGGGTGTAGTCTCAGCTACTGTATTGTGTACACAGGGTGTAGCCTCATCCTCTGTGTTGTGTACACAGCGTGTAGCCTCAACTGCTGTGCTATGCACACAGGGTGTAGTCTCAGTTGCTTTGCTACGTACCCAGTCACGGTGTTGTTTTCTCAGGGTGTAGCCTCAACGGCTGTGTTGTGTATACAGGGGTGTAGCCTCAACGGCTGTGTTGTGTATACAGGGGTGTAGCCTCAGCTGCTGTGTTGTGTATACAGGGGTGTAGCCTCAGCTGCTGTGTTGTGTATACAGGGGTGTAGCCTCAGCTGCTGTGTTGTGTATACAGGGGTGTAGCCTCAGCTGCTGTGTTGTGTGCACAGAGTGTAGCATCAGCTGCTGTATTCTGTACACAGCGTGCAGCCTCAACTGCAGTGTTAAGTACACAGGGTGTATTCTCAGTCGCTTTGTTATGTACACAGGTTGTAACCTCAGTCTTTTCCAGAAAAAATGACCCCAATTTTTTGTTGTGTAAAATTCATTAGTTAGTGTTTTGCACACTATTGCGCTGCAGTCCCCGGCATTACCAGGACTCGGCAGAATTCTTATATATTTTGTAAATTTTCTTTGTGTGTACTTCCTGCACCAGGTCACGGGTGTATGAGTAAGTAATGTAGATAGCTGAGGCCCACATGTACAGTATATCACACTACGATCATGGTTGTATTTCGGAATGCACTGAAGGAAATATGCCAGCCTTACAGACAACTTGTTTGTGCAAAATTGTGTGTCCTACTTATGCCTTTCCCAGTGATTCTTTTATACTAGGACACGACAATTACCTATTCCTGCACAGTGTTCGAGTATACTTATTACTTCTGTTACCTCAGTCAAGATTTCACAGTGTTCTTTTGATACTCTTTTGTACACTGATTACTTTAACTTTGTGTAACTTTCTTTGTTGACGTGATACCTGAGCCTACTGACAAACTTTATATATATGGTAAATGATTTCATGGGAACAGAGGATGTCAAATCCACCGAATATTGCCCGTTAAAGTGCCTGTAAAAGAGAGAGAGTGAAGCAACATTGCGGCGAAGAGAAAGGGAAGAAAGATTATCAACTTAAGGAGGAGAGTCAAAAAGACCCAAATGCCTTTGATTCCACCCTATCTAACAGTTGGACAGAAGAAGAGCCACCCCAGATATGAGAGCAGTGCTCCAAGTTAGGACGAATGAATCCCATATAAACTTGAAGCAACTGCTCAGGATTGAAGTAGCTACGGCATCTGTATAGCATTCCCAGCTTTCGGGAGGCAGCTTGAGCAATGTTGTGGATGTGTGGCTTCCATTACACATTGGAGGAAATGGTGAGGCCTTGCATATCTATTTTAGATATGATTGAGTCATGAAATGTGATTGGTGGGATATCATCTAATTTGGAAAGTTTAATTGGTAAATATTGAGTTTTATTACAATTGAATTTAACCAATTTTCTACCTCCCCATTCGGAGATGTTGCACATATCCGCATTGATAGATGAATGTTATTAGCCCTAAAAACATATCTAGTTTGAGAATTAGGGGGATGGGAAAACCGTAAAAAATAAGGAAGAAAGTAGGTGAAAGAACAGAACCCTGTGGGACACCACTATTGATAGAGAAAGAGCGAGAGGTCGATCCCTCGACAACAACTGCCATGGATCGGTTCTCAAGGAAGATAGAAATTAGAGAACAAAGTGGGGGAGAAAAACCATAAGAGGGAAGTTTAGAAAGCAAAGACTTGTGCCATACCCTGTCAAATGCTTTGGAGATGTCGAGGGCCACGACGAAAGTTTCCCCATAATCCCTAAGAGAGGATGACCAAAGATGGGTGCAGTAGGAGAGCAGATCACCACTAGATCTCGCCTGGCGAAAGCCATACTGGTGATCCAACAAAAGAGAAAAGGGTTTAAGATGACGGAGAAAATGAGAGTTTTAAGATAATTTCGAAAATCTTGGAGAGGGATGAAGTCTGGACAATGGGGCGATAGTTAGAGGGATTAGAATGGTCACTCTTCTTCGGGATGGCCTGAACCAAGGCATGCTTCCAAGAAGAAGGAAAAGTTTGGGTTTTGAGGCAAAGGCGAAAGAGGCGATCAAGCACAGGGGCCAGAATTTCAGCTCACTCCCTCAGAACACGAGGGGGTATTCCCTCCGGCCCATGCGCCTTGCTCACATCCAACCTGGATAACACACCAGCAACCCTACGAGTGAAGATCATAGGAAAGTGTATAGGTTCAGTAGGAGAAGCAGAAGTAGGAGGGATAGAGTTGGAATCGTCTAAGGTTGAGTTAGAGGAGAATAAGCTGCCAAAGAGATTGACTTTATGAAGGGGAGAGTTGGCTATAGAGTTATCAGGTCGGAAGAGAGGAGGAAAAGAGGGAGTGCAGAAGTTATTACATATGTTTTTGGTTTAGGACCAGAAGGATTTACTAGAAGAAGAGCTAGTCAGAACAGCGGTCTTTCTTTTTATAAAATTCCGCTTGGCCCTACGAAGAATAGCCTTACACCGATCCCTAGAAGTAATGAAAGAGGAGTGGGTAATAGGAGGGGTAATAGGAGAATGAGATAGTTTCATAACTTCATGCGCCCTATCTCGCTCCATGCAAGAGAACAGGAGAGTTCAAACCATGATTGCAAAGTGAAAGTTTTGGTAGAAGATGAGATGAATGCACTGATGCCACTCCGTGTAACCCCAGCAATGCTGTCAGCACATATCGAGGAGTCCCGAGTGGAAAAGCACCATTCATCCCAAGAAAAGTCGGAGAGAATTCTCGCAAGGATTGCCAGTTTGCCCTCCGATAGAGCCATGATTGGCGTTTAGAGGGGGGTGGGGGAGGTGGTCGTGCCCAGTTTGATTTAATAGAAATAAAATTGTGATCAGAAGGCCCTAAGGAGGCAGAAATTGAGTATGAATAGTGAGGGGTTAGAGATCACACTAGAATCACTCGTTATAGTACATCCTTCTTTCTTCACACAGCCAAACGGTGTAATGCTCTGCCTTCTTCTGTGTTTCCATACTCATACAATCTGTCTCACTTGAAAACCTGGTTTTCCGGCAACTTCGTGGTGCAGATTAATATAACTTTTTCTTTTCTATTTTTAATTTCTTTTTACTTTATTTTTTCGCCCCCTAGGCCCCATTGTGGGTTAATGACCTGTGACCGGGTGGGCTATTCCCCGTAAAAAAAAAAGAAAAAAAAAACGTCTGAAATATATAAAAAAATTTTACCACGTACTGCATAAATTCTATGAGGCATTTCTACCGTTCTCCAGCTCTAACAGCTAGCAGTATAGAACTCGTCACACCCTTCACACCCAGGTGGACAGATTGCCTGTGACAGATGACTATATTAGGGGTCCCCAACCTTTATAAACTAGTAGGCCACTTAATGGTGCAAGTAATCAGCGATCGGCCGCTTGTGTACTAAGCCGACGTAAGTCAGCACTGCGTTCCACAGAATTGAATGTAAAATCAGAAATGCAGGACCATATCTTACTGTCAGAATATTTTTAGAAACAACACCGATATTTAAGCTTTCAATTTCAGCATATACATACTCTGCATTGAAATAATAGCACTAGTCACTAGCCTAGTTATATATTCTGTAAATAAATTAGGAAAACATAACTTTTAGCAATGCAAAATATGGTAATATGAAACTGTCTTCGAGCAGTACAAAATAGCGGTTAATAGCCGATTCGCTCCCGAAATACAAGCATACAGGGGAAATTGCTTTATAAAGTAGTATTATGATATCCCGCACAACACAGTACAATAACCCCCCTAAATAATGATGTGATGTAATAATAAATAACAGAAAAAAATTTTCTTGTGTTATATTCAGGTAAAATATAGTTTGCTTTTAGCATAGGAAAATAAGTGCTTTAATTCCAAATACAAATTCACAGAACAATACCAAAACTAATGTTAGAGTTAAGCCTGGATGTCATTTGCAATTTCAGAAAAAGTTGATTCAAAGTGTGTTATAACAGCCTTCACGAGTTCTGTGATGACTGCTTGTGAGCTTAGAGCAGTACTTGTGTGCTCACAGCTATATGTTGATTTCCCTGCTTTGTATTTTCACCCAAAATATAAGGCGGAAAAATGGGGGTTGCTTCATCTCCCAAGCCAGAGCTCGACTGTGGGATCTTGAAAACCGACATCAGTTTTCTAACCAAGTTGTCACAACTTTCACATTAACACTTATAGAGTAAAATAAATGTTAGAAATATGAGTTTGTATCATTCGAGTACCGAAAGTTCTTAATGAAGGAAAGACGATATAAGAAATAAGAAGAAAAGTGTTACGAGTGTCGGAATAAAAGAACCAATGAATAGATTACTGGTCGGCATATGAACTTCGAATAATTCGGTTTGTAGACACTGACAAAGAGTATCAATCCCTGACTTGATCTCAACAGATTATGTACATGAAACTGCGCCTAGGGTACAGGTACCTATGGGAGTACATTGGCAACCCTGAGCCTGGCCGCACTGTTTGTAAACTTTGTGGCCAACCCGACTCTCACACCCTCTCTCACTACATCCTCACTTGCCCTATGACCTCCTCCTACAGGTCCCCAGCCGTTACCAACACCTCTTCCCTCCCAGACCAGATATCCTTCCTCCTAGTGACAGGCCTGGCACTTGACATTATTAGGGACCTACCACGCTTTGCCATAAACAGATGAAATGTACCGGGAACTTTCCCCCCCACACACTCATCATTCTCTCACTTTATGTAACTTGACAAAACCTATGACCCTTCAGGCTTTTACGCCCTTAATGCACGAGTCATAAAGGCAAGTATGAACTTTGCATACTTCCCAGATGGGCGCTGTAAAAGCTTCTGCGCTTCACCTTGCACCACAGGATATAAGGGGGTGCCCAATAAACTAGCCCCCTCGGGGGCAATCTGAAATCTGTAGACACTGAAGCAGTTAAAATTTAGATATTATATTTTATACTTGAATATAGTAACATTAGTTTCGATGTGTTTAGTGAAACAAAGTAATGTTTATTGTATTAGTCTCGAATACTAATGAATGAGCGAGTGTTTGATATTTATTTGCGGATTCGCAACTGAACATCTTTTGTTTATGACTTTATTTCCTCCCAGCTCTGGTCGCTTAGTTTTACCTCTCAGAGCCTGGTGACTTTAATATTGGGCTGGCGGTCATAAGATAAGTATCTCCTCTCCTATTGTATGTTTCTAGTGGTATATCGTGTAAAGCTTGCTCGACTTTTAAGAACACCAAGTATTATATAGTGATTTATATGTGAGATTGTGGATAGTCATATTTCAGAATTCCACGGTAAAATAACTGGCTTGTTTATGAGTAACGTGTGTTGGATAACCACGTTGTCCACGGAAGTATGTTAATGTAAATAAGTGTTTAGTCATTACTTATATAATTATTAGTTTGTCTCTCGGTTGAGTCACTTATTTGATCAGATTTAGTTTGTCTTTGTTTTATTTTTGTACATAAGATATACATGGTACGTACAGTATTCATTTTTTGTTTGTTAATATATGATTTGGGCGGATCTATTGCTTGGACCTTCGATACAAAGATAACCATAATTATAGTTAACTCAAATTTAAGAATAATACAAAGAAGTTGAATTTGAATTGCATTGTTACAACCTAAGAGGCCAAGGTAGCAACAATTTGGCGACCTTACCAGGATAGATCCCTTTATCACTCATTAATTATAGGGAATATTTAGATATATACATTCCTTATTAATTAATCATGGCTACTTTTGATGAGTTTGCTGAGAATCCATCCGTGAAAACGTTGAAAGACTGTGCACTACGAAAGGATGATTGGATGAGACTTACTGATACATATGAAATTGAGTATCAACATAGTCAAAGGAAGTCTGTGATTCAAAATGCAGTCCTAACTGAACTTGTGAATGAGGAGGTGCTACCGAGGAGGGCACTGACTTTTCGAACATTTAATCCCAAGGAAGCTGTAGAGTTAAGAAAGCTAGAATTGGAGCCTGAAAGGCTAGAACGAGAAAAGGATAAGTTGCACGAGTTGGCTTTGAAGGAAAGTGAAGAAAGGGAAAGAGAGCGTGAAAGGCAGCATGAATTAGCGTTAGCACAGGCTAGCAGTAGAAGACGAGACTTACAGGCATTGTCTTTAGAAACCGAGACAAAATTGTTTGATGTGACAAAACATTTGAGACTTATGCCTGCCTTTGACGAGGAGGATCCAGAAGATTTTTTCATGCAGTTTGAGAAAATTGCTAAGTCTTCTCAGTGGCCTGAAGAGTCGTGGATTGTTATGATTCAAAGTGTGTTTACTGGGTCAGTTCGTTCAGCATTTCTGTCTTTGTCAAGTGAAGTTTCTCGTAGTTATGAGTTAGTGAAAGAAGACATTCTTAAGGTGTATGAACCCATTCCTGAATCGTATAGTGAAATTTAGGACTATGAGAAAGACATGCACAGTCGTATACAGAATTTGTTTATTCGTTGAATAAAATGTGTGGAAGGTAGATAAAGTTTAGCAAGATAGAAATTTTTTAGGAACTTGTTCAGTTGGTGATTTTAGAACAATTCAAAAGAACCACTCCGAGAGATATACAATTGTACTTAGGAGAGAGAGATATTATTAATGTTCATAAAGATGTTGCATCAGCTGATAGCTATGCCCTTACTCACAGAATGTATCCTGTTAAATCTCAATCATTCAGGGGGAAAGGGTTTTTTAACCAAAGAAAAGGGTGGTAGGCAGGATAGTAGTGCTGCTTCTTCTAGTAGAGTAAATTTTCGTGGAAACTCAGATGAGATTTCCAAGACATATGCCAAGACTAAAGCTTTTGTCTGCTTTTACTGTAAGAAACCAGGTCATGTGATTGCGAATTGCCCTAAATTGAAAGCAAATAAGGAAGAGCCGGTGCTCTCATTCGGACCTCTAACAGTAGTTTGACAAAACTTAAGTTAGTAATCGCCCAAAGGAGGATTCTTTTGAACCTTTCATGTTTGATGGTTCAGTTGCAGTTGAGGATTCAAGTGATCAGTACCCTGCGAAAATTTTGCGTGACACAGGTGCTTCTCACAGTGCTCTGTTGAAAGGATCTGTTCCCTCCATGGAAGATTCCTATACTGGAGGGCATTTGGTTCTTAAGGGTGTCGGTGGAGTGATCACTGTTCCTTTGTGTAGGGTGTTTTTGAGAATTCAAATTGTGACTGGTTGGGTGACTATTGGTGTTCAAGATTCTCTTCCTGTGACAGGGGTTACTTTATTGCTGAGTAATGATATTGCAGGAGCCAGCGTGGTGCCAGATCCTGTGGTATCTTCGACTCCTACAGTGGAGAATAATACTGGTTTAATTGAAGAAGAATACCCAAATCTATTTCTATTATGTGCAGTTACAAGGAGCCAGACTCTTCAGAATAAGGTACAGACCGTTCCTTCAGTTGACCCTGAGCTTTGTATTGCTGATAGTAGTGCATTTGGCAATGATGTAAATGATTTAGATATTGAGAATCTGTTTGATAGTCAGGATGTATTCATTTGATAGTGACATTGGTGGGAGAGATGCGAGTGAAGCTAAAGATTCAGTTAACATTCATTCCCAAAAATCTGAAGCTGATCTCTCTTCTGGTGACATTACCATTAAGAAAGCACCTGTCACTAGGGAAAAGCAGAAAGATGATCAGTAGAGTGACCCCGAATTAGCTGAACTATGTAGGAAGGCTGTGGATATGGAAGAAGCGGCTCGCTAGTCTGTTTGTTACTAAATGGATTCAGGGTTACTTATGAGGAAGTTCAGGTCTGTATGTGATCCTGCTGATGAGTGGAATGTTGTGCATCAGGTTGTGATTCCCAGATGTCACAGGGGAGAAATCTTGAAGTTAGCACACGACTTTTTTTTTGGGGGGGGGGGGGGTGGCATTTAGGAGTTAGGAAAACATAAAAGAAGATTTTTCTAGCATTTTTACTGGCCTGGAATGATAGGTGATGTTGCCAGATACTGTAGAACTTGCCATTAATGTCAGATGGCTGGTAAACCGAATCAGGTCATAAAATCTGGTACCCCTAAAACCCATTCCTGTGGTAGATGAGCCATTCAGCAGGGTTATAATTGATTGTGTAGGTCCTCTCCCCAAAAGTCTACGTGGCCACCAATATTTGTTAACAATCATGTGTACTACCACCTGGTACCCAGAAGCTATACCATTGCGAAACATCAAAGCAAAGAGTATGGTAAGGGCTCGATTAACTTCTTCACTCAATATGGCATCCCTAGAGTTGTACAGTCGGATCAGTGACTAACTTCACTTCTTTCTTTTTCCAGCAGTGTTGAATGAGAGACGCCATTGACAGGTTCCAGCAGACTTTTAAATCTATAAATCTATGCTTAGGAAGTACTGTATGGAGTCTGATAAGGATTGGGATGGAGTGCCACTTATGTTGTTTTCCATAAGAGAGAGTCCCCCAAGATTCCCGAGGATTCAGTCCCTTTGAAATTATTTTTGGTCATGCTGTAAGAGGTCCTATGCCCGTGTTGAAGGAAAGTTGGATAAGAAATCAGATAAAAGTCCCTTTTTCAGTGTATGTAGAGAAGTTTAAAGAGAAACTGAAGAGAGTAGGTGAAATTGCTCGTGAAAATAAGTCCGAAGTACAGGGGAAAATGAAAAAAACGATATGATGAGCATTGTCAAGCTGGAGAATTTAAGCCTGGAGATAGAGTTTTAGCACTCTTACCCCTGTATAGAAATCCTTTAAAGCTAAATATGAGGGTCCATTCACTGTAGTTAAGTAAATGACCTCAATTATGTCATAGCGACTCCAGGCAGGAGTAAATTAGAGACTGACTCATATCAACAGGTTGAAACAGTATTTTGGTAGGAGTGAAGTGGTTTGTTCGGTTACAGGAGGAGACGAGGTAGTCCCAGGCACTGATTTCCAAGTGGATGTCCACATAAAAATCTGTAATTCCTGTATATTGTGTGACCCTACCTCTAAAGTATTCCATCTTTCACAACAACAGTCTCAGGATGTGGTGCAGCTGCTGCAGGAGTTCAAACCACTCTTCGACGATGTGCCACGCCAGTGTTCTCAGCTGGAGCACGACCTGGTACTGCTCCCTGGCACATCTCCCATCAAGCAAACACCCTATCGAATGAGCCCTGATAAGAGGGAGAAACTGAAGCAGGAGGTGGAGTACCTGCTGGAACATGACCTAGTTGAGAAGAGCAGTAATGCATGGGCGTCACACTGTGTACTGGTGCCTGAACCCGACGGAAGTATGCACATGTGTACTGACTACAGGAATGTCAACCTGGTGACACGTGCTGACGCATATCCATTGCCGCGCATCGACGACATTATCGATAGTATGGGTCAAGCATCACTTGTCACCAAGCTTTATTTTCTCAAAGGCTACCACCAAATCAAACTCTCGGAAGAAGCAAAGCAGATTTCGGCTTTCATCACTGTGGAGGGGCTGTGACAATACAAAGTTATGCCCTTCGGCCTCAAAGGAGCACCAGCAACATTTCAGCGAGCGATGCATATAGTGACGTCAGGCCTGCCTGGAGTGTACCCCTATCTAGATGATCTGGTCGTCGTGGGTGACACATGGGTACAACACATTGGCCGACTCCGTGCACTCTTCAATCGTCTAGCAGAGTTCAACTTCACCGTAAACCTACCCAAGAGTGAATTCGGACATGCCACCTTAATCATCCTCGGTCATATCGCTGGACAAGGGAAAATTGTTCCAATTGATGCCAAGGTTGCCGCTGTTCTCAGTCTATCTGCACCCCACTATCGAAAGGTTCTCAGAATATTTATCGGAATTTCTACAGGCGGTTTTGTCAAAACTTTACCGGGGGTGGTCACTCCCCTAACAGATCTTGTCGGCCCCAACAGAAAGTTTGTGTGGGCTGATGACTGCCAGATAGCATTCGAAAAGGTCCGTGGGTTGTTGGCGATGGCTCCTGTACTGCAACTCCCAGACTTTAAGATATGGTACAATCGGATGAGTATGATACAATCGGATGTGTGTGACACAGGTGTTGGTGCCGTGTTAATGCAAAATAGAAAAGATGGAGTATTGCGCCCGAACTCTTATTTCTTGGCCAGACTGAAAAAGCATCAATGTGGATATGCCACAATAGAAAATGAAGCATTGGTCCTTTTGTTAGCTCTGGGAAAGTTTGAGTTGTATGTAAATGGATCACCTTATCCAGTGATAGTTTATGCAGATCATAATCCACTTCAGTTTGTTCATAAAATGAGAAATACGAATCAAAGACTGTTACGGTGGTCATTAGCTCTTCAACCCTAGAATATAGAAATTAATCTCATAAAGGGCTGTGATAATATTCTTGCAGGCACTCTATCTCGTGTTGAGTAAAAGTTTATTCAGAGCTTCTTAAACTTTTTAAATTAAGGGGAGAGATATTACTAGTGTCGGAATAAGAGCCAATGAATAGATTACAGGTCAGCATATGAACTTCGAATGATTAGTTATGTGGACACTGAAGCAGGTAAAATTTAGATAATATATTTTATACTTGAATATAGCAACATTAGTTTCGATGTGTTTAGTGAAACAAAGTAATGTTTGCTGTATTAGTCTCGAATACTAATGAATGAGTGAATGTTCGTTATTTATTTACGGATTCGCAACTTGAACGTCTTTTGTTTATGACTTCATTTCTGCCCAGCTCTGGTCGCTTAGTTTTACCTCTCAGAGCCTGGTGACTTTAGTATTGGGCTGGCAGTTATAAGATAAGTATCTCCTCTCCTATTGTATATTTCTAGTGGTATAACGTGTAAGCCTTGCTCGACTTTTAAGAACACCAAGTATTATATAGTGATTTAGGAGATTGTGGGTAGTCCTATTTCAGAATTCCACTGTAAAATAACTGGCTTGTTTATGAGTTACGTGTGTTGGATAACCACGTTGTCCACGGTGGTTTGTTAATTTAAATTAGAGTTTAGTCATTAGTTTTATGATTATTTTGTACATAACTGATATTTTTATTTTTTGTTTGCTATTATGTAATTAAATATACTTATGATTTTCAATATACTCCATAGTAATGAGGTGATGATTTTAGTGGGGTCTATTGCTTGGACCTTCGATACAAAGATAACCATAATGATAGAGTTAATTCAACTTTAAGAATAATACAAAGAGAAGTTAAATTTGAATTGCATTGTTACAACCTAAGAGGCTAAGGTAGTAAACAAAAAGTATCTTCAAAATCCATCTTCCGTTTTAATTCTAGTTCTATTTTTTCTTGTTCTCTTACAAGTCAGTATGGAGAAACTTTGGTTAGACCTGAAGTCAACTTAACTGACTGTTGAAAGCGGGAAAAACACGCTTGACCATGCTAGATAAACGATAAGTAAATTTGGTCCGAAAGAACCTAACTTCTGATAACCTCATGAAGTTACCAGTATGTTCACTAAACAGATGTTTGACTTTAATAAGTATATCAAGTTTGCACAAATTTTAGAAGCACGATCAAACAAAAGAAATTCATGACCAAATAAAACATTGCATATTTGATCACGAGACTGCAAACTTTGATCAAAAACATTCAAGTTATTATACTGTATTAGAAAAGGATGGAGGCCAATCTGTAGTTTCGACCAACCACGGGTCTTGAGCTTACCCTTAAGTAAAATTTCGGTTCCTAAACTTCAAAACTAAAAGTGTTGACCCCAAACGTACCTGGGGGAGAGACTTGTCATTGTTTCACTTTAGTAAGTTAGTCTATGTGTTATAATAAGATTTCGCCGGACAAACGTGAACAAATCTTTGAAGTAGGAGAATGAGCATGAAACTTTCCTCTTTGGGCATCACCAGGAGGATACTTAGGACCGTATTATTAAACAACATCTTCCCTTGAAGAGGGTCGTCGTGTTTCAACCCGTGTTTTAAACTAGAGTCCTGAGGGACACCGCATTACGGGACTTAACGGAGTGGTGTGGCGGTAAAATTGACTAATTCCAATATTATAAATTAATTTTATTGGAATTAGTTAATTTTCCCGCCGCACGACCCTGTTAAGTACTGTACTGCGGTGTCCCTCAGGACTCACTAAGTTTAAACTCGGGTTGAAACACGACGACCCTCTTTAAGGGAAGATGTTGTTTAATAATACGGGCGTTAGTGTATGTGATCTCTTTTAGCAAAGTGATAGATAACTACGTGCTTAGGGGCTTTAAGGGATTAGATTATTGAGCCAGAGAGGGCGTGGAACAGGTACTGATTAATATCTGGTATTTTACAGGTGACTAAGACTCCAAACAATAAAAAAACTTGTCCTGAAAATCAGACGGGGCAACGTGTATGGATCCACACTACTTCTGACTATATTTCTGATCATATATGACCTCGACCTGCTCGGGCTAACAAGTAAAATAATATATTTGTTGAATGCTGAAGCACTATCAATGTTATTCGTTTTGTCATCCTTTATGTAGGAGAAAAAAACATCAGGTGATCGTACAACTTTTCAATGCAGAAACTCTTGATCAGGAAACCTTATGAAAACACTACATTGGGGGACTGAAAACTGTATAGACGTTTAAAGAGAGGAGTAAATTTTATAGCAAGGAAACCTAGATAACACGGTAAAACTAAATGGACCTGTAGAGGAACACTTGATCAGTGAACTCTGTAGATTATATAGGAACTGGATTAAATAGAGCCATTATATCTGATGACTATATAAAGACAATTAAAAAACATCCACTTATAACTGTCATGAGACAATAATGAGAAAATATAGAGAAGTTAATGGGATTACAGTGAACACTTCCATAAGAGGACAGCAGACATTTGCTAGTAGAACAGGGGGGAAGATCTTCATTACGGTGCCTTAGAAACTTTTCACTTGATTATAAATAAAACTTTAATCCCGGGATGAAACTACGTATGATCCGTACTCTGGGATGATGAACCTCGCCCATGAGGTTTTAGAGCTGTGTGTTACATAAACAAGGATAACAAAGAGTTGCAGGGCTGTGTTACATAAACAAGGATAACCAAGAGTTACAGGGCTGTGCTACATAAACAAGGATGACCAAGAGTTGCAAGGCTTTGTCACATAAACAAGGATGACCAAGAGTTACAGGGCTGTGTTACATAAACAAGGATGACCAAGAGTTGGGGGCTGTGTTACATAAACAAGGATGACCAAGAGTTACAGGGCTGTGTTACATAAACAAGGATAACCAAGAGTTGGGGGCTGTGTTACATAAACAAGGATGACCAAGAGTTACAGGGCTGTGTTACATAAACAAGATATCCAAGAGTAACAGGGATTTGTAACATAAAAGAGGATGACCAAGAGTTACAGGACTGTGTTACATAAACAAGGATGACCAAGAGTTGCAGTGCTTTGTTACATAAACAAGGATGACCAAGAGTTACAGGGATTTGTTACATAAACAAGGATGACCAAGAGTTACAGGGCTGTGTTACATAAACAAGATATCCAAGAGTCACAGGGCTGTGTTACATAAACAAGATATCCAAGAGTCACAGGGCTGTGTTACAAAAACAAGGATGACCATGAGTTACAGGGCTTTGTTACATAAGCCAGGATGACCAAAAGTTGCAGGGCTTTGTTACATAAACAAGGATGACCAAGAGTTACAGGGATTTGTTACATAAACAAGGATGACCAAGAGTTGCAGGGCTTTGTTACATAAACAAAGATGACCAAGAGTTGCGGGGCTGTGTTGCATAAACAAAATATCCAAGAGTCACAGGGCTGTGTTACATAAACAAGATATCCAAGAGTTACAGGGCTGTGTTACATAAACAAGATATCCAAGAGTCACAGGGTTGTGTTACATAAACAAGATATCCAAGAGTCACAGGACTGTGTTACATAAGCAAGATATCCAAGAGTCACAGGGCTGTGTTACATAAACAAGGATGACCATGAGTTACAGGGCTTTGTTACATAAGCCAGGATGACCAAGAGTTACAGGGATTTGTTACATAAACAAGGATGACCAAAAGTTACAGGGATTTGCTACATAAACAAGGATGACCAAGAGTTACAGGGATTTGTTACATAAACAAGGATGACCAAGAGTTACAGGACTGTGTTACATAAACAAGGATAGCCAAGAACTGCGGGGCTGTGTTACATAAACAAGGATGACCAAGAGTTACAGGGCTGTGTTACATAAACAGGATATCCAAGAGTTACAGGGCTGTGTTACATAAACAGGATATCCAAGAGTCACAGGGATTTGTTAAATAAACAAGAAATCCAAGAGTCAGAGGGCTGTGTTACATAAACAAGGATGACCATGAGTTACAGGGCTTTGTTACATAAGCTAGGATGACCAAGAGTTACAGGGATTTGTTAGATAAACAAGGATGACCAATGTAACGAGTTGGGGATTTAGAATATAGTTATACGTCTACCCAGATCCCAACAGGTAACAACAAAAAAAAACAAAGACAATCGGACTATAAAAGGGTAGACAAAGGATGCGAGTTTTCGTTGTGTATAATAAAGTACCAAAAATCCCTTAACAAAATATTCAGCTTATAAATTACCCTTAACCAAACTTAACCTAAACATTAACAGTATATACATATTAATAAAACATTAAACAATCGTGAAGCAAGGTGGAGGGGGGAGAGGCAATACAAGATTACAAATACTTAAGTGAGGAGCTGAGATGGCTGACAAGTAAGGCTGAGTATTGTAGAAGACGATAGGTAGTCACTGTGCCGTAGGTTTCCAGGATAGGTGGTCCTGTGGTCACTTCCCAGAGCCAAGTGTTCTCTCCTCGAATTGGAGCTCACAAAGAAGACTTGGAGGAAGTGACGCAACAACCAGGATATGGAGAAGGGAAACCCCGGAGTGGTAACTAAGACGAGTCATACTCGTGTCTCGTCCCTAGATGGCGTTGCTCGTGGTGCTGGGTAAGTAGATCAGGACAATTGGTGGAGGGGTTCGTAACACACCCCCCCTCCAAAGACCTCCGTAGCGCGGGCGCGAAGGAGGTGATCACCTGGTGCGTCTGGAGAGTAGCTGCTGCATTTCCACTGGAGCACGGGATAAGGAGTCTGCAATCAGGTTGTCCACCCCCTTTATGTGCCGGACTTGTAGATTATAGGGCTGGGTGAGGAGAGCCCAGCGGAGGATTCGCTGGTTGGAGGTCTTGTTGGTTTGGATGAACGTGAGTGGGTTATGGTCGGTGAAGACTAGGGTTGTTTGTGGGCAAGACTGGAGGTAACATTCAAACTTCTTTATTGCCAACGCCAGAGCCAGGGCCTCCTTCTCTATGGTCGAGTAGTTGGTCTGATGTTTTTTCAACTTGGCGGAGTAGTATGCCACAGGGTGAAGGACATCAGTGGTTGGGTCGGGTTGTAGGAGCACAGCCCCCACTCCGACACCACTAGCGTCGATTTGCAGCTGGAAGGGCGAGGTGTAGTCAGGGGGGTGGACTACAGGCTTGGAGGCAAGGAAGGCTTTGAGGCGGTGGAAAGACTGGTCGCACCTCAGGTTCCAGATGTAAGGGACCGCAGAACTGGTAAGGTCTGTGAGGGGTCCGGCCACGCTGGAGAAGTTACTACAGAACCGACGGCAGTAGCCGCACATCCCCAGGAAGCGCATGAGTTCCTTCCTCGTCCTTGGAGTGGGGAAGGACAAGATGGCTGTAACGTTTGCGTCCTTGGGTCTCACCATACCATGCGCAACGATATGTCCCAGGTAAGTCACTGAGGCCCGGCCAAAAGCAGATTTAGCCAGGTTTATGGTGAATCCAGTCTCTTGCAGTCGTACAAACAGTATCTCCATGCGCACCAGATGTTCGTCCCAGCCGTCCGACACCACCACCAGGTCATCCAGGTAGGCGAACGTCCCACCTAGGTCCTGAATCAGGTAATTGACGGCCCTCTGGAATGTGGCCGGAGCATTAGAAAAGCCAAACGCCATAACCAAATATTGAAAAAGACCAAATGGAGTTTTAAGTGCGGAGATTATTTTTGCCCTATCCGTGAGTCCTACTTGATAATATCCTTTCAATAAGTCCACAGTACTGATAAATTTTGCACAGCCTATGCTGTCTATTATATCTTCAATCAAAGGTAAAGGGTAGGAGTCTGAGACAGTGACCTGGTTCACTTTACGATAATCGGTACAGAAACGAAAAGTGCTATCGGGTTTTGGAATGAGAAGGCAAGGTGAAGCCCAGGGGGAGGTACTAGGCTCAGCTAAGTTATGTTTTAACAAAAAGTCTACCTCCTTTTTCATAATCTCTCTCTTTTGTGGATTTAGTCGATAGGCTGATTGCCTAATGGGTTATACATCATCTGAGATTAGCTTAATATCATGTTTAAGTATATTGCAAAACCCTGGGAGGTCTGACGTGACTTTAGGAAATGTTGATAGTAACTTAGTGAGATCTTTTGCTTGAGATGGATTCAGAACAGAAAAATACTCATCCAAGTTGTTGAGTATGTGACTGTTAGCAGGATTTTCTTTAGGTAGAGGGAAGTCTAAATTCTCCAATAGGTCCATGTCATCTGTCTCTGGCTCCGGCCCTGACAAAACCGTATGCAATACAGGTAGGCTTATAGCCTCTGGGATGTCTTCCTCCGACTGCCTGGAATGGTAAAGTTTCACGAGAATAGTGTGAACAAGTTGTGAATCTCTTCTGCGATCAGGAGTATGGACTATATAGTTGAGGGGAGATAGTTTATTAGCATTGATTTGAAAGTTTTGATGGAACCGTTCCAAGGAACCTTGGAATTGTGGGTGGTAAGCAAAAGATGTACAATGTTCCACACTGAGGTCTTTCATATTCAAACATGGATCAGATTATTGGGCTTTAATGAGCTCATCCTTACTAATGGTCTTATTGTACAGATCTTCTGTGGGTAGGAAGATATTGGAGGTGGTTTTAGATGAAGAGGGCCCATTTCGCACACTCTGTGACCGGGTGACAGCACAAGATGGGAAAAGGTGAGGAATAGTTTTTCAAGGTCAGTGGTGGAGTTGACAGGTCAGGGAGACTCGACTGTCTTTATGTTGGGAACCACTAGATCGCCTACCAAGTCATTACCCAATAATAAATGAATGCCGCTCACAGGCATTGGATCTTTCCTAATGGCTACTTGCACTTCCCCAGTTATCAAGGAACATTGGAAGTGCACTTTAGCTAAGAGTTAGGAAGAATGGGATGAGAGATCTGAAATTAGAACACTCTCATTAGTAAATGCTGTAGATTTATCAGGAATGACGTTAAACAGGAGGATAGATTGTGCTGCGCCAATATCACGTAGTATACGAATAGGGACAGAACGAGACCCCTCTATGATTGAAAATTTTCCCTCATAAGTGAATGAAGAGAGGAGATCCTGATTGGGCCTTTCCATATTGGTGGTTGCTATTGGTTTGAATTTGGGATCCAGGGAACTTCTTTTAGAAGTTCGACACTTTGGGTGTTTACAAGACTGGACCGTATGGCCTTGTTTTTTACAGTAAGAACAATAAAACTTGGTTGCATCAGGAGGGGTAGGTGTGGGACCTTTCGACCTACCACTCACGCCCCCAAGGTTATCATCAGAGGAGGACCTAACATGTCGGGAAGTACCACGTTCTCTACTGCCCAGTGACTCCACCAGCAAGGCGTACGCATCAGGCAGCTCAGCGGCACGCCCTAAATTAACCTCTCCACGCTCCTCCAGGACTACCAAGTTTAACAAATCCTGAAATGTGGAGGTCTCTGTAGCCTCTAACCACTTCTTAAAAAACCTAAGCTTTTCATGAGCAAACTCAACAAAGGTGTGTGAAAATGGTTTGGTTAGTTTACGAAACTTCTGCCGGTATCCATCTGGCGTGATAGCATACGAGGGGAGGATATTCTTTTTTACGTTCTCATAGTCATCAGTCTGGTCTAAACACTTATAAACTCTACGAGCCTTACCACATAATTTAGGAACTAACACCGACACCCATTGGTCCTTGGGCCACTCATTCTTCCCGGCTATTTTCTCAAAAGTCCTAAATGACCCGTCCATATCGGAGTCATCAAACCCAGGAACAAGGGAAGAAGCATTAGCAGGGTTAAAAGCAGCTAGTTTCTCTTTTAATGCCACTTCTTTTGATTTAAACTCCGATGTTAGGGTGACTTCTATCTCTCTAACCTGTAGCTCATTCAGTCTAACCTCCTGCTCCAACTTGGCCTGTTCCAACCTTTCCTCATGTTCCAACTTGGCCTGTTCCGACCTTCCCTCATGCTCCAACTTTTGCTCCAACTTGGCCTGTTCCAACTTGGCCTGTTCCAACTTTTCCTCATGCTCCAACTTGTACTCCAACTTGACCTGTTCCAACTTTTCCTCCTGCTCCAACTTGGCCTGTTCCAACTCGAGTTCTTTCATTTTGATTTGGAACTGAAATCTAGCTCGTTCTAGTTCTAAGGTGTCTACTCTTTGTGCTTTTTCTTGAGGGCTAGCCAGACCTGAGGCAACTTCTGAGTGAGGAGGGGTGGTGGATAGTGGTTGAAGTTTCTTGGACATGGGCGTTAATCGGTCAACAGCGGATTCTTTTAAAACTTCTTGTTGAACCATTATTTCAATTACATGATTTTTTAACATTTCCTCAGTCAGTTGCTGTGAAAATGGGATATTGTAATAGTTGGCTATTTCTTTCCATTCTTTCTTCAGGATATTAACACGTAATTTAGCTATGGAAGGATTTTCAATATAATCCTGGAGATCAAAACCTGAGGTGGCCATTGTTAAGAAAACTAGGATAAATTAACTAATGGTCAAAAGATAAGATAAGTGGATTACCCTAGAAAATATCACGGCAGTGGATAACCAGAAAGTCCCGGAAACTAACCAAGTTATACCTAGGGAAATTATACTTATGAATATTATTCTTCTGAGAAGATCCTTAGATAAGGATAAGAGACTTGAAAGAGGAAGGGCGTATTACGGCATTAATATAAAGATCCGGATTAACAACCCTGAGTAAACAGGAAGGGCGTATTACGGCATTAATATAAAGATCCGGATTAACAACCCTGAGATACTTGAAACAGGAGGGCGTATTACGGCATTTATATAAAGATCTGGATTAACAACCCTGAGATACTTGAAACAGGAAGGGCGTATTACGGCATTAATATAAAGATCCGGATTAACAACCCTGAGCTACTTGAAACAGGAAGGGTGTATTACGGCATTTATATAAAGATCTGGATTAACAACCCTGAGTAAACAGGAAGGGCGTATTACGGCATTAATATAAAGATCCGGATTAACAACCCTGAGATACTTGAAACAGGAGGGCGTATTACGGCATTTACAGTATATAAGGATCCGGATTAACAACCCTTGAGTAAACAGGAAGGGCGTATTACGGCATTAATATAAAGATCCGGATTAACAACCCCTGAGTTACTTGATTATTGCCCCAGAATGAGATAATGAGAAGAACAATAATTGAGGCCTTATAATTATGGGGTCCTGGTAGAGCGGGGCGTCCCAAGATATCACTTCACCCTAAACTAGTGTCTATGGAACAGCCTACTCTGGAGTGAGGGTACGGCATTAAACAGATCCGGATTCTTCCCTACACTAGATAAGACTTACTACACGACTGCCACGAATAATAACAGGTAAGCCTTATGACACTTGGAACCTAATATCCTACGTCTGTCACTCTTACTGTACGATAATACTAATATATGCACACACCTATGAAGGGAACTTTAAACCACCGTAAAGCAATTGTGAACAGAAGTGACTGGGAGGAATAATTAACGAGGAGTAACAAGGGGGTTAAGAAATATGGCACTTAAGGTCGTGTCCTGTCACGGTCGCCATTTGTTACGAGTTGGGGATTTAGAATATAGTTAAAAGTCTACCCAGATCCCAACAGGCAACAACAAAAAAAAACAAAGACAATCGGACTATAAAAGGGTAGACAAAGGATGCGAGTTTTTGTTGTGTATAATAAAGTACCATAAATTCCTTAACAAAATATATATATATATTTGTGTGTGTGTGTGTGTGTGTGTGTGTGTGTGTGTGTGTGTATTACGCTAAATATGGATAATAATTGGCGATTGGCGATATTTTCTATGTATTTCTTTGATTTGGAAGCATGTGATTGGCCATAAATGATCTTGTTGATCATAAAAATACATATAAATGAAGTTTTATATAAAACCTAGCCTAACCTAATGTACATTAGGTATAACTTTGCCATCTTATGATAGGAAACAACGCCTAAATGAGAAAGCTTACTCGGTTATTATAATACGGTATATTAGTGATGGATGGCACATTCACATCCTTATACAGAAGATAAGGATATTGCGGGTTTGTAGAGATTGGGATTTTTTAAATTTATATATAACATAAATAGTTATATAACAAATATTTCATCACACATCAAAGTGACACCTGGATAACAACATCCGTGGCTCTCAAATGCTACTGGGGCTATCTGTCAGCATCGATAACCTATTTATGTCTTTTTGTTCTGTCTATCTGACCCTATTCTTCCACTCAGGACGGGAGGGAGGAAGGTGGTTGGAGGGGGGGGGGGGGGCAGAGTGTGCTAGAGGTAAGGGATCAACAGGATGAAAGTAGTAGTATACTTATCTTCTTATCACTTGTTCAACTCTCCCACTCTCTCTCTCTCTCTTTCTCTCTCTCGTGTCTGATAGTTTTTCCACTTTCTCTCTAAAAGAACTGGACTACAAATATCCACAAGAAGGGGTTACATCCAGGGATGTGCTGAGGACGATTCGATCTTTCACCAAACCATTTGTTAAATTTTGATTGCGGCACCGAACCGATTATTGATTTCTCAATAAATAGTAATTTTTCTTGAAATGGTACAAAATTATCATATTTTCCTTATTATTAATTACTATATGTTACACAAATAAGAGCAAGTTTATATTGATGTATCACAGAATCCCTTGCACACATAAAGCTAACACGGATTTATTTATTTTTCACAAGGGCCTCATATTTTAAATAAACTCACTGACATATACCATTCTTATTTCCCGCTAGTAGTTTCTGCATTACATTCCAGAACAATTCGGTTATGACGCCTACCTCGATCACTGCCAACATTTTCCCCACCCACTGACTGCTACTGGTTAACCAAATATATATTTGATTTCCTTAGCGTCGAATAAAAATTTGAGATCCAAATATTTCACTTAGAACAATAAGAAGCTATAATCACAAGCATATAGTTATGCCGAGGCATAATTTAGTGTTGTAATTTTTGTGAACTAGGCGTTTTGCTTATTTTCTATTTCAAGTAGCAGTTATTTTGGAAATTTGGGGAGTTTTCTTGTGTATATTGATGTAATACTTAAGTAAGAATTTTCTAGAATGTATTGCATCCTTTTGTTATGATTTACTTGTGTATTGTAAGCACAGGTCATTCTAGAACTCTCCAAGTGTATCTCGTTCCGACCTGTAACACTTGGATGTTGCTAGAATACTCTAGGCGTATGACGAGCTGTATATATTAGGGTGTGTCATAGGAGGGAAGATCAGCTAAAACTAATGGCCCATCACTTTTTTGGTAGATTTTAGTGTATATAAACAGAAAATAATTTCAGTTTCAATATTTTGCAACCTTTTGCTAGGTAACTTTTAGCGTGAAATTTATCGAAAATCTAACGTACAGCTGCATTAGTGCATTACAATTAAATAGTGAACATTGCTTTCTGACTTCATTCTTTAACAACCCAACTAACAATATTTTTTTTCTGTTTCTGATTCTAATGCATTTATAAGTTGATAATATTTGCGATGGCTGCTTGTGTCAGGACGAGGAACCAAAAATCCAGCCATCTCAGTCACTCTCTTGGGTCTGGGAGAGAGCTCCTGAAGTCGGAGTTGCCTACATTGAGAGATGCTTTGAGATACGGTGTTTGAATCAGGCAAATCAGTGAAAAGAACCAAAGAACTTACACAAACAAGGACATTGCCAGTGATATGACCAAAGCTGTCTTGGCACAGTACACTCTGGCTAACGCTCAGTTCAAGCCTCCAGTCATAACAAGTCAGAAGAAGATTAGTGAGAGACTGCTAGCCAGTTGGGAAAAGGCAAGAGATATCTCTCTTGGGAAAGGAAAACTTGCAGTTAAGGACAGCTTTGCCAAGCAACTGGACCAGTTATTTGACATAATTACTTGCAAGTGCCCAATTGTTCTCTGTCCTGAGTTTGGATGCGATCGTGACTGTAAATCCGAGGCCCACATCTCCTGTATTTGCAAGCGTGAACTGAAGATTCCTGTGATCGAACTGGCATTTGTCAAAGCACAGAGAGAGAAGACTGGCAGTATAGGGGCTCTCATGATTTCTAGCCAAGATATTCCGAAGTCCAAGAGACAGGAGGCTGCCACAGAGAGACAGAAGAGGAGAAGAGTTGCCGAGGAAAAGAGACTTGAGAAGGCCCAGGGTGAGGTAAAAAAGGCCGATGATTGGAGTCAAGCTGATTCAGAGTTTAATGACTTCCCCATGGCTGATCCGAGTGCTGACCAGGAGAATGGTGACTTTGTCCCTAACCCAGAAAATAATGATCCCAAACCTTCCAGGCATAACATTCGAAATAGGAAAGATATCCCAAGCATAGCTCTGGTCAGCATGCGACACCATACTGGTCTCAGAGAAACTGCAGAGATAGCAACAGCTGCCTGGATTGACGGTGGTTTGATAACACCTGATGATGTTCACCTGGTGATAGATCATAACAAAGTAAGGAGAGCTCAGGAGAAACTTGTCAGTAACCTAGAAGAGGAGTTTGATAAGGGGATAAGAGAAAATGGAATCAATTGTTTGTTCTTTGATGGGAGAAGGGATGACACTAAAGTGTTCATGAAAGTTGGAGATTCTGACAAGTTGTTCCCTGCCATGGTGAAGGAGGAACACTACTCCTGCTGCAGTGAACCAGGAAGGAAGTATTTGTGGCATTTCACTCCAGAGAAAGATGACATCAGGAAACCAGCTGAGATAGTGGCAGATAACTTTGTGAACTGGCTCAGAGAGAGGAACGTAGACCAGACCCTGCAGGCCATTGGAGGAGACAGCACCAACACGAACACAGGGTGGCAAGGGGGGGTCATACAGTGGATAGAGCGGAAGATTGGGAGGAAGCTGGTCTGGATTGTTTGTGACCTCCACACCAACGAGTTGCCACTCAGACATCTGATCCAGGAGCTGGATGGCAAGACTCTTTCAAACAACAGATGGTCTGGTCCTCTTGGCAAGATGCTGGACTCTGCCACTGAGTTAGTAATAAATCCGAGCTTTGAAAAAATCACAGTTGGCCCTCCACTCGTTGAGCTTGCACATACTGTCATTGACGACCTGAGTACTGACCAGTACTATGGTTACATGATTTGCAGTGCCATCAAAACTGGGGTCATGCCTGATAGACTTGCTTACCTGCAGATAGGTCCAGTCTCACATTCTAGGTGGCTCACAACGGCTCTCAGGTTCTGCAGAATTTGGGTCGCTCATCATAAACTGAAAGGGAACCAGCTTCACAACCTGAGACTTATTGTGCAATTCATCGTGAGTGTCTACTTGCCAAATTGGTTCAACACCAAGGTCAAGTCATCGTTCTCCGAAGGTCCGAGGCATGTTCTCTTCCAGCTTGAGCTCCTGAGGAGTCAGCCAAGGAAGGTTGTTCAGATTGTGGAGCAGACTGTGAGGAGATCTTCCTGGTATGCTCATCCCAAGGCAGTTCTGCAGACAATGCTCTGCAGTAAGGACGATTCCTTCAGGGTCAGGAAGACTCCTGAAGTCAATCTAGGTGCCAAGACCCTCACTGATCTCATAGATCTGGATAACATCCAGGCTGGCAGTCAGCCCCCTCTTACCTGCAGCCTCACCAATGTTCAAGTCAGAGCTTTCCTGGACAACCCCATGCATGTCCCTGCCTGGCCCTCGCACACCCAAAGTATAGAGCGTTGTGTACAGCAAGTGAGCGAGGCCAGCAGTCACGTGTACAGCCAGGAGAGGAGGGAAGGCTACATCCGAGCTCAGGTGGTCAGCAGGGAGGTGATGAGTAGAAACAGAAGCAAGAAAGACATGTTCTCTATGGTGTGCAGCAACACCGGGTCGTAGTAGTAAAACCGGTTTTTGTATTTGACGATTTTGTTTTCTAAAGGAATATTAAATTTAATAAATGTGTCAAGATCATTCGTTTCACTATTCTGGATCATTTTCATCCTAATAAATTAACCTGATACATTTACTTTACTTTAAATAAGCTATTTAGTGGTGTTGGTAAAAGGGTGGGAATACTGAATTTTAATAAGATTTCAAGTTAAAAGTTACCAAGCAAAAAATGAAAACTTTTCAAATCTGAAGATATCACATGATTCTGCACATAGAACTACATCATTAATACCATGGGCCGATATTATAATGGCGGCCGACAAGACTAAAGACTCAAAAACATTTTGGACATCCATAAACAAGATGATGGGGCATAACAAGCAAAAGACATCATACATTAAAGACCATAATGGAACAAAACTGTAAAGAGGAAAATGAACAAGAGTCAGCATTCAAAAGGAAATGGGTAAAAGTTTTTAAAATATCAGATGAGGAAAATTGAGATTTTGATAGTGAACACGAAGAAAGGTTAGAAGATGAAATGGGTAGACACATACATAGAATCACCCCAAAGCAATATATAGACTATAACTTACTACCTAATAATCAAATAATAACTATGGGAGAAATGATGCACTGTCTGAGGAAGTTTAAAGAAAAGGCCCCCGGGCTCACAGGTATTACACGAAATATGATCACAAATCTACCGGAAAACATCTTAAAAACATTATTTAACATCTATAACGCATGCTTAATAACCGGTTACTTTTCAGACAAACTAAAATATGCTAAAATTATATTTATTCCCAGGGATGGTAAGGACAACAAGGAAATATTAAACTACAGGCCAATATCTTTATTAGAAATTACCGGGAAACTACTTGAAAAAAAATATAATCAAGACTTATAACCCTTTTAACACAACAGGAAAAAACAAACAATAGACAACATGGATTTATACCCAATATAAATACCCTAACTGCAATAGCTACAGTAACGGAAATAATGGCAATAGAGAAAACAAGGGGAACCAGAGCAATATAATTTTAAGGAACGTTTTTAAGGCTTTTGATAAAGTTTGGCATTTAGGCTTAAAATATAAAATATTAAAATTGGGACTTAACGAACATTTGCTAAGAATATTGTGTAACTATTTAGATGATAGGAGAGCACAAATTCAACTTGGAAACTATATGGGAACTATGTTTAATCTCGAGAGTGGAGTACCTCAAGGAGGATGCCTTTCTCCAACACTATATACAATTTATACCTCAGACACACCTCAACCTAGGAAAATCAACCCAATTTATGGCACGCTACACAGCAACAGCGATAAAAAACATAAATGACTTTGAGAAAAAATGGACAAATAAGAACAAATTCAAGATAATACCAATAGCCAAGATCAAAACAAGTCCAGTAATAGTCAACCAGGAATTATACCTATACGATACTGAAGGCAGAATGCTTGAACTAAAACTAACAAAAAGAGGATAAATAACATACATAAAAGATAAAGAACGACAGACAAGAATAAGATTATAAAAAATAAAACGTTTTAAGAACCTTAACATAATTAACAAATGAAAAATTTATATAGCCCTCGTCAAATCAATTATGGAATACCCACCCATCCCATTGAACACCCTTAATAAAACGAGCATTAAAAGGTTACAAACAGTACGCAATATAGCCCTCAGATTTATATATAATATAAAATATACAGACCACATCAATAATGAACAGCTACACAAGAGAGCAAACCTCCTAGCAATCAATATAGAAATGCACAACAAAGCCGCAAATATTTGGAACAAAGTGACTGAACTCAACACAGAAACTTACCAAAACTGGATAAATAATATAGATAATAAAGAATTCCAAGAACACAGTTGGATTAAATCAGCCAGAAAGAAAATAATTGAACCACCTTCTGCCCCAATATACGCAACTAACATATAACTTATATATAAATAACACATTAACAAAAAAAAGTATAATAAGCAGCACTATATAAATAAACCAATGCTAATACAAAGGTCTGACGACCCAAGGGAGCAAAACAAAGATAAAACACCAATAGGAAAGAAGAAGCGATCTGGTTGAGCCCAGATTCCCTCTACTCCTACTGTATTTCAGTTTCACCACCTTTTTCTTCAATCCGTAATAATCTTCTTTCACCTCATAACTCATGACTCGAAAGCCAAGGTCAGACAACACTACGCTCTAAAGCTGAGAAGACCTCCTCTAAAGGAGCTCCTCCACACCAACTCCTCTACAAAGCAGCAACTTCCTAGCACCAGACTGTTCTGTACATATAATATATATATATATATATATGCAAGTAAATCACTGTAGGTGCGCGTGATCTAGGTATATGCTGATAACCACCAGGAAAGAAGAAAACACGAAGTTCCCAAGCGCTTTCGTGTAATTCACATCTTCAGGGGTGAGTACAGACTAGATAGAGTAATGCAGAACAAGATGAATATATACAGAGGAGGGTGAGACCAGGTCCACAATGGTCAGGTAATGACCCTACTAATCTTTAAATGGCACACAACGGTTGGTGGTTGGGTCAGATGGGACAGTGACCCGCCCTCTCACCTGATCACAAATCTTCTTAATTACAAAGTTGTCCAGCTTGTACAAGCCGTTACTCAAATTCATGTTGAATGCTTCGGTATGTTTAATAAGACTAGATTCTATGATGTTCCTACTATCAATTGAATTACATGGTAATATTGAGGAGGCATTATCCCAGTCAATGCAATGCTTGTTATCCCTCAAATGAACAAACAGAGCATTGGATTCCTGGCCTGTCCTGACACTGTATTTGTGTTGTTTAATTCTAGTTACAAGATCTTTACCTGTCTGGCCTAAGTAAAACATATTACATTCCTTGCAAGGAACTTTATAAATGCAACCAATTGTGTTGTTGGGGGAGTTCTTGATTAACATTTGTTTAACAGTGCATGAGTTTTTAAATGCCACATTGACGTTCCAAGATTTTAGCTGTGCCGGAATGTGTGAGAAATTTTTGTGAAATGGTAATATTAAGATATTCTTATGGTCATGGGTGGGCTTGGGATCAGTTCTATAAAAAGTTTTCTTAGTAATGTTTAAGCATTTGTCTATGAAAGATCTAGGGTATTTAAGGTTTGAGCCAATATTATATATATATTTGTATTCCTCATCGATGAATTCCGGACTGCAAATTCTCAAGGCACGTAAAAACATTGTTGTAAATACTGACTGTTTGACTTTATTATGGTGGGCAGAATAATAATGAATGTATGAACACACATTGGTTGGTTTTCTATAAATACTGAACTTGAAAGTGTTACCCATTCTGTGTATCAGACAGTCTAGGAATGGCAATTTACAGTCTTGCTCTAATTCCACAGTGAATTTGATCGAGGGGGCTAAGTTGTTAAGTTGTGGTAGGAAAACTTTTAGGTCCTCATTACATGGCCAGAGACATAATACATCATCAACATATCTAAACCAGACTGCTGAGGGTGGTAAAATATTACTTAATAGTTTCTTTTCAAAGAATTCCATATATAGGTTGCTTAATACAGGTGAGAGTGGATTACCCATTGCCATACCAAATTTTTGAGCATAATATTCCCCATTGAATTCGAATTTGCAATCCTTAATACATAGTTTGATGAGTTCGATGAAGTCATCTTTCGAGACGGGCAGTGAAATGTTATCCAGGGAATCTATGAGGAACTCTAGTAAATCATCAACTGGGACCTTTGTAAAAAGTGACGTTACATCAAAGCTGACCAGTTTAAAATCATGATTAATGTGCAAGTTATTGAGTTTATCAACCAGATCCATATTATTCTTGATATTGGAGTTAGAAATGTTGCCCACTAGGGGGTTTAGTAAGGAAACTAACCATTTCGATAGTTTATAAGAGATTGACCCAACAGAGCTAATGATGGGTCTTGCTGGGTTATTGGGCTTGTGGGTCTTGATTAAACCGTACATGTAAGGCAGTGGAGGGGACGTTGAAGTAAGATGTTTAATGAGAGTAGCTTTGCCTCTCAATAGGGACTTAAGTTTTTTGTTGAACTGGGTGTTGACAGTGTTGAGAGGATTATTTATGAGTTTAGAATATGTTGTAGTGTCACATAAAAGGTCATTCATTTTTGAGATATAGTCATCTTTGTTTAAAATCACTACTGTGTTGGCTTTATCTGCTTTAGTGACATGTAGATCCTTATTTTTCTTAAGGGCTTGGAGTGCTTTGGTGAATCTTTCTGGACAGTTTGAAACACAAGGCTTGGACATAGATGCATACACAACACCTTTACACATGTTCACTTCTTCACTTGTCAAATTACTGAATTTCTCCAAATTGCAAAATGCTTTGGCTATGTCAACACTGTCGACTGCCCGTCTCGAAAGATGACTTCATCGAACTCATCAAACTATGTATTAAGGATTGCAAATTCGAATTCAATGGGGAATATTATGCTCAAAAATTTGGTATGGCAATGGGTAATCCACTCTCACCTGTATTAAGCAACCTATATATGGAATTCTTTGAAAAGAAACTATTAAGTAATATTTTACCACCCTCAGCAGTCTGGTTTAGATATGTTGATGATGTATTATGTCTCTGGCCATGTAATGAGGACCTAAAAGTTTTCCTACCACAACTTAACAACTTAGCCCCCTCGATCAAATTCACTGTGGAATTAGAGCAAGACTGTAAATTGCCATTCCTAGACTGTCTGATACACAGAATGGGTAACACTTTCAAGTTCAGTATTTATAGAAAACCAACCAATGTGTGTTCATACATTCATTATTATTCTGCCCACCATAATAAAGTCAAACAGTCAGTATTTACAACAATGTTTTTACGTGCCTTGAGAATTTGCAGTCCGGAATTCATCGATGAGGAATACAAATATATATATAATATTGGCTCAAACCTTAAATACCCTAGATCTTTCATAGACAAATGCTTAAACATTACTAAGAAAACTTTTTATAGAACTGATCCCAAGCCCACCCATGACCATAAGAATATCTTAATATTACCATTTCACAAAAATTTCTCACACATTCCGGCACAGCTAAAATCTTGGAACGTCAATGTGGCATTTAAAAACTCATGCACTGTTAAACAAATGTTAATCAAGAACTCCCCCAACAACACAATTGGTTGCATTTATAAAGTTCCTTGCAAGGAATGTAATATGTTTTACTTAGGCCAGACAGGTAAAGATCTTGTAACTAGAATTAAACAACACAAATACAGTGTCAGGACAGGCCAGGAATCCAATGCTCTGTTTGTTCATTTGAGGGATAACAAGCATTGCATTGACTGGGATAATGCCTCCTCAATATTACCATGTAATTCAATTGATAGTAGGAACATCATAGAATCTAGTCTTATTAAACATACCGAAGCATTCAACATGAATTTGAGTAACGGCTTGTACAAGCTGGACAACTTTGTAATTAAGAAGATTTGTGATCAGGTGAGAGGGCGGGTCACTGTCCCATCTGACCCAACCACCAACCGTTGTGTGCCATTTAAAGATTAGTAGGGTCATTACCTGACCATTGTGGACCTGGTCTCACCCTCCTCTGTATATATTCATCTTGTTCTGCATTACTCTATCTAGTCTGTACTCACCCCTGAAGATGTGAATTACACGAAAGCGCTTGGGAACTTCGTGTTTTCTTCTTTCCTGGTGGTTATCAGCATATATATATATATATATATATATATATATATATATATATATATATATATATATATATATATATATATATATATATATATATATATATAATATACTATTATACTATAGGAGTGTGTGTGTGTGTGTGTGTGTGTCTGCTCTAGGCAGCCAAAACGGCACAATGGTTTTTCGTCAAAGTTGGTGGAAAAATCGCAAAAAAAATCGTGCAGTGGAACAAACCTGGTCCCATATCGAAGGTTTCGTTAGGAAGCCATTACATAACCATTTTATTTACGCTGAAAAATGATGCAAGTCTACGGACTTGGCGCACCCTCATTTGCTGGACTCTGTCAGTCTATGATTGCAGTTATCGTACGGCTCCCTCCTCCTCCCGGAATTTTTTTCTTAGCCTACTTCTTTTTTTAATGTTTTTTGGATTAGTAAAGGAAGGAAGATGAATAAATAGAAGAATAAAGAAGGGAAACAGAAAATAGTTAGAGATAACAGGTGGGAGGAGCTGAGTTTCATCATGAATATAACACCCAGGACCATGATTATAACAACCACGACCATGATTATAACAACCACGACCATGATTACAACAACCACGACCATGATTATAACAACCACGACCATGATTATAACAACCACGACCATGTGGAAAACGATGTCTCTGTCAGCCGGACAACGGTTGCACGCTAGCCAAGCTCGAGAGTTCGAACTTTCACGCCTCAGCAAACTGTACCACCAGACTCGCCACCGGGCACGAAGGGCCCACGATCACGTGTGTGTGTGTGTATATATATATATATATATATATATATATATATATATATATATATATATATATATAATCAACGACCTCACCAGCAAGGAATCGAACCCTCGACCTACTGGGTGTGACTAGGGAGCGCTTACCGGCTAGGCCACAAGGACACTAAAAGCAGTTCTAGACTCTGTTATATTTCACACAAAGCCTGTTCATCGAGCTGATGGCGCCGTGAACCTCATTGGGAAACTGCCCGTGCCACGTATGTGGTGTCAGTAGCATTTTACCGAATCCAGCTGGTATGAAACGCGAGGTACATATATATACTTCATTTTTAGTCCATTTAACACGCGGACTTTGAACATACAATCAACGACCTCACCAGCAAGGAATCGAACCCTCGACCTACTGGGTGTGACTAGGGAGCGCTTACCGGCTAGGCCACAAGGACACTAAAAGCAGTTCTAGACTCTGTTATATTTCACACAAAGCCTGTTCATCGAGCTGATGGCGCCGTGAACCTCATTGGGAAACTGCCCGTGCCACGTATGTGGTGTCAGTAGCATTTTACCGAATCCAGCTGGTATGCTTTTAGTGTCCTTGTGGCCTAGCCGGTAAGCGCTCCCTAGTCACACCCAGTAGGTCGAGGGTTCGATTCCTTGCTGGTGAGGTCGTTGATTGTATGTTCAAAGTCCGCGTGTTAAATGGACTAAAAATGAAGTATATATATGTACCTCGCGTTTCATACCAGCTGGATTCGGTAAAATGCTACTGACACCACATACGTGGCACGGGCAGTTTCCCAATGAGGTTCACGGCGCCATCAGCTCGATGAACAGGCTTTGTGTGAAATATAACAGAGTCTAGAACTGCTTTTAGTGTCCTTGTGGCCTAGCCGGTAAGCGCTCCCTAGTCACACCCAGTAGGTCGAGGGTTCGATTCCTTGCTGGTGAGGTCGTTGATTGTATGTTCAAAGTCCGCGTGTTAAATGGACTAAAAATGAAGTATATATATGTACCTCGCGTTTCATACCAGCTGGATTCGGTAAAATGCTACTGACACCACATACGTGGCACGGGCAGTTTCCCAATGAGGTTCACGGCGCCATCAGCTCGATGAACAGGCTTTGTGTGAAATATAACAGAGTCTAGAACTGCTTTTAGTGTCCTTGTGGCCTAGCCGGTAAGCGCTCCCTAGTCACACCCAGTAGGTCGAGGGTTCGATTCCTTGCTGGTGAGGTCGTTGATTGTATGTTCAAAGTCCGCGTGTTAAATGGACTAAAAATGAAGTATATATATATATATATATATGTAATATTCAGAAATTTCAGAGTAATTTCAAATGCCCCCGCCATTAGCGATACTGAGCGTTCAAGGTCATCTGAGGGGAGAGAGCGCTTCCTGCTCATAGCGAGAGATGGTGGAACTAGGCCTATATGATATTAAATGTAGTTTACCGATTTAATAATGATGAGATTCATGAAGTAAGGGACTATTATTGAATTTTGAATTATTATAGATCGTTTATCCGTCTGAATAATGTTACGGGTGTCCCAAGGAGTTATTAGTTAGGCGGAAAATATGTCACGTAGACCTAAGCTAACGCCTTGAGAAGAGACGCGACGCTGGCTAGGCCCCAGTCCCGGAGAGCATTCACACAGACAAGACGTTCCTGCGCGTCCGTCACAGAAATAGTCACGTGGCCTAGTCACCTGCGCTGCGTTATTGCAGTATAACAAGTAAGTCTCATTCGATCTCAGACAGGGTTAGATAGGGCAGTGATAAAGTAAACTAGAGCTAACAGTGAGTTCATTTCAGGGTTTCCGTCAGAACCCACTTGACTGGAGTTGACAGGAGTTGACTGCGAGAGATTGACTGCCGTTTGAGGCTGCCGTTGATGATTGAGGGTGGCGATTGTCGCCATTGGACCGATCAGTGTAGGCCTGTCACTGTCTAGCGGGGTAGCAAAGGATCTCTCGAGGGAACGAGTGCTCCCGACAACTAAAACGACACGGGACCAGCATCAGCAGTGGGTGATCAGTTCTTACCACTCCGGTGCACATCACCACATGTCTCGAGCAGCTAACGGGAAGCTAAAATTTCTCTCAACTGTACAAGGTCTGATTGGCTCACTCCCTTCCGCTTTATGGACGCACTGGGAGTACACTGAGGCTATCTGAGTAAACTAATGGTCACACACTGAGACCGTGAGTCTAGGACTCTAGGAGATACCTAGAGGAACAATTTCCCTCCCTTATTACGGGTGTAGTTTAATAGTTCCTAAATAATTTTGATAATATTGTTTTGAATGTTTGTGTCATTAAGTGGAACCAGAGTGATACTGTGATTTGATTCATTTAATGCCTCTAATTGTTCTTCATAATTCTGATCTCAGGTATAACCTTGTTCCCCAGAGTAGTGGTTAGGTTAGGTTAGGAAGTGTGCATCTGTTGGGATGCTATAATTTTGTTGAGTGCCCTTAAGGCCTATTCATTGTAGAGTATTTAATTTCTTATTTTTATTACCATTTCCTCAGTGACTGATATTATTTTGTGAGAGCCCTGAAGGCCTGTTTCATGTGGGCAAGCAACATTTCTTAATACTCCAAATTTATTGTTGCCTGAGTTTCTAATAATTTCTATATCATGTATAACTATTATTCCCCAGAGTAGTGTTTTAGGTTTAAGTTAAGAGGTGCGCATATTGGTGTACCATTATTTGATTGTGTTTGTAGTGTTGGAGGGAATATAGGTGTCAAAATTTAACAGTGTGTCTCATTCATCCCAGTCACAGACGCTATCCTTCCACGGGTCACGGACAATTCATTTTGTTTAGTAGTTTTAAGTGTTCTTGTGCTGGTTCGGGATTTTTCTCAAAGGGGCGCTTCCACTGCCATTACCATCTATTAATTTTTAATAAACCCCAAGTCAAGTGAGAAATTAAAGTCCAGTAAATTCCGACCGGTTACATATATATATATATATATATATATATATATATATATATATATATATATATATATATATATATATATATATATTGTTACGAGTTGGGGATTTAGAATATAGTTAAAAGTCTACCCAGATCCCAACAGGCAACAACAATAAAAAAAACAAAGACAATCGGACTATAAAAGGGTAGACAAATGATGAGAGTGTTTGGTTTGTATAATAAAGTACCATAAATTCCTTAACAAAATATTCAGCTTTCTATAATTTACCCTTAACTATACTTAACCTAAACATTAACAGTATATACATATTTATACAACATACAATTTTGAAGCAAGTGGACGCGGGGGGAGCAATATAAGATTACAAATACTTAAGTGAGGAGCTGAGATGGCTGACGAGTAAGGATGAGTATTGAAGACGGTGGTAGGTAGTCACTGTGCCGTAGGTTTCCAGGATAGGTGATCCTGTGGTCACTTCCCAGAGTGAACTGAACTCTCATCGAACTGGAGCTGACGAAGAAGACTTGTAGGAGGTGACGTAACAACCAGGATATGGAGAAGGGAAACCCCGGAGTGGTAACTAAGACTAGTCATACTCGTGTTTCGTCCCTAGATGGCGTTGCTCGTGGTGCTGGATAGGTAGATCAGGACAATAGATGGCGTGGTTCGTAGTGCTGGGTAGATAGATCATGACAATTGGTGGCGTGGTTCGTAACAATATATATATATATATATATATATATATATATATATATATATATATATATATATATATATATATATATATACATATATATATATATGTAACCGGTCGGAATTTACTGGACTTTAATTTCTCACTTGACTTGGGGTTTATTTAAAATTAATAGATGGTAATGGCAGTGGAAGCGCCCCTTTGAGAAAAATCCCGAACCAGCACAAGAACACTTAAAACTACTAAACAAAATAAATTGTCCGTGACCCGTGGAAGGATAGCATCTGTGACTGGGATGAATGAGACACACTGTTACATTTAGACACTTATATTCCCTCCAACACTACAAACACAATCCAATAATGGTACACCAATATGCGCACCTCTTAACTTGAACTTAAAACACTACTCTGGGGAATAAAAGTTATACATGATATAAAAATTATTAGAACCTCAGGCAACAATAAATTTGAAGTATTAAGAACTGTTCCGTGCACACATGAAACAGGCCTTAAAGGCTTTCACACAATAATATCAGTCACTTAGGTACCAAAAAAAAGATATTAACTACTCTACAATGAATAGGCCTTAAGGGCACTCAACAAAATTATATGTCACTGAGGAATGGTAATAAAAATGAGAAATTAAATACTCTACAATGAATAAGCCTTAAGGGCACTCAACAAAATTATATCAGTCACTGAGGAAATGGTAATAAAACATGAAATTAAATACTCTACAATGAATAGGCCTTAAGGGCACTCAACAAAATTATAGCACCCCAACAGATGCACACTTCCTAACCTAACCTAACCACTACTCTGGGGAACAAGGTTATACCTGAGATCAGAATTATGAAGAACAATCAGAGGCATTAAAAGAATCAAATCACAGTATCACTCTGGTTCCACTTGATGGCACAAACATTCAAAACAATATTATCAAAATTATCTAGAAACTATTAAATTACACCCGTAATAAGGGAGGGAAAATGTTCCTCCAGGTATCTCCTAGAGACCTAGACTCACGGTCTCAGTGTGTGACCATTAGTCTACTCAGATAGCCTCAGTGTACTCCCAGTGCGTCCATAAAGCGGACGGGAGTGAGCCAATCAGACCTTGTACAGTTGAGAGAAGCTTTAGCGTCCCGTGTCGTTTAGTTGTCGGGAGCACTCGTTCACTCAAGAGATCCTTTGCTACCCCGCTAAACAGTGACAGGCCTACTTTGATCGGTCCAATGGCGACAATCGCCACCCTCAATCCTCAACGGCAGTCTCAAACGGCAGTCAATCTCAGGTCAACTCCAGTCAACTTCAGTCAAGTGGGTTCTCACGGAAACCCTGAAATGAACTCACTGTTAGCTCTAGTTTACTTTATCACTGCCCTATCTAACCCTGTCTGAGATCGAATGAGACTTACTTGTTATACTGCAATATTTCAGCACAGGTGACTAGGCCACGTGACTATTTCTGGGACAGACGCGCAGAGACGTCTTGTTTGTGTGAGTGCTATCCGGGACTGAGAGAGAGGCCGCTTCGTGTCCTCTCAAGGCGTTAGCTTAGGCCTACGTGACCTATTTTCCGCCTAACTAATAACTCCTTGGGACACCCTTTAACATTATTCAGACTGCTAAACGATCTATAATAATTTCAAATTCAATAATAGTCCCTTAACTTCATGAATCGCATCATTATTAATCCGGTAAATTACATTTAATATCATATAGGCCTAGTTCCGCAATCTCCCACTATGTGCGGGGAGCGCTCTCTTCCCTCAGACGACCTTGAACGCTCAGTACCGCTAATGGCGGGGCATTCGAAATTACTCTGAAATTTCTGAATATTACAATCGACCCCCCTAAAAAAAGACAGCACTGTCCTCATGTGCTGAGAAGACCATTCATACGACCCCCCTAAAATTTGTTCTAAGAAACTGCATCTTACCCCTTTTGCTAAACGCAGCATTCCCGTCTTCTCTTCTCTCCTGCTAACACTCGACCCCCCTAAAAGAAAAACAGCACTGCCCTCATGTGCTGAGAGAACAACTTAGACCCCACCTTCAACTCTGTACTATTCCACTCACAGCTAACAACTCCATTTCTTCCCCATTTCTTCCTAGCCCAACTCATAACCAACCAGAACATCACGCTCCCCTTTTGCCTGGCCCTTAACTAGAGAACCAATGTCAAAATTAATACCAGCCCAAACAAACATGCTCTCCTTTGCCTGGCCCTTGAACTAAAGGGAACCAGTGTCAAAACAATACACAGTCCAAAACAAACATTCTCTCCTTTTGCCTGGCCCTTGAGCTAAGAGGAACCAGTGTCAAAAAAATACTCAGTCCACGTCTCCGAACCTCATGCCGGCAGACCAACCCTCTGACAATGTACCAGTCCATGTTAGTGAGGCCCTGGACATTACAACTGTACTCTCAATCCCGCTCATGACAGCAACCACTACTCAAGGCACATCTCTGACCTAACCATCTCTCCAATCCCCCCTGCCCTACTCACAACTCCTCCAACTCACCCTCGACAACCTGCCCCTTCTCATTACCCTGCATCCTAAACTGTAATTTGTCGGCTTCGTCTTTCAGTTGCAGGCTCGATCGACCTCTCTGAACTACTTCTCCATCTCGCTCATCTGGAGTGGGGGCTCCTCGTCTTCCTCCTCAGATTCATCCATCGCTGGGTCTCCCGGATGCCTTAGGGTTGGAGCAGCCTTCAAGTTGCTTCGGTTTTCCACTCTCGCTTCCAGGTCTTCTTCCCCACTGGGCGCAATGCGATATAAACCAGGCCTTGGATTTAGGACCTCAACAATGTGCCATCTCGTATCAAACCAATGGTTTTGCAGCTTACACCGGCCTATTTTTACATTGTTCCTCAGCAAAACCTCCTGGCCCACTTCCCAGCTACTCTCGTGGGCTTTCTCTTCTCTTTTTCTTCTATTTATTTCCTTACGTCTCCGAACATTGATCTCCACTGCTTCCTGCAATCGTCGTTGCCGGTCTCTAATCACCATCACCCACTCATCTACCGGCTCTGGGTCAAGTTCCGGCCTAAGGTCAAACGGCAGGTTTGGTTCTCTCCCGTAAAACAACAGGAATGGGGAAAACCCTGTCGTGGCATGCGGAGTCGCGTTGTATTGTGACACCACTGCCTGCAGATGCTCTGGCCACCTATTCTTTTCCTCTGCCTCGAGGGTGGCCAGCAGACCGTGCAGGGTTCGATTGAACCGTTCCACCATGCCATTTCCCTGTGGGTGATATGCTGACGTCCTTATTTTCTTCACCCCAAAGGTGGCACAAGTTTGTCGGACCAATGCACTGCCAAAATTCCTTCCCTGATCGGTCAACAGTCGCTCAGGTGCACCCACTGCCAGGAAGATTCGATTCACCAGGATCTTTGCAATCGTCGAGGCTTTCTGGTCTTTGGTGGGAAAGGCCCAAGTGTAACGACTGTATATGTCAACCATTATCAGGACATTCTCCAATCCTTGCCGCTTGTCCAGCAAGGTGAAATCTGCGGCCAGTGTCTCTAATGGTTTGGCAGCTTCAATCGTCCCTACATGCAGTTGGGGTTTCGGCACTTCATCTTTTGCTACTCCACACCTCTCGCAGCTGGCTATGTAGTCTCGCACTGTTTCTCCCATGCCTGACCAGAACCCTCGCTCCTGCACCAGCGACAGGGTGCGATCTCGCCCCTGATGGCCAAACTCGTCATGGCAGGCTCTAGTCAAAGCCTCCTGCAAGTTTGGAGTTAACACTGGCACCTCCCTCCATAGATTCTTCCCTTCGGGTCTTCTATGCCAAACAACATCTTCTCTTACTATCAGGGATTTCCTAGCTCGGTACATCTTGCGGAAATCATCATTTTTGAGCTCTACCTGTACCTCATCCTCCGGCAGCTCTCCCACCAACCATCTTCGCAGGTTTGTCATATAGTCCATGCCTTCTTGCTCCTTACGCAGCCCATCCATCGTCCACAGTTCCTTCCTTCCTGCCCCGTTCTCCTCTAGTACATGCATCGCTGTATACTCTTCTTCACTGTCTTCCTCCTGTTCCGCCGGGATTCTAGATAGCGTATCCGCCACAATGTTGTTCTTCCCCGGCTTGTACTCTATAGTAAAGTTAAACTGCTCGAGATCCGCATTCCACCTACTTTCCACGGCACCTAGTTTAGCCTTCTCGCGGTGACTGAGTGGGTTGTTATCTGTATAGACTGTGAAATGTTTCCCTGCCAAATAATCCCTGAATTTATCCACTACTGCCCATTTGAGTGCTAACATCTCTAACTTACGAGAACTATAGTTGTTCATGTTACGTTCCGATTTCCTCAGGCCCCGACTCGCATAGCACACCGGATGCAACCTGCCATCCTTCCGCTGGGACAGCACCGCACCTAGCCCACGAAAACTTGCATCTGTTTCTAATATAAATTCCTGAGTGAAATCTGGGCAAGCCAACACTGGTGTCTGCGTCACCTTGTCTTTCAACTCCTCAAAAGCCTGTTGCTGTCCCTCTCTCCATTCACTATCAACCCGATCCTTAGATTTCCCATGCATCAACGCATGCAGTGGAGCAGCTATTTGGGCAAACCCTTTAACAAATTTCCTATAAAATGATGTGAACCCTACAAAAGACCGCACATCTTTCACCGTCTGAGGGACTGGCCAATCTCTTACTACCCTAATCTTCTCAGGATCAGCTGTGATGCCTTCAGCTGACACCTGATATCCTAAATAACTTACTTTTGAAGCCATTATTTCACACTTTTTAGGTTTAAATCTTAAGTTATTCTCCCTCATCCTGCAAAATAATTCCCTCAATCTGACTATATGTTGATCTATTGTACTTGAAAACACCATCACATCATCAAGGTATACAAGCAACGAGGAGAAGATCTTATCCCCTAAAATCCGCTCCATGTATCTCTGAAAGGTTCCCGGACTATTTGACAATCCCATAGGCAGTCGCCTGTACTCAAAGTGTCCGAAGCTTGTGCTGAAGGCAGTCTTTGGACGGTCTGAAGGTTTTACTTCTATCTGGTGATATCCCGCCGCCAGATCAAACGTTGAGAAAAACTGGGCCCCCGTCAGAGATTCTAGAGTTTCATTTATCCTAGGCAGAGGAAACGCATCGCGTACCGTGACCTTATTTAAGTCACGATAGTCAATGCACAACCTCAGCGTCCCGTCCTTTTTCCTCACTACTACAATGGCGGCAGAGTACGGACTCTCACTATGCTGAATTACTCCCTGATCTAACAGCTGGCTAATGTGCTGCTTCACCTCTGGTACCTGGTTTGGAGGGATCCTCCGATATGGCACCCTAACTGGCCTGTCTGTAGTCACTGGGATCTCATGCTGAACCCCAATAGCCTTTCCTATGGGCTGGCCCTCTTCTTCAAAAATATCACTAAACTCTTCTATTAAACACCTAACTGCACTCTCTTGTCCCTCATTCATTTCCTCCGTGTGCACTTTGACCTCCGTACGGGCATCCGGTTGCACTGTCCTCACATTCACCTCTTCACTGATGTCTTCCTCGACTTCCGTCCCCGAAGCCACTTTCCCAATCCGCCAATTGCCCCTCAAGCTCCTACGACTATCAGACAGATTTGCCACCAACACCTGGGTCATGCCTCTCACCACTCTTACAGCTGTCGGCAACACTATCACACCCTCAGGCATCCAACCTTCATCCTCTATTGTTAGAGGTTCAATCACTACTTCTTTGTTAGCTACCTGGCTTAATGAGGGAACACATACTGACAGCAACCGAGTACTCCGGGGAGGAATGGTTGGTCTTTCCTTCCTCTCTGTCATACAATACCCCAGGCTGATGGCCTCTATTGCACATAACTGCCTAACCTCATGCAAGCAATTTTCCCACTGAGCGGTGCTCCTGGTTTCCCTGCACAAGTGATACATGTGCGGCCAGATCTCCGCAACCTCCCCCAGCACATTCATCCCCAACAACCCGACATGAGATTGCCCCTTACCCTGGGTCTCAATCCCTGGACAAACCAACATCCCCACATCAGTGACTTCCACCCCACATACGACCATAGTGACCCGAATACACCCCACACACGGCACTGGAAACCCTGACGCCCCTTTTACCCTTATTCGAGTGGGCTGCAACACCACGCCTGCAGGCTCCAGCTCCCGACGGTAGAAAAGTTCATCAATTAGCGACACTTCTGCCCCAGTATCTGCTAAACCCCACATTTCACGACCCGCTACCAGCACCGAAACCTTAGGACACTCTGCTTTCAGCCTTAAGGTACCTTCTGTTGTGATTAAATTTGTCATGCGAACCACGCTTGACCATGGGTCCGCTCTCTCTTGGCTCATAACATCGCCGGTGGAATCTATTGGTGAGGCCAGGAACGGTTGGCGGGGACTGCCTGGCCTTGGCCATTTCCCGACCGCCAGTTCCGATTGTTATTTCCAACTCGATACTGGCCATTGGCCACGTATCCCCTTGGGACACTCTCTCCTGGTCTGGACCCGTTTGTGCAATTGAAACTGAAATGGCCCTCTTGTCCACACGCATAGCACCTCGGGGGAATCGAGCCTCCAGTCTGCGGCTCGTTCTCTCTTCCTTTAGTCAGCGGTACCTCCCTCAAAGCTTCTCGTTTTTGTTCCGCCTCTCTCAGCCCCGTGATCCACTCGTCTAGACTATGGTGAGGATACTTCTTGATCTCATCCACTAACCACATACGGCTTT
Organism: Homarus gammarus; assembly: GCA_958450375.1. Lineage (NCBI taxonomy): Eukaryota > Metazoa > Arthropoda > Malacostraca > Decapoda > Nephropidae > Homarus > Homarus gammarus. The sequence continues at coordinate 84,356 of CAUDMG010004017.1, read as the reverse complement.
GTTCCTCCTTGAGCCCCCGAGTGATTGCATCTCCCAACAGGGCCTTATCATATTTATGATCATGGTGGTTCAACTCATCGTTTAAATCTAGCATAGCGTCATAATATTCAAGAAGCGTTTCGTTGCTCCCTTGTTTCCGCGTCATCACCTTCTGAATGGCGTCGTACGTGGCCGTCGGTCCGCCATATTGCTGCTTCAAATAACAAGTTAACTCATCTACGGTTTCCCAGTCTCTGCGTGCGTTGTATACGCGATCTGCCGCAGGCCCCGCAAGATGCCTTATTATGAATTGGATTCGACTGACTTCGTCTCCGTCTAACAGCTTGAGGGTTCGGTCAACCTCTCTTAACCACTTTCCTACCTCTATTCCTGGCCTACCGTCGAACTTAGACATGGTCAACCCGGCCCCGAGACTAGTTCCCTCTCTACTATTGTGTCTCCTCATCTCCCACATTGTCTCATCGTGCTGTATTTTATACTGTGTCTTTACCCTATCTAGTGCATCCCCCAACAGAGCTATGTGTTGTTGGTGTTCCGTCTCTAACTGTTGCAATTGTGTGTGGTACTCCCCCCTTAACTGTTGTACATATACTCCATACTCCCCCCTGATTTGGTTCACCCATGCCTGACATTCCCCATTGATCTTCCCCTCTAACTGTTCCAATCGCTCCTGGTACTCACCCCGGATTTTCCCCTCTAGCTTCCCAATACGTTCCACGAACTCTTCTCTCAACTGCACCGTCAACCACAACAACCCCATTCCCACGGCGAGCATGAGTAGAGTTGGGGTCACACTCTCTACCGTTTCCATCCACTCCATGATTACGCTCATTATCCCAACCACAGAACTATCAGTCACGAAATAAAATTAACTACGCTCTGCTACCATTTGTAACCGGTCGGAATTTACTGGACTTTAATTTCTCACTTGACTTGGGGTTTATTTAAAATTAATAGATGGTAATGGCAGTGGAAGCGCCCCTTTGAGAAAAATCCCGAACCAGCACAAGAACACTTAAAACTACTAAACAAAATAAATTGTCCGTGACCCGTGGAAGGATAGCATCTGTGACTGGGATGAATGAGACACACTGTTACATTTAGACACTTATATTCCCTCCAACACTACAAACACAATCCAATAATGGTACACCAATATGCGCACCTCTTAACTTGAACTTAAAACACTACTCTGGGGAATAAAAGTTATACATGATATAAAAATTATTAGAACCTCAGGCAACAATAAATTTGAAGTATTAAGAACTGTTCCGTGCACACATGAAACAGGCCTTAAAGGCTTTCACACAATAATATCAGTCACTTAGGTACCAAAAAAAGATATTAACTACTCTACAATGAATAGGCCTTAAGGGCACTCAACAAAATTATATGTCACTGAGGAATGGTAATAAAAATGAGAAATTAAATACTCTACAATGAATAAGCCTTAAGGGCACTCAACAAAATTATATCAGTCACTGAGGAAATGGTAATAAAACATGAAATTAAATACTCTACAATGAATAGGCCTTAAGGGCACTCAACAAAATTATAGCACCCCAACAGATGCACACTTCCTAACCTAACCTAACCACTACTCTGGGGAACAAGGTTATACCTGAGATCAGAATTATGAAGAACAATCAGAGGCATTAAAAGAATCAAATCACAGTATCACTCTGGTTCCACTTGATGGCACAAACATTCAAAACAATATTATCAAAATTATCTAGAAACTATTAAATTACACCCGTAATAAGGGAGGGAAAATGTTCCTCCAGGTATCTCCTAGAGACCTAGACTCACGGTCTCAGTGTGTGACCATTAGTCTACTCAGATAGCCTCAGTGTACTCCCAGTGCGTCCATAAAGCGGACGGGAGTGAGCCAATCAGACCTTGTACAGTTGAGAGAAGCTTTAGCGTCCCGTGTCGTTTAGTTGTCGGGAGCACTCGTTCACTCAAGAGATCCTTTGCTACCCCGCTAAACAGTGACAGGCCTACTTTGATCGGTCCAATGGCGACAATCGCCACCCTCAATCCTCAACGGCAGTCTCAAACGGCAGTCAATCTCAGGTCAACTCCAGTCAACTTCAGTCAAGTGGGTTCTCACGGAAACCCTGAAATGAACTCACTGTTAGCTCTAGTTTACTTTATCACTGCCCTATCTAACCCTGTCTGAGATCGAATGAGACTTACTTGTTATACTGCAATATTTCAGCACAGGTGACTAGGCCACGTGACTATTTCTGGGACAGACGCGCAGAGACGTCTTGTTTGTGTGAGTGCTATCCGGGACTGAGAGAGAGGCCGCTTCGTGTCCTCTCAAGGCGTTAGCTTAGGCCTACGTGACCTATTTTCCGCCTAACTAATAACTCCTTGGGACACCCTTTAACATTATTCAGACTGCTAAACGATCTATAATAATTTCAAATTCAATAATAGTCCCTTAACTTCATGAATCGCATCATTATTAATCCGGTAAATTACATTTAATATCATATAGGCCTAGTTCCGCAATCTCCCACTATGTGCGGGGAGCGCTCTCTTCCCTCAGACGACCTTGAACGCTCAGTACCGCTAATGGCGGGGCATTCGAAATTACTCTGAAATTTCTGAATATTACAATCGACCCCCCTAAAAAAAGACAGCACTGTCCTCATGTGCTGAGAAGACCATTCATACGACCCCCCTAAAATTTGTTCTAAGAAACTGCATCTTACCCCTTTTGCTAAACGCAGCATTCCCGTCTTCTCTTCTCTCCTGCTAACACTCGACCCCCCTAAAAGAAAAACAGCACTGCCCTCATGTGCTGAGAGAACAACTTAGACCCCACCTTCAACTCTGTACTATTCCACTCACAGCTAACAACTCCATTTCTTCCCCATTTCTTCCTAGCCCAACTCATAACCAACCAGAACATCACGCTCCCCTTTTGCCTGGCCCTTAACTAGAGAACCAATGTCAAAATTAATACCAGCCCAAACAAACATGCTCTCCTTTGCCTGGCCCTTGAACTAAAGGGAACCAGTGTCAAAACAATACACAGTCCAAAACAAACATTCTCTCCTTTTGCCTGGCCCTTGAGCTAAGAGGAACCAGTGTCAAAAAAATACTCAGTCCACGTCTCCGAACCTCATGCCGGCAGACCAACCCTCTGACAATGTACCAGTCCATGTTAGTGAGGCCCTGGACATTACAACTGTACTCTCAATCCCGCTCATGACAGCAACCACTACTCAAGGCACATCTCTGACCTAACCATCTCTCCAATCCCCCCTGCCCTACTCACAACTCCTCCAACTCACCCTCGACAACCTGCCCCTTCTCATTACCCTGCATCCTAAACTGTAATTTGTCGGCTTCGTCTTTCAGTTGCAGGCTCGATCGACCTCTCTGAACTACTTCTCCATCTCGCTCATCTGGAGTGGGGGCTCCTCGTCTTCCTCCTCAGATTCATCCATCGCTGGGTCTCCCGGATGCCTTAGGGTTGGAGCAGCCTTCAAGTTGCTTCGGTTTTCCACTCTCGCTTCCAGGTCTTCTTCCCCACTGGGCGCAATGCGATATAAACCAGGCCTTGGATTTAGGACCTCAACAATGTGCCATCTCGTATCAAACCAATGGTTTTGCAGCTTACACCGGCCTATTTTTACATTGTTCCTCAGCAAAACCTCCTGGCCCACTTCCCAGCTACTCTCGTGGGCTTTCTCTTCTCTTTTTCTTCTATTTATTTCCTTACGTCTCCGAACATTGATCTCCACTGCTTCCTGCAATCGTCGTTGCCGGTCTCTAATCACCATCACCCACTCATCTACCGGCTCTGGGTCAAGTTCCGGCCTAAGGTCAAACGGCAGGTTTGGTTCTCTCCCGTAAAACAACAGGAATGGGGAAAACCCTGTCGTGGCATGCGGAGTCGCGTTGTATTGTGACACCACTGCCTGCAGATGCTCTGGCCACCTATTCTTTTCCTCTGCCTCGAGGGTGGCCAGCAGACCGTGCAGGGTTCGATTGAACCGTTCCACCATGCCATTTCCCTGTGGGTGATATGCTGACGTCCTTATTTTCTTCACCCCAAAGGTGGCACAAGTTTGTCGGACCAATGCACTGCCAAAATTCCTTCCCTGATCGGTCAACAGTCGCTCAGGTGCACCCACTGCCAGGAAGATTCGATTCACCAGGATCTTTGCAATCGTCGAGGCTTTCTGGTCTTTGGTGGGAAAGGCCCAAGTGTAACGACTGTATATGTCAACCATTATCAGGACATTCTCCAATCCTTGCCGCTTGTCCAGCAAGGTGAAATCTGCGGCCAGTGTCTCTAATGGTTTGGCAGCTTCAATCGTCCCTACATGCAGTTGGGGTTTCGGCACTTCATCTTTTGCTACTCCACACCTCTCGCAGCTGGCTATGTAGTCTCGCACTGTTTCTCCCATGCCTGACCAGAACCCTCGCTCCTGCACCAGCGACAGGGTGCGATCTCGCCCCTGATGGCCAAACTCGTCATGGCAGGCTCTAGTCAAAGCCTCCTGCAAGTTTGGAGTTAACACTGGCACCTCCCTCCATAGATTCTTCCCTTCGGGTCTTCTATGCCAAACAACATCTTCTCTTACTATCAGGGATTTCCTAGCTCGGTACATCTTGCGGAAATCATCATTTTTGAGCTCTACCTGTACCTCATCCTCCGGCAGCTCTCCCACCAACCATCTTCGCAGGTTTGTCATATAGTCCATGCCTTCTTGCTCCTTACGCAGCCCATCCATCGTCCACAGTTCCTTCCTTCCTGCCCCGTTCTCCTCTAGTACATGCATCGCTGTATACTCTTCTTCACTGTCTTCCTCCTGTTCCGCCGGGATTCTAGATAGCGTATCCGCCACAATGTTGTTCTTCCCCGGCTTGTACTCTATAGTAAAGTTAAACTGCTCGAGATCCGCATTCCACCTACTTTCCACGGCACCTAGTTTAGCCTTCTCGCGGTGACTGAGTGGGTTGTTATCTGTATAGACTGTGAAATGTTTCCCTGCCAAATAATCCCTGAATTTATCCACTACTGCCCATTTGAGTGCTAACATCTCTAACTTACGAGAACTATAGTTGTTCATGTTACGTTCCGATTTCCTCAGGCCCCGACTCGCATAGCACACCGGATGCAACCTGCCATCCTTCCGCTGGGACAGCACCGCACCTAGCCCACGAAAACTTGCATCTGTTTCTAATATAAATTCCTGAGTGAAATCTGGGCAAGCCAACACTGGTGTCTGCGTCACCTTGTCTTTCAACTCCTCAAAAGCCTGTTGCTGTCCCTCTCTCCATTCACTATCAACCCGATCCTTAGATTTCCCATGCATCAACGCATGCAGTGGAGCAGCTATTTGGGCAAACCCTTTAACAAATTTCCTATAAAATGATGTGAACCCTACAAAAGACCGCACATCTTTCACCGTCTGAGGGACTGGCCAATCTCTTACTACCCTAATCTTCTCAGGATCAGCTGTGATGCCTTCAGCTGACACCTGATATCCTAAATAACTTACTTTTGAAGCCATTATTTCACACTTTTTAGGTTTAAATCTTAAGTTATTCTCCCTCATCCTGCAAAATAATTCCCTCAATCTGACTATATGTTGATCTATTGTACTTGAAAACACCATCACATCATCAAGGTATACAAGCAACGAGGAGAAGATCTTATCCCCTAAAATCCGCTCCATGTATCTCTGAAAGGTTCCCGGACTATTTGACAATCCCATAGGCAGTCGCCTGTACTCAAAGTGTCCGAAGCTTGTGCTGAAGGCAGTCTTTGGACGGTCTGAAGGTTTTACTTCTATCTGGTGATATCCCGCCGCCAGATCAAACGTTGAGAAAAACTGGGCCCCCGTCAGAGATTCTAGAGTTTCATTTATCCTAGGCAGAGGAAACGCATCGCGTACCGTGACCTTATTTAAGTCACGATAGTCAATGCACAACCTCAGCGTCCCGTCCTTTTTCCTCACTACTACAATGGCGGCAGAGTACGGACTCTCACTATGCTGAATTACTCCCTGATCTAACAGCTGGCTAATGTGCTGCTTCACCTCTGGTACCTGGTTTGGAGGGATCCTCCGATATGGCACCCTAACTGGCCTGTCTGTAGTCACTGGGATCTCATGCTGAACCCCAATAGCCTTTCCTATGGGCTGGCCCTCTTCTTCAAAAATATCACTAAACTCTTCTATTAAACACCTAACTGCACTCTCTTGTCCCTCATTCATTTCCTCCGTGTGCACTTTGACCTCCGTACGGGCATCCGGTTGCACTGTCCTCACATTCACCTCTTCACTGATGTCTTCCTCGACTTCCGTCCCCGAAGCCACTTTCCCAATCCGCCAATTGCCCCTCAAGCTCCTACGACTATCAGACAGATTTGCCACCAACACCTGGGTCATGCCTCTCACCACTCTTACAGCTGTCGGCAACACTATCACACCCTCAGGCATCCAACCTTCATCCTCTATTGTTAGAGGTTCAATCACTACTTCTTTGTTAGCTACCTGGCTTAATGAGGGAACACATACTGACAGCAACCGAGTACTCCGGGGAGGAATGGTTGGTCTTTCCTTCCTCTCTGTCATACAATACCCCAGGCTGATGGCCTCTATTGCACATAACTGCCTAACCTCATGCAAGCAATTTTCCCACTGAGCGGTGCTCCTGGTTTCCCTGCACAAGTGATACATGTGCGGCCAGATCTCCGCAACCTCCCCCAGCACATTCATCCCCAACAACCCGACATGAGATTGCCCCTTACCCTGGGTCTCAATCCCTGGACAAACCAACATCCCCACATCAGTGACTTCCACCCCACATACGACCATAGTGACCCGAATACACCCCACACACGGCACTGGAAACCCTGACGCCCCTTTTACCCTTATTCGAGTGGGCTGCAACACCACGCCTGCAGGCTCCAGCTCCCGACGGTAGAAAAGTTCATCAATTAGCGACACTTCTGCCCCAGTATCTGCTAAACCCCACATTTCACGACCCGCTACCAGCACCGAAACCTTAGGACACTCTGCTTTCAGCCTTAAGGTACCTTCTGTTGTGATTAAATTTGTCATGCGAACCACGCTTGACCATGGGTCCGCTCTCTCTTGGCTCATAACATCGCCGGTGGAATCTATTGGTGAGGCCAGGAACGGTTGGCGGGGACTGCCTGGCCTTGGCCATTTCCCGACCGCCAGTTCCGATTGTTATTTCCAACTCGATACTGGCCATTGGCCACGTATCCCCTTGGGACACTCTCTCCTGGTCTGGACCCGTTTGTGCAATTGAAACTGAAATGGCCCTCTTGTCCACACGCATAGCACCTCGGGGGAATCGAGCCTCCAGTCTGCGGCTCGTTCTCTCTTCCTTTAGTCAGCGGTACCTCCCTCAAAGCTTCTCGTTTTTGTTCCGCCTCTCTCAGCCCCGTGATCCACTCGTCTAGACTATGGTGAGGATACTTCTTGATCTCATCCACTAACCACATACGGCTTTGTTCCTCCTTGAGCCCCCGAGTGATTGCATCTCCCAACAGGGCCTTATCATATTTATGATCATGGTGGTTCAACTCATCGTTTAAATCTAGCATAGCGTCATAATATTCAAGAAGCGTTTCGTTGCTCCCTTGTTTCCGCGTCATCACCTTCTGAATGGCGTCGTACGTGGCCGTCGGTCCGCCATATTGCTGCTTCAAATAACAAGTTAACTCATCTACGGTTTCCCAGTCTCTGCGTGCGTTGTATACGCGATCTGCCGCAGGCCCCGCAAGATGCCTTATTATGAATTGGATTCGACTGACTTCGTCTCCGTCTAACAGCTTGAGGGTTCGGTCAACCTCTCTTAACCACTTTCCTACCTCTATTCCTGGCCTACCGTCGAACTTAGACATGGTCAACCCGGCCCCGAGACTAGTTCCCTCTCTACTATTGTGTCTCCTCATCTCCCACATTGTCTCATCGTGCTGTATTTTATACTGTGTCTTTACCCTATCTAGTGCATCCCCCAACAGAGCTATGTGTTGTTGGTGTTCCGTCTCTAACTGTTGCAATTGTGTGTGGTACTCCCCCCTTAACTGTTGTACATATACTCCATACTCCCCCCTGATTTGGTTCACCCATGCCTGACATTCCCCATTGATCTTCCCCTCTAACTGTTCCAATCGCTCCTGGTACTCACCCCGGATTTTCCCCTCTAGCTTCCCAATACGTTCCACGAACTCTTCTCTCAACTGCACCGTCAACCACAACAACCCCATTCCCACGGCGAGCATGAGTAGAGTTGGGGTCACACTCTCTACCGTTTCCATCCACTCCATGATTACGCTCATTATCCCAACCACAGAACTATCAGTCACGAAATAAAATTAACTACGCTCTGCTACCATTTGTAACCGGTCGGAATTTACTGGACTTTAATTTCTCACTTGACTTGGGGTTTATTTAAAATTAATAGATGGTAATGGCAGTGGAAGCGCCCCTTTGAGAAAAATCCCGAACCAGCACAAGAACACTTAAAACTACTAAACAAAATAAATTGTCCGTGACCCGTGGAAGGATAGCATCTGTGACTGGGATGAATGAGACACACTGTTACATTTAGACACTTATATTCCCTCCAACACTACAAACACAATCCAATAATGGTACACCAATATGCGCACCTCTTAACTTGAACTTAAAACACTACTCTGGGGAATAAAAGTTATACATGATATAAAAATTATTAGAACCTCAGGCAACAATAAATTTGAAGTATTAAGAACTGTTCCGTGCACACATGAAACAGGCCTTAAAGGCTTTCACACAATAATATCAGTCACTTAGGTACCAAAAAAAAGATATTAACTACTCTACAATGAATAGGCCTTAAGGGCACTCAACAAAATTATATGTCACTGAGGAATGGTAATAAAAATGAGAAATTAAATACTCTACAATGAATAAGCCTTAAGGGCACTCAACAAAATTATATCAGTCACTGAGGAAATGGTAATAAAACATGAAATTAAATACTCTACAATGAATAGGCCTTAAGGGCACTCAACAAAATTATAGCACCCCAACAGATGCACACTTCCTAACCTAACCTAACCACTACTCTGGGGAACAAGGTTATACCTGAGATCAGAATTATGAAGAACAATCAGAGGCATTAAAAGAATCAAATCACAGTATCACTCTGGTTCCACTTGATGGCACAAACATTCAAAACAATATTATCAAAATTATCTAGAAACTATTAAATTACACCCGTAATAAGGGAGGGAAAATGTTCCTCCAGGTATCTCCTAGAGACCTAGACTCACGGTCTCAGTGTGTGACCATTAGTCTACTCAGATAGCCTCAGTGTACTCCCAGTGCGTCCATAAAGCGGACGGGAGTGAGCCAATCAGACCTTGTACAGTTGAGAGAAGCTTTAGCGTCCCGTGTCGTTTAGTTGTCGGGAGCACTCGTTCACTCAAGAGATCCTTTGCTACCCCGCTAAACAGTGACAGGCCTACTTTGATCGGTCCAATGGCGACAATCGCCACCCTCAATCCTCAACGGCAGTCTCAAACGGCAGTCAATCTCAGGTCAACTCCAGTCAACTTCAGTCAAGTGGGTTCTCACGGAAACCCTGAAATGAACTCACTGTTAGCTCTAGTTTACTTTATCACTGCCCTATCTAACCCTGTCTGAGATCGAATGAGACTTACTTGTTATACTGCAATATTTCAGCACAGGTGACTAGGCCACGTGACTATTTCTGGGACAGACGCGCAGAGACGTCTTGTTTGTGTGAGTGCTATCCGGGACTGAGAGAGAGGCCGCTTCGTGTCCTCTCAAGGCGTTAGCTTAGGCCTACGTGACCTATTTTCCGCCTAACTAATAACTCCTTGGGACACCCTTTAACATTATTCAGACTGCTAAACGATCTATAATAATTTCAAATTCAATAATAGTCCCTTAACTTCATGAATCGCATCATTATTAATCCGGTAAATTACATTTAATATCATATAGGCCTAGTTCCGCAATCTCCCACTATGTGCGGGGAGCGCTCTCTTCCCTCAGACGACCTTGAACGCTCAGTACCGCTAATGGCGGGGCATTCGAAATTACTCTGAAATTTCTGAATATTACATATATATATATATATATATATATATATATATATATATAGAAAACGCTATTTGAGTTTCCTTTCTCACCTCCGTCCTTAGTGCGAGATCTTTTACATGTAAGTATGTATGTGAGCCTAACAAAGAGAAAATAGACAAACACAAAGAGAAATTAGACAACTGACCACATACACTACGCTACAAGGTGACGCAGTCTTCTTCCTTAAAGTAGTCAGTTACACGCCCAAGTAAAATATTCGTATAGATACAAGGCAATTGTAAGCTTATTAACAAATTTGCATTGCCTGAGGACACAGACACAGACAGACACACACACAGACACAGTTAGACATTCAGATAAACAATACGACTTTGCTGTCACTCGGAATCGAGTATCACGATCATCCAGCTATGATACAATGAAATGAGTTATTAGAGATGTCACCTAGGTTGGTGAGTTCTGAGGTGATTAAAGACACCTATACGGGACCGGTAGGTTCGATCACAGATGGTGCACATGTGGGGGGCTACATCTATTGCAAGAGGGGCGGCGGCAGCGTCTTTCCGACGTTGGCGCTTGTCTGCCTCGTTATGCAATAGGGCTAGCTCGAAAGTATTCACACGGTGTGGAGTAATCGTCTCCCAGGTGAGGGGGTCGATTTGGCACTTTTCAGGTGTCTCTTAAGACTATCATTATATCTTTTCAGTTGACCACCAGCGTTACGTTTACTATTCGTTATGTGGCCGTAAAATAGCTGCTTTGGGAGTCTACTGTTGTCCATGTAGGTAACATGGCCAGTCCAACGTAGTTGTACATGGATAATGGTAGCCTCGATACTTCTACAGTTGGTGTCAGCAAGAATACTAGCATTTGTTCTCTTGTCTTCCCAGCGAAGTCGGAGGATGGAATGTAGACTACGTTGGTGAAAGTTTTCAAGTGCCTTGAGGTGCCTCCTGTATGTGACCCATGTCTCACTTCCATATAGCAGGGTGGGGAGGACCACTGCTAGATATACGTGTAACTTTGTCGAAAATTTTAGCTACCTACAGCTGAAGACACAGTTTCGGAGTCTGCCAAAGGCTTGATATGCACAGCTGATCCGATGCTGAATCTCTTCATCGATGTCCGCGGTGGTGGACAGGTGGGAACCGAGATACCAAAAGTGGGTAACATTAGAGAGGGTAGTGCCATTAAACTGGATGGATGGTGGAGGTGTGACTAAACCAGGGGCAGGCTGAAAGAGAATTTGAGTCTTAGGTACATTCATCTCAAGGCCGAAGTGTGCACATGCATCTGCGTAGGTGTTCAGGATCTCCTGTAGGTCGCGTTGTGTAAGCGACAAAGATGAGGTCGTCTGTATACCGAAGCTCAATAATGAAAGCTGCCGACACCTTTGTTCCTGCCTGGAGTCCCCTTATGTTGTAAACCCTTCATCCGATACTCGATGTCCACCCCGCCGGCTAAATTGGCATTGGCACGAGTAAGGAAGGCAGCCAAGAAAATGGAAAAGAGTATTGGTGCCGGTACACACGCTTGTTTAACCCCTGTTTGTATGAGGAAGAACTTAGACTGCGTGCCACTGTGCAGGACGCTCCCGTCCATGCCAGCAAAGATCATGTCAGTAGTGCCCCGTGATGGTCTAAAGCCACATTGAGATTCTGTGAGGAAGTTCCGCCTCAGGAAGAAGTCTGTTTAGGAAGATTCGGGCGATAATCTCGCCAGCTACGGACAGCAGCGAGATTCCGCGGTAGTTGCCACAGTCTGACCGGTGTCCCTTGTTCTTATAAATATTTACGATGGAGGCGTCTTTAAGAGCTTGGGGGATTTCCTCCTTTTCCCATATATTCTCCATGAGAGAGTGGAGACGACTGGTATGCAGAAGTCCTCCTGCTTTATACACCTCGGCTGGAATTCCATCTTTTTTATGGCAGTAGCTACCTCATCCAGGGATGGAGGATAGCTGAGGTGGGTCAGCTCTGGAGGGGCCTGCTGGGTAGTCAGGATATCCACATCAGTGTTTCGGTTGAGCAGCGACTGGTAGTGCTCCTTAATTATGAAGTTACCATCGGATGAGCGGAGGGGAGCTGTGACACGAGTGATTAGCCCATAAAATGTTTTAGTGGAATTAAGGAAATTTTGCATCTTGTGCTGATCTGGAAACTTTTGTGTTTCACATGCTTTATTTTTAAACCAGTCGTATACCAACAAAAAGTTAATTTTAACATTATTTCATTAATACAACAAACATTCTATTGAGGAATATTATCAGAGAATAAGTATATTTTTATCTATATTAATTAATGCATTGAATAATTAGTATTTCTTGATTTATGTGTGAAATTACGAAGAGATATACCGTACTGTATATGGTTACTTGAGGCCAGCACTAAGATCATCACTGTTATACTGTATAAGGAAAAACAAAAACAAAAGAAGGTAATGCTTGTTAATATGCAGGAGGTTGGCATCCTCACTCATGGGTAAATATAAGAAATTGGGGGCATAGCTTTTAGTGTAAACAAATATGACCCAACTCAAGGTTTTACAAGTAGATAACACAACAGACATTTAGGTATGTTAACATAAGTCCTTGAGTTAGGTATAATTTTGGGTAGATTAAAAGCTATGACCGTCGTTCCATTAAATTTACCCATAATTTAGTATGCTTACTTCCTTTACTGATTGAAACTTACCATTGAAATAATAACTGTATATTGAGAAGCATTAACATTCTGATTACTTTTTTCTTGTATGAGATTGATGATCTTCGTTCTAGGTTTACTGGAGAGTTAAGCGACAATGGGTATGGTATATTTATGATTTATTTGGTGTATAATTCAGAGAGAATTCTGCGTGTTAGTTAACTTCAGTGAATATACTGTAAATCAATTGTCTGAGAATTTCTCCTTCTGGAATGCCTGTTTCATTAACAATATTATCATTAAAATTACTTTTTATTACTAAATATTCTACGAAATAATATAGCACAAGCAAGGTCAGCTGAATTATGCATTTGTCAAAAACAAGTTATTGCACTGGCAGTATTTCTTTTGATCTTCATTCTTCTACCTTACTAGACCACCAGACAAACACCTTCCATGGAGCAACTGGACTATCTCAGCTGCTAATAAATTTTAATTCTTAAATGGCGGGATTCCTCAGACGGGCTCCTTGATCACGTCATGTGCAGTTGGGCTGTAAAATATTGTGTGGCAGGCGTCGCCAGGCAGATATTAATCATGCTTGAGTGATTTTGTCACAGTATACACAGGCAACAGTCACCCATTTTTCATCTGGAAACGATGCAATTTCTTATTTTCCTGCACCTATTTCCGTCACCAAAAAGTGTCACTTTTGTGCTTTTTTGTGTGATCAGCAAACAGTTCAGAAACAATTTTGTCCCAAACATCAGGATCAAAGACAAAGCACAATTCTTGAATGGTTAATGTAACACCATTCAGACATCGGAAACTTGATTTATTCACTGCTGACCTTAATAATGAACAGCGGCCCATAACTATATTTTTGCTTAGCTTCCCACGGTAAGATTGTTATTGGGAGAGTTAACTAAGCCACACAGTCTCGTGCAAAAATTACTAAACCAATATGAGTCAAGCTTCCACATATGAAGGTAAATTTAGCGGGGTGTGATGACGAAATGGATTGTAACATGGAAACTAAAAGTGTTTTAGTATCATGATTAATTTCTCGTAGATAATAAATTTAAATATTTAAATCGTTGCGCTAATTTGCACCCTAAAGGCTGGTGACCCAAGTCTATCGGCTAATACCTGTTGTCTCTGCAGTAGTCAACGGGGTAAGAGTTCAGGAGAAGCACATAACGGATGGTCTTCCCTTGTTCTCAATGTCAACTTTAGCACAACAGTTATCTAAATACTATACAACAAACAGGCGACCTTTTCAAACATGCCAGAAACCTGCAACATAACAACCAGTGGACGGATTTTAAAACAAGCGTAGAACACAATATTTACAACCAGTCAACCGGGAAATTTTAGCTAACACAGGGATCATTTTTTATTCGTTTGTTCAGTTGTAATTAACGCCGTTGTAGGAAAAAATAATGGTGCTTCTCACTGATAAAGAATATTTTTTTTCTGTGAGATATTAGCAAAATTGATCTACTGTGACTTTACCAGTTATTGTACAATATATCTGGATAGCGAACATTAGCTGGACGCCTTTGACACACCAGGAAGGACTCGTGTATGAATTTTGTTTTTCTCCCAATTAAATTTGTTTCTTAATTTTTGAATCTGAAAAAAAAGAGAATGATATTCATTCACCGTAGAGAGAGTTCATGTCTTCACACCTCTCTTTGATAGTGAACAACTTGGCAAACTTTATCCTGACACTTGACAATGTTGACCCACGACACTCTGATGCAGCTCTCGAGAATACTGTGTGGTGTGAGCAGCATGAAGCAGCATCACCGCCTCAACTAAATGCTTTACTCTTAAAAAGAATATATTTGTGGTAAAAAAGGGAACCATTGCCGTGAATAATGCAGCAACACATCACCCTCAGCCTCCATGATTCATCGATATCCATTTTCTCTGATACCAACTCCATTTTCTCTCACAAAATCAATGGCGGAGGCTTTAAAGTAGAGTAAAAAGTTATCGTGGAATGGAGTACCTTGACTTTCATCAAGCTTTGTTACTTTGGTTGCTGAAGCCTGGAAGCATCATTTCTAATATTTAAACACATTATATAATAAATTATCTGAGAACAAATGTATCGATTAAGCATAAACATTGTAACAATGCGAAAAGTATAAGGCATTAAACTTACGTACATTCATCTTGCCAAGATTGTAATTAATGCTTCGCTCTGCCATGCGCCAGGGGAGGGTAATGGCGCCTCTGCCCCGCCAGCTGACTAAAAAAAAAAACACAGTTGCCAAGCGCCTTTTAGTGATCCCGTAACCTTACTGGAAATCTATTCATTTGTTGAGTTTATTTCTCCAGCTCTCCCTGTGATGGGTTTATGTTCAAGAACTGTCTTCCTTAGTGGTACAATGAATTATAGTGAATAGGGTAAATATTATCGAGTACGAATGTGCATTATGTTTAGGGAAAAACTCTGGGGCTCATGAATAAAACGCAGGAAAATGTGGTTTGTAATTTAGAGTGAAAAATGGCTTTGTCAAACTCTCGCTTGTGTCGTGTCCCGGCTGTGAGACCGGATATTGACATATCTCTTTAAAACTACAACATTATCACGATTAATTTATAAAGACAAGACTAGAACCATTTACATACTTCTTTATATTTATAAATTGAGTTGAAAAACACTTGTAGTGAGAGCGGAGGAGGAAGTTAGAGGGCTACAATACACGGTGGTCGTTGGCCTCCAGCTCGGGTTTACGACACTGCTCCAATATTTCAACTGCGAGAGCCGTATAACATTCCCGCATTGCCGGTGACCCCACAAGGGTGCTGCTGCTGGTCTGCTGTGGAGCTCGTCCTCTTCCCGTTTATGTTTCATTCTTGAATCGATTTGGTTTAGTTCTGGTCTGGATTCTGATTGATTTTGGTATATATTTTGTCTCGTTCTGATCTAGAGATGTATCGTTCTGATCTCGATACTGTCTCGTTCTGATCTAGATACTGTCTCGTTCTGATCTCCATACTGTCTCGTTCTGATCTAGATATTGTTTCTTTCAGATCGCCATACTGTCTCGTTTTGATCTGCATCCTGTCTCGTTCTGATCTCCATACTATCTCGTTCTGATCTACTGTAGATAGTGTCTCTTTCACATCGCCATACTGTCTCGTTCTGATCTACATCCTGTCTCGTTCTGATCTCCATACTATCTCGTTCTGATCTAGATAGTGTCTCTTTCAGATCGCCATACTGTCTCGTTCTGATCTACATCCTGTCTCGTTCTGATCTACATATTGTCTCGTTCTGATCTACCTACTGTCTCGTTCTGATCTACATCCTGTCTCGTTCTGATCTACATACTGTCTCGTTCTGATCTACCTACTGTCTCGTTCTGCTCTACATACTGTCTCGTTCTGATCTACGTACTGTCTCGTTCTGATCTACTTATTATCTCGTTCTGATCTACGTACTGTCTCGTTCTGATCTACTTATTATCTCGTTCTGATCTACGTACTGTCTCGTTCTGATCTACTTATTATCTCGCTCTGATCTAGAAATTGTCTCGTTCTGATCAAGAAATTGTCTCGTTCTGATCTAGATATTGTCTCGCTCTGATCTAGAAATTGTCTCGTTCTGATCTAGAAATTGTCTCGTTCAGATCTACTGTAGATATTGTCTCGCTCTGATCTAGAAATTGTCTCGTTCTGATCTAGATACTGTCTCGTTCAGATCTACATATTGTCTCGACTGTAAGTGGCTGTGTTGTTGTCTTGCAGAACTGTCACGTAGTAATCACCGAAAATTTCGTTCCCGGGGACAAAAGATTCAGTTTCTCAAAGGTTGTCTCCTCTAACGGAAGATGTAAGAATGCAACTAATTGTTTGACTTCAGCTAAAATACAAGAGTAACGTCCAAAGATATCCATGAAGTTCCGGCTAGATATTGTGAAATGATTCTGTTTTCTATGTTTATCTTTGTCTCCAAACCGCTACTAGTTGAACGTACAGTATTTATTAACAGTAGACTTAGCAAAAGGTTGATGTTATTTTTTGGATGTTATTTTTGTTCTTCACTTTAAGTCAACCAGTTAGACACATTCTTAAATCTGAAATGCTTAACAAAAGAACCCGGCTTCAGTGTTTTTAGAAAGAAAAACATAAAAAAATCCAGTGTAAATAACGCCATTCACTTTATAGGCTTCGTGATTGAAAACAATGTATCCTGGCAGGTGATGACATTAAAAATAAATAACACATAAGCACGTAAACGCTATAAAACTGGAATAATGTTTAACCAAGTAATCGCTATAAAAACAAAATAACATTTAGGCCGGTTATCGCTGAGAAAATATGGCAACATTTAGGCACGTTACCGTCGTGATTATAATAATATTTCCATAATTTACCGACTTAAACTGACAAGAAAGAAACTGCTCGGGTACCTTATCAACTTGGGCAAAATGCAAAATTTAAAAAGTACAACAATACATAAAAATTTATTGAATGAAGAATAACCCGTATTGAATAAATAATGTGTTAGGTATGGTAATGATGGATTCGGGTGTGGGGAAGTATGGGTGTAAGGGGCAGCTGACCACGTCCGGGGTAAACAGTACACGTTAAACGTGTATAGTAAAACTTATTCTAAAAAAAAAAAAAAAAAAAAAAAAAAAAAAAATTGACAGATTTTGACAAGAGGAAATAAATTACACTGGTCAACATAAAAAAAAATTCTCATGGTTCTGGATGAAAACAGTCTGATTCTAGTGTAATTGTATGTGCTGAACTCAATTATGACATTCGTATAGCTGTATCAGGCTCAGTTTTCCAGAACCAGCATATCTATATATTTAGTGTACCATGCTATTCATACAGTAATTTATATGATCATTGGCTCCACTTATGCAATTATTTTGTCCTGATTTGTGCTTTTTTGTTTGTTTCAGTTTGCTGATTCATGATATTGCATATCTACACCTGCATGATTTGTAATTACTTTGAAATTAACAAAACATGGAACGTCGCAAGTGTGTGAACGGTGCTGACAGTTTTTGCTACATATGTGGTGCCTTCACTCCTGGTAGCCTCAAGAAACCAATCACAAAAGCTGTTCGACTGAACTACAAAAGTTACTTCAAATGTCATTTGGGTGACCAAGACAAGAAATGGGCACCTCATGTAGCCTGTAAGTCTTGTGTTAACCACCTGAGCGAGTGGATGTGTGGTAAACGAAGTTCAGGAATGCCGTTTGCTGTACCAATGATATGGCGTGAACCTAAAGACCACAGTAGTGACTGCTGCTTCTGTCTCACAAATATTAAGGGAATGAAAATCAAGACACGAGGCGAGGTACAGTACCCCAATATTGCTTCTGCAATCCGACCAGTACCGCACAGTGCTGAACTTCCAGTCCCAAATCCACCGACTGAACAAGAATTGAGTGATTCCGATTCTACCTCTACCTCAATGGAAAACGACTACCAGGATGACTCTGAAAATACCAGGCCTAAACTATTTACTCAAGAAGCGCTTCATGATCTCATCAGGGACCTAAACGTGTCAAAAGAAAAGGCTGAAGTTTTGGGATCCAGACTAAAGCAGCGTAACCTGCTAGAAGATGGAGTGCATATCACTACAGCGCGTTACCGACATAGACAGCTGTCTGCATTTTTCAAGATGGCAAACAACCTTTGTTATTGCGAGGACGCAGTATCTCTCATGCAACAACTCTGCAAGTCTGAAACATACAAGACAGAGGATTGGAGGCTGTTTATAGACTCAGGAAAAGACTCTCTGAAAGCTGTTCTTTTACACAATGGCAATCGGCTTCCATCTGTCCCAATAGCACACGCAACAAAAATGACTGAGAGCTATGAAACAATGAAAATTCTGTTGGCCGCTATAGAGTATGAGAAACACCAGTGGAAGATATGTGGCGATCTCAAAGTCATCAGTTTACTACTGGGCCTTCAGAGTGGCTACACAAAGCACATGTGCTTTTTGTGCTTGTGGAACAGCAGAGCTGATGCTGAGCACTATGTGAGAAAGGATTGGCCGACAAGACCAAGAGATGCGCCTGGAAGGTTTAACTGTACTCACAATCCGCTTGTAGATCCAAAAATGATATTTTTGCATCCACTGCATCTAAAGCTCGGTTTGGCTAAAAATTTCATCAAAGCTATGGATCAATTCGGTGCTGGGACTCTATACTTATCTCAGAAACTAGGTAGTGTGGTTTCCGCAGCCAAGTTGAAAGCAGGTGTCTTGAATGGACCACAAATTCGTATACTAGTTAATGATAGCGAATTCACCAAAACATTGAACCCACTGGAGAAAAAAGCATGGGAATCATTTGTCAATGTGTCAAAGAATTTTCTTGGAAACTATCGTGCTGACAACTACAAAGAAATCGTAATAACCATGCTTCAGAATTATCATGCATTGGGAGCAAGGATGTCCTTGAAATTGCATTTTCTCCACTCTCATATTGAATTTTTCCCAGGTAACCTTGGAGACGTTAGTGATGAACACGGCGAAAGATATCGCCATAATGGAGAGCAGATATCAGGGACAATTCAGTCCTAACATGATGGGCGACTATTGCTGGACACTGCAACGAGAAGAGAGCAAGCTGTACAAGAGAAAGTGTAAAGTTCAGAAGCACTTTTAGAACTTCATATTTTGTCATTATAAAGGATTTGAACTTATGTTTTTTGGTACAATTTTTTATGAGCTTATCTGTGATAGGTTTAAAATTGTATCTTGCATGATGCGATAATGTTACTATATTTACTATTTTTTTTATTCTTTAAGAAAGTAGGTCTGATGGTAGAATGAAACATCCAATTAATATTCATTAATATGAAATTAGTCATGAAAGCACAGTCACATGAGATAATCTCATCTTTTGCACGACACGTGATGGAATATTAAATATTTGTACCTATTGATTTTTTTATAAAACCTGGTCTGATAGAACAAAACAAATATCAGATTCGAATTCAGCAATATGAAATTAGTTGTGTGAGCATGATCTCATATGTGAACCATTTTGGCTGTTGACCAGTGTTATCAAGGGTGAACAACTGTTTATACAAGCAGTGAACATACATACACTCACATATAACTGGCGTCGAGTTACTTTGTGATGAAGCTTCTTGGATGGCTACCTGCTCTACCAGGCTGTTACTGTTTGCTGCCTACAAGCATGAATAAACACAACAGCATTTAAGCATTTAAAGGAACTTGCTAAGATCTCTAAAAGACCTCGACTGGTCTCCCGGCGGTTCTTTTGATAATTGTCGATACCGAAAGAAAAGTGGCTTCTGTTTCCTAAGTATACTTCTCAGTAAATAAGCTCGTCTCATGCAGCTTCCATAGTATCTCTTAGGGACCAGACCTTTAAGTTTTTCCGTGTGTAAGTTATGATACACTGTTTCCAGACAATACCAATGTTTGAATGGGACCACACACACACACACACACCGGCTCCAACTACCACCTGAGATCCCTAGCCCGAGAATTGCTGTTCGACACCACAACCCCATCCAGCCCATACGTGCACGAACTGATCCCTATAAGAACAGCCCAGTCCCAACCATTGTAAAAATTATCAATAACTTGCAATAAACCAGTGTATTCACTCCCAGTAAACACTACTCCTTACACTGTCACTATGTTGAAATGAACTGTAGTTTGAGCTTTTCCCCATCTAGTTATTATATATCTTATCTGTATCACTTATGTTACTTGTATATTACTTGTAATTCGAAACCCATTCCCCAAATATGTAACTGTATATTTTCAGCCTTCTGGCTGCCAAGCGCTTTCAATAAACCGTTAATTATTATTATTATTATTATTATTATTATTATTATTATTATTACACACACACATATTCACTCACAATAACTACTACTACTACTTTGCTGTCATTCACAATCGAGTATGACGATCATCCAATTATGGTTCATAATATGAGTTATTAAGGATGTCACCTTCGTTGGTGAGTTCTGAGGTGAATAGAGGGGCCGATAGGGACCGGCAGGGTCGCCCGCAGATGTTGACCGCGTGGAGGACTACTTCTAGTGCGTGAGGGGCGGAGGCAGCGTCTTTCTGGCGTTGGTGCTTGTCTGCCGGTGTGCAGTCGGGCGAACTCGAATGTATTGAAACCTTCTTGTGTGGTGCTCCTCCAAGCGTTAGGATGTGGAATAATCGTCTCCCAGGTGAAGGGGTCGATTTGGCACTTTTTCAGATTTGTCTTAAGACTATCCTTATACCTTTTTAGTTGCCCGCAAGCGTTGCGTTTACTATTCGTTAGGTGACTGTAAAGTAGCTGCTTCGGCAGTCTTCTGTCGTCCATGCGGGTAACATGGCCAGTCCAGCATAGTTGTTCGAGGATAATGGTAGCCTCGATGCTTCTACAGTTGGTGTCAACAAGAATACTGGCATTTGTTCTCTGTCTTCCCAGCGAACTCGGAGGATGGAACGTAGAAAACGTTGTTGAAAGTTTTCAAGTACCTTGAGGTGCCTCCTGTATGTGACCCATGTCTAGCTGCCATATAGCAGGATGGGGAGGATCACTGCTGGATATACAGTAGGTGCAACTCTAAGATAATTTCAGCCCCCTACAGCTGGAGAAACGGGTACGGAGTCTGATAAAGGCTTGAGATATACATCTGATCCGATGTTAAATCTCTTCATCGATGTCCGCAGTGGCGGACAGGTTGGGAGCCGAGATACCGAAAGTGGGTAATGTATAGATATGGAAATACCAAGATATGTGAACACGCCTGACGGCAGGACTCTGTTACCATTCATCGTACCATTTATTCACATGTCTGTATTACTACATATTATTATAGCATGTCTGATATCTATGCTTATGTCTAATGCCTATGTTCACTTACCATGTACCGATGTACTATGCCTGTACCGCGCTAGTCGAGTAACTAGAAGGCCTCATTTATTGTCCTAGTAATGTCTAGCAACTCTCCTTGCCTAGCAAGCTAACTTCCCTCAGATCGGCTTCGGCCTGCCTACGACACGGAGTCCCTTGTGCTCGCTCCTGCTTCTGTATCGGTCGGCTATCCTGCCAAGTCTTGTACTACTTATTGAATATATCTACTGCTCGTGCCCTGGAGTTTCAAGAACCTTGTCTAGGATTGCATCCCACCACATGGCGCAGTTGGCGCAGTTGAGTAGCTCCAACACGACAGTTTACAAGTTGCAAGAGCCGGCCTCGTCTGTTTCCCGCCCAGAAGATATACTCCACAGTGCCCCTGGATTTAAAGTGCTTTGTGACCTTGTGAAGTGCCCTAAGTGAAGTGCAGTGCCTTTGATGTCTGTTCGGCTATGTTTCTGGGGCCCTACAGGTAGCAGAAACCCCTTCAGCCCAGTTTCCAAGACAGCACTTTCAGCATATATCCTCTGTCTGCGCCGGCCCGTAAGCCACTGTCTGTCCCCCCCCCCCTCCAGGGTTGCCAACTCGGATTTTCAAATGTCGCTAGGCTGGTACCTAAAAGTAGCTAAATGTCGCTAAATCTTCCATGGAAAGTCGCTAGCTATTATTCCCCCCCTTCAGTAATTTGATGCAAATTATATTTTCATAATGCCGACTATAATGGACGGAGTATAAATAAAATGCATTTTGTAAAAATATCATTTTTCAGATTTTCTGTGAAATGTGGCGCAAGAATATTGCATATTATCCCAGAACACTTTGATCTTTTTAACCTGAGTTCACTGCCTGCCTTGCTGTCACTAAAACATACTTTACACACTTCACTTAAGTGTTCTACCACACGAATAGAACAATGTTCAGCTACAAACATGGCCAGAGTTCCCTCCACTTTTTTTGCTTCACCAAGTTTCTTGAATGGTAAAATTGTCTGTCTTTCTGCACTAAACGGCTCTTCTGCTTTCTTGTGTTTTTTAGTGTTTTTGTGTTTTTCAATGTCGCACAACTTAGCAGACAAAGTACACTTGCAAAATTTACGAAATCCTTTTTTATTATCTCCTGGCACCTCCAGAAGCCAATTTTTGTATCTGTCATCTCTGAGCCATTCCTTCCTAAATCGCTGCGAATACTGTGGCTTACCCATTTTCTATTGGGACTATGAAGGGTTCAAATTAATAAACAGCATGCAAACAAGCTGAAACTTTCCTTGATGGTTTTTGGCAAAGCGGGTGAACAGTGTCGGGGCAACTGTATGGAGTCTATGGGTCACCCATGGTGGACGCGGATGACAAGTTTGGAACCACGCAGGCTTGATAGAATTAATTCTATAAGATGTTTTGCTAATATTCTTTAAAATTTAGCGAATTATTGAAATTCATATTGCATATCTGACAAAAAGGTATGTTACCCAGGTGCTACAAAGGCGAAGGTAACAGACAAATAAATGACGACACGGCAACATTAGCCATGGGCGGGCTGACATCAAGTGATCAGGAAATAGGCCTGTCCCTCCTTCTGTACCACGACCCGTTCAAATGTATTAAACTTTTCTTATTATTTATTGTCCCTGTAACCCCGTTGCTATATGTTATGGCTCGAAATTAGGAAAACTGAGTTTTCATGGACAGTCCAAAAGTATCCAGAAAGTCGCTAGATTTCTGTGGATATCTCTAGATTTGCGACAAGTCGCAAATCGCTCTAAAATGTCGCTAGAAAAAAACAAAAAGCTCTAGATCTAGCTACAAAGTCGCTAAGTTGGCAACTCTGCCCCCCTCGACTGAGTCATCACCAACATCTCGCCCGGGCGCGGAGGAATACACCGCCGCCAGCCGCCTCCTCTCACTTCACAAATATTACAGTCAATACTCTTTTACTTGCCCGCCAGTTCCTGCTCTTAGGCAAGTACATTGACGAAAACATAGCACTTCACCTTATTCTCCTTGTCTTTCCCATCGCAACCATACCAAACACGAGATGTCCGACTACGACGATTTGCTGGGAAATTTATATGAGGATTATGAGGAAGACGAAGCCTCACAGACCCTCCCACCCCCCCCCCCCCCCTCACGCCTCACGCCGGGCGCGCCAAATTCAAAGGATGGGAGCCAGGATATACGTCAGTTAATTCACTTCCTACAAGTTTCCTAAGAGAAGGAAGCCCAAAGACGTCAATTAGAGGAGGAAAAACGACATCAAGAGGAATTGTCAAGACAGTCAGAGGAATCAGCTTACCGTCTTCAACTTCAACAACAACACCAAGCTGATAACCGCAAATTCCTGGAACTATTGGAATTGCTGGCAACGAGGACGACTTCACCAGCTGCCACAACCAATTTGCCAGCTTCAGCCTCTTCATCTATCCTTCAGACAACGCCTCCTCACACGTCAACCTATCCCCCTTGGGTGTACCTCACTAGGGTGTGTCATAGGAGAGAAGATCAGCTAAAACTAATGGCTCATCACTTTTTTGGTAGATTTTAGTGTATATAAACAGAAAATAATTTCAGTTTCAATATTTTGCAACCTTTTGCTAGGTAAATTTTAGCGTGAAATTTATCGAAAATCTAACGTACAGCTGCATTAGTGCATTACAATTAAATAGTGAACATTGCTTTCTGACTTCATTCTTTAACAACCCAACTAACAATATTTTTTTCTGTTTCAGATTCCGATGCATTTATAAGTTGATAATATTTGCGATGGCTGCTTGTGTCAGGACGAGGAACCAAAAATCCAGCCATCTCAGTCACTATCTTGGGTCTGGGAGAGAGCTCCTGAAGTCGGAGTTGCCTACATTGAGAGATGCTTTGAGATACGGTGTTTTAATCAGGCAAATCAGCGAAAAGAACCAAAGAACTTACACAAACAAAGACATTGCCAGTGGTATGACCAAAGCTGTCTTGGCACAGTACACTCTGGCTAACGCTCAGTTCAAGCCTCCAGTCATAACAAGTCAGAAGAAGATTAGTGAGAGACTGCTAGCCAGTTGGGAAAAGGCAAGAGATATCTCTCTTGGGAGAGGAAAACTTGCAGTTAAGGACAGCTTTGCCAAACAACTGGACCAGTTATTTGACATAATTACTTGCAAGTGCCCAATTGTTCTCTGTCCTGAGTTTGGATGCGATCGTGACTGTAAATCCGAGGCCCACATCTCCTGTATTTGCAAGCGTGAACTGAAGATTCCTGTGATCGAACTGGCATTTGTCAAAGCACAGAGAGAGAAGACTGGCAGTATAGGGGCTCTCATGATTTCTAGCCAAGATATTCCGGAGTCCAAGAGACAGGAGGCTGCCACAGAGAGACAGAAGAGGAGAAGAGTTGCCGAGGAAAAGAGACTTGAGAAGGCCCAGGGTGAGGTAAAAAAGGCCGATGATTGGAGTCAAGCTGATTCAGAGTTTAATGACTTCCCCATGGCTGATCCGAGTGCTGACCAGGAGAATGGTGACTTTGTCCCTAACCCAGAAAATAATGATCCCAAACCTTCCAGGCATAACATTCGAAATAGGAAAGATATCCCGAGCATAGCTCTGGCCAGCATGCGACACCACACTGGTCTCAGAGAAACTGCAGAGATAGCAACAGCTGCCTGGATTGACGGTGGTTTGATAACACCTGATGATGTTCACCTGGTGATAGATCATAACAAAGTAAGGAGAGCTCAGGAGAAACTTGTCAGTAACCTAGAAGACGAGTTTGATAAGGGGATAAGAGAAAATGGAATCAATTGTTTGTTCTTTGATGGGAGAAGGGATGACACTAAAGTGTTCATGACTGAAGATATCACATGATTCTGCACATAGAACTACATCATTAATACCATGGGCTGATTTTTCAAACTAAAAAAAAAGTAAATTCGCCTCCGTATGACACCCTAATACCTCAGTGCCTTCTCAACCACCTGCTCCAGTCTCAACTCTCGTCGACCTCTCCGTACCTCCTCCATTACCTGCCGTCTCCAGTACACCCCTGCACAGCAAGTCTTCAGTTCCCAGCCCCCCACCTCTTCAATCTGATGCAACATATCAAGTATACCGTCAATGGCGACGTCGTTTCGAAGACTTTGCTGTTATGTCTGACCTCAACCGAATGCCCCCTCATAAACAACTCATCCAATTAAGATCGTGCATTTCCCTCGATGTTCAACGCCTCCTAGAGCACACGCTAGCCATTCCCCCTGACTCCCCCATGTCAGTGACAGAGGTTTTAAACGCCTTGCAGAGTCATTTCCGTGGCCTCCGCAATGAAGCTTTGCGTCGTAGGGAACTGCTATCCTGCAAACAAGCTTTTGGGGAATCATTCTCAGACTTCTACGCACGACTTAAGGACCTAGCAGCCGAGGTGGACCTATGTACAGGCGATCCTGTAACCTGTGCTGAGATCCAGCTCAAGATGATCTTGCTGATGGGTGTACATGACGAGGACCTGCTTCAGAAACTCCTCACCCTCGACGCCGCCTCTTCCCTCACCGACTTCGTCACCTGTTGCAGGTCGTATGAGGCCACAAGAGAGGCTGCCTCAGCTATACACTCATCGCCATCTCAAGTTCACGCCGTCTCCACCTACAAGAGGAATCTACGCCAGATGCAGACGGCGTCCTCTCCACAGCCCCCGTCACAGTCACCAGTTTCTTCTCCCGAATCCTGCAGAAACTGTCAGCGCCCGCACCGTCCAGGAAAGAGCCCTGCCGCTGATAGTAAATGTCGAAACTGCGGGTTTCAAGGCCATTGGCCCCGCACAACTCGATGTCCTGCCAACAAGGTCACATGCAACGCTTGCAACAAGCAAGGACACTTCGCCAAGTGTTGCAGGTCCACCAAGAAGCCTCCATCTCCAGGTCAAAACGTCTCTTCACAGCCCGACAGAACGTCCACACCACCGTCTCCCAAGAACAACAAAGGATGCCGACGCGCGGATGATGCCTCGAGTGACAGGTCCCCCAAGCCCGTCAATGTTCGTCTGTCCTATGGTACCAACTCTTCCAACCTCCTGATGATACCTGACACGGGCGCGGACATCACGGTGATTGGACCAACACACCTGGACGCCCTCAACATTCCCAGGAGTAGCCTGTCACCCACAGCCATGAACGACGTGCTCACAGCGGACGGGTCCCTGATGTCTCCACCTTTGGGTTGCTTCAAGGCAACACTACAGCTCGGTCCCAAGTCTTGCCTTGCCACAGTCCACGTCCATGAGGGCATCCAAACCCCTCTCTTGTCATGTGGCCATTGTCAGGACTTGGCCATCGTCTCATCCGACTTCCCAAACCCCATCCTCGCCGTGACACACCTCAACAGGTGTGCAGAGATACCTGTTTCAGCCATGACCACACCTGCTGCCGCCCGGGAGTTCTTTCTTCGTCAGTTCAGCGACGTCCTTGTCTCCAAGTCTGACCTCCAGAAGACGCCGCTCAAGAAGATGACAGGCCCCCCGATGAGAATCCACCTCAAGCCTGGCGCGACGCCTTTCGCCATCCACACACCCAGGCCTATCCCCTTTGCCCTACGGGACAAGGTGAAGGCGGAGCTCGATTCTCTGGTGCAGCAGGGGATCATCAGACACGCCGGTGAGGAGCCCTCCGAGTGGTGCCACCCAATGGTCTTGGCACCCAAGCCTGTAGGTGTTCGCATCACAGTGGACCTCACCCATCTCAACTCGCAGGTTTCCCGTCCCACCCATCCATCGCCTACGCCCATCCAAGCAGTCCGCAGCGTCACCCCGTCTGCAAAGTTCTTTACCATGGCGGATGCACTACATGGGTACTGGCAAGTCGACCTGGCGGAAGAAGATCGTCACCTCACTACATTCATCACGCCCCACGGCCGCTTCCAACACTGCCGCGGACCCATGGGCTTCGCAGCAACGGTGGATGTGTACTGCCTCCGTGGGGATATGGCTCTGCAGGGTGTCACCAACTGTGTGAAGGTCGTAGATGACATCCTGCTCTTCGACGATGATCTCCCGGCCCACTTGAACCGAGTTCATCTGATGCTCACAAGATGTCGTGCCCATGGTATCACCCTGAACAAAGATAAATTTGTGGTCGCCGCCTCCCAAGTTAACTACTGCGGCTACAACATCTCGCCAGAGGGAATCTCAGCTGATGAGGAGAAGGTCAAGGCCATCAGGGACTTCCCTACTCCAGCGAACCTGACCGACCATCGCTCGTTTATGGGCCTGGTAAATCAGCTGGCCGACTTCTCCCCTAAAATCGCCACATCAGCCCAACCTCTACGCCCCCTCATGAGCCCCAAGCGCTCATTCCTCTGGACTCCTGACCACGACCTAGCGCTCAGGAATGTTAAGAAGGCGTTGCTGTCACCACCAGTCTTGGCACCCTTCGACCCGTCCTTACCAGTGGTCCTCCAGACCGACGCCTCCCGTCTATACGGCCTCGGATATGCCCTCCTTCAAGATCACGGCCAGGGTAGACTGCGCTTAGTTCAGTGTGGCTCCAGGTTTTTGACCGACACGGAGACCAGATACGCCACCATCGAACTAGAGATGCTGGCAGTCGCCTGGGCCATGGCCAAGTGCCGCCTTTACCTGTTCGGCCATGGGCATTTCACCCTCATGATGGACCATCGCCCGCTCATACCCATCCTCAATCACTACACGTTGGAGGCCATCGAAAATTCTCGCCTCCAACGTCCCAAAGAGAAGACCGCCCCTTACGTCTTTACAGCTGTGTGGCGCGCCCGTAAGCTTCTGTGCATACCAGACGCCCTTTCCCGAGCCCCTGTTAGTCGCCCCACACCTGAAGATGAAGTCGACTGTACCACGGCTGTGGCTCACGTTCGGTCTTTAGTGACACACACAGCCACTTCTCTTGCTGACAAGACGACGACGACGCCCTCCATCGAAGACGATAGGACTCTCCAGGAGCTTCGCATCGCTGCCGCTCAAGACCTGGCATACGTCCAACTCCTCACCTACGTCTCCGCTGGATTCCCCACCAACCGCTACGACATTCACGCCTCCGCCCTCCCCTTCTGGAAGCTAAGGGATAGCCTCTATGCGGACGGAGATTGGTGTTGTACGGCCCCAGGATCGTTGTTCCCGCTGCCCTCCGCCGGCGCACCTTATCCCGCCTCCATGACAGCCACCGCGGTGTTGAAGCCACCAGGCGCAGAGCCCGTCAGACCGTCTTCTGGCCTGGTATTGACGCCGATATTAAGAGCAAGGTGGAGGCCTGTGAGCCTTGCCAGCAACTCCAGCCCAGCCAGCAACAAGAGCCGTACCTGTGCAATGACCTCCCGAAGCGGCCCTTTGAGTCTGTGTCCGCCGACTTCTTTCATGTGGCCAGAAAGTCTTTCGTGGTGGTCGCCGACAGGCTCTCTGGATGGCCCGTGGTGGTTCCCTGTGATCGGGACACCACCTCTTCTAGGGTCATCCAGATGTTCTGTTGCTTCTTCCGGGAAGTCGGAGTGCCTCTCCGCCTCCGAACCGACGGTGGGCCCCCGTTCAATAGCCACGAGTTTAAGAGCTTCGCCGAACGCTGGGGCGTCCACCACATCGTCACCTCCCCTCATTACCCGCAGGCGAATGGCCACCCCGAGGCAGCGGTAAAGTCCGTAAAATACCTCATCCTCAAGACAGCACCGACGGGGAACCTGGACTGCGAGGAGTTCGACAGGGGCCTACTAGAACTCCGTAACACTCCTACCCCTGCCGGACGCTCTCCTGCCCAGGTGTTGTATGGCCGCCCCCTTCGTACTTGTGTACCTGCCCACCCTCAGTCCTTAGATGAATGGCAGATCAAGGCGGACGAGTGTGACCGCCGTGAGGCTGCCCGGATGGCCCAAGTGACAAGCCACTATGACGCCCACGCCCGCCCCCTTCCCAGGTTGACCGTCGGCCAGCAAGTACGAATCCAGGACCCGACGTCACACCGCTGGGACAAGGTCGGGGTCGTCATGGGCCGTGGCAAGTCTCGTTCATACCAAGTCCGCCTCCCCAGTGGTCGTGTGTGGTGGCGAAATAGACGCCATCTCCGCCCAGTGCCATCCTCTAGTGACGAACCTTCCTCCCCGTCCCCTGTGCCCCCTTGCCCAGACCAGGAACGAAGGTCGTCAGTTGATCCTCCCATTGCCCCTCGCCGCTCCCCCCGACTCATGGAAAAAGAGTCCGTAGCCGCTCGAGATTGCACTACGAGCGTAAAGGGGGAGGGAGGTGTATAGATATGGAAATACCAAGATATGTGAACACGCCTGACGGCAGGACTCTGTTACCATTCATCGTACCATTTATTCACATGTCTGTATTACTACATATTATTACAGCATGTCTGATATCTATGCTTATGTCTAATGCCTATGTTCACTTACCATGTACCGATGTACTATGTCTGTACCGCGCTAGTCGAGTAACTAGAAGACCTCATTTATTGTCCTAGTAATGTCTAGCAACTCTCCTTGCCTAGCTAGCTAACTTCCCTCAGATCGGCTTCGGCCTGCCTACGACACGGAGTCCCTTGTGCTCGCTCCTGCTTCTGTATCGGTCGGCTATCCTGCCAAGTCTTGTACTACTTATTGAATATATCTACTGCTCGTGCCCTGGAGTTTCAAGAACCTTGTCTAGGATTGCATCCCACCACAGGTAGTATTAAAGAGAGGGTAGTGCGGCTAAGCTGAACCAGGGGCAGGCTGAAAGAGAATCTGAGTCTTACATACATACACCTCAAGGTCGAAGTGTGCACACGCATCTGCGTAAGCATTCAGGATCTCCTGAGGGATGCATTTAGTGTGAACGACAGGGGTGAAGTCATCTGCATACTGAAATTCAGTACTGGGAAGCTGCCTATACCTGTGTTCCTGCCTGGAGTCGTCTTATGTTGAAAAGACCGTTCATCCGGTATTGGATGTCCACTCCGCCAGCTAAATTGGTACTGTCACTGGTAAGGAAGTAAGCCAAGAAAATGGAAAAGAAGGTTGGTGCTAGTACACTTCCTTGTTTTATCCCCGTTTGGATGGAGGAGAACTCAGGCTGGGTGCCACTGTGCAAAACATTGCCATTCATGCCATCGAGGAGTTGCCTTACGATGGCAATGAATTTTGGTGGGCAGCCAAAATGGCTGAGGGTCCGTCAGAGGGATTCCCTATTGACCGAGTCAAAGGCCTTGGTTAGGTCGATGAAGCCCTTGTACAGGTCACGGTGCTGTTCTCTGCACTTTTCCTGTATCCAGCGGGTAGGAAAGATCATGTCAGTGGTGCCACGTAATGGTCTAATGCCACAGTCTGACCGGTCTTCCTTGTTCTTATAAATATTGACGATGGAGGCGTCCCTAAGGGATAGGGGATTTTCTCATTTTCCCATATATTCCCCAGGAGAGAGTGAAGACGGCTGGTAAGTACAGGTCCTCCTGCTTTAACACCTCAGCTGGGATTCCATCAAGCCCTGAGGCTTTGTTATTTTTCATCTCTTTGATGGTAGTAGCTACCTCATCCAGGGATGGAGGATAGTTGAGGTGGGTCACTTCTGGATGCTGAGGGACCTACTGGGTAGTCAGGACATCCATATCCGTATTTTGGTTAAGCAGGAAATGCGAATGGTAGTGCTCTTTTCAGCGTTAAAGGATGCCTTCTTCGTCTTCAACTAGGGAGTTACCGTCGGATGAGCGCTTCTTGTACTGATCTGCAAGTTTTTGTGTTTCACATGCTTCATTTTTAAATGGGTCGTTCTTTAGATTGCAAAGTTCTCGCTCGGCCTCAGCTTTCTTCCTGTGGAAGGTATCAGCTTTGTTCTGCCAGTCAGTTAAAGCAGCATGTTTATCAACGATGAGTACATTGATTTCCGGATCATTTTCATCAAACTAGTCCTGCTGTATTCTTTCAATCTGGCTCGAGGGTCTCTCTGCAGGTTTTTGTCATGACCATGTCGAAAATATCCCATTCGGCACTAGGAGTTGGGTTGTTTATTGTCGGGTTGTTTATCAGTCCATGTTCGATCTTCTCTCTGAAAGCATGTGCTACTGCTGGATTATCCAGACGCTTAGTGTTAAAACCTCTTCTGGAGGTTTGCTGGATTCGCTGTTTTGAGGAGACGTGAAGTGAGATCTTGGTTCTGACGAGCCGATGATCAGTGTCGCAGTGGTCTGATCCAGGCAATGGCTCGGGTGATGAAGACATCTCGGAGATCTCTTTTTCTGACAATGATGTAATAATTGAGATGTCAGTGTTTGGATCGTGGGTGTTGCCACGAGCCCTTGAACTTGTCGGCTGCCTAAACAATGTACTGGTGATAGTGGGGTTGTAAGCAGCACACTTGCTGAGGAGGAGTATGCCGTTGGGATTACACTTGCCTAGACCATTTCTCCTTATGATTCCCTGTCAAATGCCACCATCTCTACCACCTCTGGCATTGAAGTCACCAAGGAGCACTACCTTATCTTCTCTGGGGATAGATGTTAGCACTCTGTAGATGTCGGCATAAAAGGTCTCCTTGATGTTATCCTCTCCATCCATTGTTGGGGTGCATGCACTGATGAAGAAGGCATGACGTGAGTGATTCATTCTGGACTCGGAGAGTCATTAGGTGCTCGTTGATCCCAACAGGCATTTCAGTTAGCCTTTGTAGGATGCATTGGCGGATGGCAAGCCAACTCCATAAATGTAGTTTCTCTCTGCAGCTGGCTTACCCTTCCAAAAGAAGGTTTAGCCAGATCCTCGTTCTGTGAGTCGACCCTCGTCTGGGAGCCGGGACTCACTAATGGCTGCTATGTCGATTTTATACCAAGCCAGCTCTTTTGCCACAAGGACGGTTCTTCTTTCAGGATGCTCACATTCAGAAGGGTCCTGACATTCCATGCAGCGACCATAAGAGGTTGTATATTTTGTTTATGTTTTGATCTGTGATTTTGATTGTGTTTTCGACCGCATAAGGGTGACCTTACTGGGTGCGGTTGCCCAGCCAGGTTGGTTCTTTGGGCAGTCTATGTTTAGGACACCTTTCCTAGCCCCCTCCTCATGTAGAGTGAGGAGAGTGGGTCCTCGAGAGGGCTGCTGAGTCGTACAGACAGGACAGGATTGCACTGCTGTCTAGACAGGACATGATTCCACTGCTGCATAAACGATCATCTTCTCTTTCCGCCCATGTGCAGAGTTGTGACTAGAGACTCCCGGCAGTCATCTCTGCCTGTCCATGTTGACACTTGTCCGTCGCCATAAGACTTTTGAGGATATAGGGGCTTTGATGATTATGAGAAGTATGATGAGCTGGATGATGACTGCACGTTCGTTGATTGATGTGGTGAAGCAGGAGCGCAGGCTACAACCACACATCTTGGCTCTCCCTTTTCTTGATCCAGTGGTGCAAGTGTTGCAACGACTGGGGAGAGGGAGAGTTGGAATGGACTGCCGATAGCCTAGTTTGTTGGGTTTTACCTAAGTAGCCTGCCCATCATGCATTTCCTTCGTCCATCGGTGTAGTCGTTGGGTTCCCATGTTGGTCACCTCTTCCGCCTATACAACCGTTGGGGTCTTACTGGACCTCTGTCAGCATGTCTGCCTGATGCGGGGCTCCACTGCAGATA
This sequence comes from Homarus gammarus, assembly GCA_958450375.1. Taxonomy (NCBI): domain Eukaryota; kingdom Metazoa; phylum Arthropoda; class Malacostraca; order Decapoda; family Nephropidae; genus Homarus; species Homarus gammarus. The sequence goes on along the minus strand of CAUDMG010004017.1, from coordinate 51,119 downwards.
TTTCGTTCGGGATTTACTCCGTTCGTCAAATACAGACCAAGGTTACTCCACAAGGCAGCGGGGCAGTGGTTGGTAGGCACCAGGATGTGTCCACACGCCAGTGGGTCTATACGCCGTCCCTCTGGGGCCCACTGCTGCTCCGAAATCCCTTACTGGTCTAGCCTGGGCCCACGAGGCACCCACTTACCGTGTGTTGCAACGAGGAGGCACAGCAGAAGTCTTGATGGTGAAGAGGCTGTGGACTAGCAAGGGAGGACTTGTGCAATTTGCTTCCCTTTTCACCACGTGGGCTAGCCAGCGACGGTAGCTGATAGCTAGAGGAAGGAAGCAGTGCTTGCACCTTAACACTCACATAATGTTGCCATACAAGACGCATTACATCACCCTGTGTGCACTCACACACACACACACACACACACACACACACGCGCGCGTGCGAAGTAATTATGGGAAATGATGAGATACGTCTATTACTGATGGTCGTCGATACACCACTCACCAGGTGACACAGGAACGGGTCCCCTCCACACTTTGCTCCTCACCGGGATTCTAAGTCAAGGAGGAACACAAACCAAATCTACGGTAGGATGGATGCCCGATGATGACCCAAACAACCACAAAACAAAGACAAATCAGATAAAATTTTAAATGGAGATAATGAAATATGACCACACACTCAGGGAGTCATCAGTTGGCTACAGTGCTCATGATGTGTCAGCTGATATTATGTTAGCTCTGACGGTTAGATTAGGATGGATCAAGTAAGTAGAGAAAGAGGATTAGGGTGGGTTAGATTAGTTGTAAAAGTGGATTAGGGTGGGTTAGATTAGTTATTTGTGGTTAGAATACGATTTGATTTGTTAGTTAGCTAAAGTCAGGTTATATTATGCTAAATTAGTTAAATAGGTTAGCTAGCTAAAGCTAAATTAGGATGGGGAGGGTGGATTATTATTATAGTGTAAGGTTGGGGTGGCATAAGTTAGTTAGCTACACTGTATAAGGTCAGATTAGGGTGATATCGGTTTGAATGTATATAGCTAATTTAGGGAGACATTAGGTTAGTTTCAGGTTTGGTGAGACGAGGTTACAAAGGATCTAATCGAGAGGTCAGGTTCTACATGTATTAGGTCATGGTAGTCTATTGCTGACCAGGTTAGATTAGGTTGAGGATGGACCTGATCAGTATGATGAGCTAATCCAATATATTCTGAGGAGCAGTTTTTATGTAATGTACTACAATGGGACAAAGAATGAGCCAGTCGTCCACTTGTGTTCTAGGGAGTTGCATGCTCTTTCAATCAGTATTCATATATTAGGGTGAAAGTTAATAGGTGTGAGCCATTTTATCCAGTGAGCGTCAAGGTGTTTGTGGTCTCTTCCAATTAGATCAACGTAAAGGTACTACTGTTTTTATTCAGTAAATGTACACAACGAAATGTAAAGTATATATATATATATATATATATATATATATATATATATATATATATATATATATATATATATATATAAATATATATATATATATATATATATATATATATATATATATATATATATATATAAATATATATATATATATATATATATATATATATATATATATATATAATATATATATATATATATATATATATATATATATAATCAACACCTCAACCGGCCAGGATTCGGCCCAGGAGCCCATGACTGTGACCTGGGAACGCTACCTCTGGACCACCAGGATACTAAAAGCAGTCCTTGACTCTGTTATATTTCACACAAAGCCTGTTCAACGAGCTTATGGCGCCGTGAACCTCTAATGGGGACTACCCGTATCACGTAGGTGGTCAGTAACGTTTTACCAAATCCTGCTTCGAAACACGAGGATCCATATATATTTCATTAGCTCAATAAAGCAAGCGGACTTCTACATACAATCAACACCTCAATCCGCCAGGATTCGAACCCACGGCCCACGAACCCATGACTGTGACTGGATTTGGTAAAACGTTACTCTGCTATAACAGTTATAGCACAGTACAGTAGTTGTTATGTTTCGAGCCACAGTTATAGCACCATACGGTAGTTGTTACGTCACGAGCCACAGTTACAGCACCGTACAGTAATTGTTACGTCACGAGCCACAGTTATAGCACCATACAGTAGTTGTTACGTCACGAGCCACAGTTACAGCACCGTACAGTAATTGTTACGTCACGAGCCACAGTTACAGCACCATACAGTAGTTGTTACGTCACGAGCCACAGTTATAGCACCATACAGTAGTTGTTACGTCACGAGCCACAGTTATAGCACCATACAGTAGTTGTTACGTCACGAGCCACAGTTACAGCACCGTATAATAATTGTTGCGTCACGAGCCATAGTTACAGCACAGTACAATAGTTGTTACGTCACGAGCCATAGTTACAGCACAGTACAGTGGTTGTTACTTCACGAGCCACAGTTACAGCACCGTACAGTGGTTGTTACGTCACGAGCCACAGTTATAGCACAATCATCCTCAAAACAGACTTTCACTTGATGTGACCTTTAATGATCCGCCAATAAAACTTACGATACCCATATTACTTGTCATCATCACATAGAGTTATAAATACTCTTTTATTGTGTTGGAAAAGTAATATTAGGGGGATATTAATGTGAAAAATAAGCTTAATGCTCTCAACAATAAAAACACAATTCACTGAAGGTACATAAAGGACAGATAGAGTTACCAACAACATCTTGCTACCGTATAGTACACTGTATAAACAACAGTTCCTCAATAAAAGGAGAAACAGACAATTGGGTTTCGCTACGAAAACCCAATATAATATAAACGATCAGGCCTATAGACGTAGGCCTAATACAACACTCGACATCTGTCAGGTGTATACATATTAGGGACAATGTATAGAAACAACATAATACACCATGATTCAGTACATAAGTCAATACACAGCTGTATAAAACACCATATAACCAAGGACTCAATGCAAGTGCCTGGCAGGTGAGAAGCGCCTGTGATGAACACCAGCGGGTAATAGTGATGTCCTCAGTCAATGCCAATACAATACATTCTAAATTCCAAATTATAAATGACCGCTAGTTAGTTGCTCTTAACTTATCATAGCAGGATAACATCATCTGTAGTATATCTTGTTGTTATCATAATGAATCACAAGGGTGGGCAGGATAACATCATCTGTAGTATATCTTGTTGTTATCATAATGAATCACAAGGATGGGCAGGATAGCATCATCTGTAGTATATCTTGTTGTTATCATAATGAATCACAAGGATGGGCAGGATAACATCATCTGTAGTATACCTAGTTGTTATCAAAATGAATCACAAGGATGGGTAGGATAACATCACCTCTAGTATACTGAAGGGTATTTGGGTCGTCGGCTTCACCCTGCCATGAGTCAGACTGACCAGTTAACTCCAAAGAAGAAATTTTGATCCATATCTAGAATTTCAAGAATGTAGATGATGGTGACGGGGGCAGACGCCTTTAACTATTTAAGGTCAGGATTTATTTTTTATTGAACATGGATAAGACATTTTTTTATATAAGATGAAGTATTTAAAGGAATTCAGTCATCTTAGCCCTCCACTGTAAAACATTAATTGCATAGAGAATCTTCATTCTCTTCTCTCTCTCTCTCTCTCTCTCTCTCTCTCTCTCTCTCTCTCTCTCTCTCTATCAATCTTATATCTCTGTCCGTTTTTTCTCACTTCCTTTCTCTCTATCCCCTCCTCCTCATCTCCTTCACATACTCCTCCACGTTTGCTACCAATTATGAGTCCACTACCTCCCTCCAACACCACTCCTTTCCTCCTCCAACACTACACCTTGCTACCTTCCCCAAGACGACTCCTTCTTCCCTCCTCTAAGAATCGTATAATATCTTCCTACCCACCAAAAACCTTTCCTGCCTCCTTCCTTCAACACTACACCTTTCACCTCCAACACTACAATTCGCTACTCCCCTACATCACCACTACACCTCCCATCTCCAACACTACACTTCCCACTTCCAACACTACACTTCGCTACTACCCTTCTCCAATACTACACCTCCCACCTCCAACACTACACCTCCCACCTCCAACACTACACCTTCCACCTCCAGCACTACACCTCCCACCTCTAACAATACACCTCCAACCTCCAACACTACACCATCCACCACCGACAATACACCTTCCACCTCCAGCACTACACCTCCAACCTCCAACACTACACCTCCCACCTCCAACACCTACACCTTCCACCTCCAACACTACACCTGCCACCTCCCACCTCCAACACCTACACCTTCCACCTCCAACACTACACCTGCCACCTCCAACACTACACCTCCCACCTCCAACAATACACTTCTCACCTCCAACACTACACCTCCCACCACCGACACTACACCTCCCACCTCCAACACTACACCTTCCACCTCTAACACTACACCTCCCACCTCTAACACTACACCTCCCACCTCCAACACTACACCTCCCACCTCCAACACTACACCTTCCACCTCCAACACTACACCTGCCACCTCCAACACTACACCTCCCACCTCCAACAATGCACCTACAACCTCCAACACTACACCTCCCACCACCGACACTACACCTCCCACCTCCAACACTACACCTCTCACCTCCAACACAAAACATCCCTCCTCCAATACTACAAATCCCCCCTCCAACACTACACCTCCCACCTCCAACACTACACCTGCCACCTCCAACACCACCAACACTATGCCTCCCACCTCCAACACTACTGTAATGGGGGGGATCTTTCGTATAAAGTATAGATATAATATTTAGTTGTAGAAATGTAAAGTGAGGAAGTTTGTTAATACATAAGTAGCTACCCTAGCTGTGCTGAGTTAGTTAAGCCTGCAGATCTATGCGGCATTCGGTGACTGTTGCCTCATAGCCAATATCTGCGTCCGTTGTGGGCTTTGGGGCCGACGATCTCGTTCCCTTGAGGCAAAGCAATGCTGACCTAAGCAGAGAGAAGGGCAGTCGACATTTCAACTAGGCTGTAACGTAACTTCTGGGCTGCTGCTTCTGCTCAGCCAACACCTCCACCAGTCTTGCATAGAAGCATCTTGCACTTTGTCCCATCCCATCAGAGGATGTGAACACTAGAGGAGTGAAGCTGCCTTAATCAACATTCTAAATTCTCTCTCCTTATGCCCTTATCTTGTTAATCTTTTCTTTTTGTGTGCAGACTCAAGAGACAAGTTATGGTGACATGCGGCCACCACAACTACTACCACACCTGCAACATGAACTACCACCACCACCACAACTAATATCACATCGGCAACCACCACCACCACCACCACCACTACAACAAAAACTACTGCCATCACTACCATCACTAATACCACAACTATTAGCATGAACTACCACCACCACAGCTACTATCACCACCACAACTACTACCACCACCGCAACAACAACAACAACAACAACAACAAGCACTCCCACCACCACCACTGCTATCACAACTACAACAAGAAAAACCACCACCACCACCACCACAGCAACAGCAACAACCAACACCACCACCACATTTACGATAGCAAATTCTGCAGACGTTCACTGCAGAAACACCTCTCTCTCTCTCTCTCTCTCTCTCTCTCTCTCTCTCTCTCTCTCTCTCTCTCTCTCTCTCTCTCTCTTCTGCCCCTGTCTTTAACTCTTTCTCTCTTTTCTTGTTTGCTCTGAGAATGTACAGTTATGTCTCTCTCAGGCGATATACACCACCGTTTGCATAGCCAAGTCGGGCAGCAAATTTTAGTTTGTGAGGGAAACAGAGATGTATGCAGGAGGCAACCGTAACACGAGGTTCTTTCTCACTTAACCTTATTTTTAGGGGAAGCAAATGTGACCCTCTTGGTGAGCCCTTGAGATGAACCTCTTGGTGAACCCTTGAGATGAACCTCTTGGTGAGCCCTTGATATGAACCTCTTGGTGAACCCTTGAGATGAACCTCTTGGTGAACCCTTGAGATGAACCTCTAGGAGAAACCTTGAGATGAACCTTTCCATCAACCTTGAGATGAACTTTTGGTAAATGCTTGAGATGAACCTCTAGGTGAACCCTTGATATGAACCTTTAGTTGAACCCTTGAGATTAACCTATTGGTGAACCCTTGAGATGAACCTCTAGGTGAGCCCTTGAGATGAACCTCTAGGTAAACCCTTGAGATGAACCTCTAGGTGAACCCTTGAGATGAACCTCTAGGTAAACCCTTGAGATGAGCCTCTAGGTGAACCCTTGAGATGAACATCTAGGTGAACCCTTGAGACGAACCTCTAGGTAAACCCTTGAGATGAGCCTCTAGGTGAACCCATGAAATGAACCTCCAGATGAATCCTTGAGATGAACCTTTACGTGAACGCTTGAGATGACCCTTTTAGTGAACCCTTGAGATGAACCTTTTAGTGAACCCTTGATATAAACCTTTACGTGAACCCTTGAGATGAACCTTTACGTGAACCCTTCAGATGAACCTTTTAGTGAACCCTTGAGATGAACCTTTTAGTAAACCCTTGAGATGAACCTTTTAGTGAACCCTTGAGATGAACCTTTACGTGAACCCTTGAGATAAAACTTTTAGTGAACCCTTGAGATGAACCTTTTAGTGAACCTTTGAGATGAACCTTTACGTGAACCCTTGAGATAAAACTTTTAGTGAACCCTTGAGATGAACCTTTTAGTGAACCTTTGAGATGAACCTTTACGTGAACCCTAGAGATGAACCTTTTAGTGAACCCTTGAGATGAACCTTTATATGACCCCTTGAGATGAACCTTTATGTGAACCTTGAGATGAACCTTATATGACCCCTTGAGATGAACCTTTAGTGAACCCTTGAGATGAACCTTTTAGTGAACCCTTGAGATGAACATTTTAGTGAACCCTTGAGATGAACCTTTACGTGAATACTTGAGATGAACCTTTTAGTGAACCCTTGAGATGAACCTTTTAGTGAACGCTTGAGATGAACCTTTATGTGAACCCTTGAGATAGAACCTTTTAGTGAACCCTTGATATGAACCTTTATGTGACCCCTTGAGATGAACCTTTTAGTGAACCCTTGAAATGAACCTTTTAGTAAACCCTTGAGATGAACCCTTGGTGAACCCTTGAGATGAACCTTTATGTGAACCCTTGAGATGAACCTTTTAGTGAACCCTTGAGATGAACCTTTTAGTGAACCCTTGAGATGAACCTTTATGTGAACCCTTGAGATGAATCTTTTAGTGAAACCTTGAGATGAACCTTTTAGTGAACCCTTGACATGAACCTTTACGTGAACCTTTGAGATGAACCTTTTAGTGAACCCTTGAGATGAACCTTTTAGTGAACCCTTGAGATGAACAATTTAGTGAACCCTTGAGATGAACCTTTTAGTAAACCCTTGAGATAAACCTTTACGTGAACCCTTGAGATGAACCTTTACGTGAACCCTTGAGATGAACCTTTTAGTGAACCCTTGAGATGAACCTTTTAGTGAACCCTTGAGATGAACCTTTACGTGAACCCTTGAGATGAACCTGTACGTGAACACTTGAGATGAACCTTTACGTGAACCCTTGAGATGAATATTTACGTGAACCCTTGAGATGAACCTTTATGTAAACCCTTGATATGAACCTCTAGGTGAACCCATGATATGAACCTCCAGATGAATCCTTGAGATGAACCTTTACGTGAACCCTTGGGATGAACCTTTTAGTGAACCCTTGAGATGAACCTTTATGTGAACCCTTGAGATGAACCTTTACGTGAACCCTTGAGATGAACCTCTAGGTGAGCCCTTGAGATGAACCTCTAGGTAAACCCTTGAGATGAACCTCTAGGTGAACCCTTGAGATGAACCTCTAGGTAAACCCTTGAGATGAGCCTCTAGGTGAACCCTTGAGATGAACATCTAGGTGAACCCTTGAGACGAACCTCTAGGTAAACCCTTGAGATGAGCCTCTAGGTGAACCCATGAAATGAACCTCCAGATGAATCCTTGAGATGAACCTTTACGTGAACGCTTGAGATGACCCTTTTAGTGAACCCTTGAGATGAACCTTTTAGTGAACCCTTGATATAAACCTTTACGTGAACCCTTGAGATGAACCTTTACGTGAACCCTTGAGATGAACCTTTTAGTGAACCCTTGAGATGAACCTTTTAGTAAACCCTTGAGATGAACCTTTTAGTGAACCCTTGAGATGAACCTTTACGTGAACCCTTGAGATAAAACTTTTAGTGAACCCTTGAGATGAACCTTTTAGTGAACCTTTGAGATGAACCTTTACGTGAACCCTTGAGATAAAACTTTTAGTGAACCCTTGAGATGAACCTTTTAGTGAACCTTTGAGATGAACCTTTACGTGAACCCTAGAGATGAACCTTTTAGTGAACCCTTGAGATGAACCTTTATATGACCCCTTGAGATGAACCTTTTAGTGAACCCTTGAGATGAACCTTTATATGACCCCTTGAGATGAACCTTTAGGTGAACCCTTGAGATGAACCTTTTAGTGAACCCTTGAGATGAACATTTTAGTGAACCCTTGAGATGAACCTTTACGTGAATACTTGAGATGAACCTTTTAGTGAACCCTTGAGATGAACCTTTTAGTGAACGCTTGAGATGAACCTTTATGTGAACCCTTGAGATAGAACCTTTTAGTGAACCCTTGATATGAACCTTTATGTGACCCCTTGAGATGAACCTTTTAGTGAACCCTTGAAATGAACCTTTTAGTAAACCCTTGAGATGAACCCTTGGTGAACCCTTGAGATGAACCTTTATGTGAACCCTTGAGATGAACCTTTTAGTGAACCCTTGAGATGAACCTTTTAGTGAACCCTTGAGATGAACCTTTATGTGAACCCTTGAGATGAATCTTTTAGTGAAACCTTGAGATGAACCTTTTAGTGAACCCTTGACATGAACCTTTACGTGAACCTTTGAGATGAACCTTTTAGTGAACCCTTGAGATGAACCTTTTAGTGAACCCTTGAGATGAACAATTTAGTGAACCCTTGACATGAACCTTTTAGTAAACCCTTGAGATAAACCTTTACGTGAACCCTTGAGATGAACCTTTACGTGAACCCTTGAGATGAACCTTTTAGTGAACCCTTGAGATGAACCTTTTAGTGAACCCTTGAGATGAACCTTTACGTGAACCCTTCAGATGAACCTTTTAGTGAACCCTTGAGATGAACCTTTTAGTAAACCCTTGAGATGAACCTTTTAGTGAACCCTTGAGATGAACCTTTACGTGAACCCTTGAGATAAAACTTTTAGTGAACCCTTGAGATGAACCTTTTAGTGAACCTTTGAGATGAACCTTTACGTGAACCCTTGAGATAAAACTTTTAGTGAACCCTTGAGATGAACCTTTTAGTGAACCTTTGAGATGAACCTTTACGTGAACCCTAGAGATGAACCTTTTAGTGAACCCTTGAGATGAACCTTTATATGACCCCTTGAGATGAACCTTTTAGTGAACCCTTGAGATGAACCTTTATATGACCCCTTGAGATGAACCTTTAAGTGAACCCTTGAGATGAACCTTTTAGTGAACCCTTGAGATGAACATTTTAGTGAACCCTTGAGATGAACCTTTACGTGAATACTTGAGATGAACCTTTTAGTGAACCCTTGAGATGAACCTTTTAGTGAACGCTTGAGATGAACCTTTATGTGAACCCTTGAGATAGAACCTTTTAGTGAACCCTAGATATGAACCTTTATGTGACCCCTTGAGATGAACCTTTTAGTGAACCCTTGAAATGAACCTTTTAGTAAACCCTTGAGATGAACCCTTGGTGAACCCTTGAGATGAACCTTTATGTGAACCCTTGAGATGAACCTTTTAGTGAACCCTTGAGATGAACCTTTTAGTGAACCCTTGAGATGAACCTTTATGTGAACCCTTGAGATGAATCTTTTAGTGAAACCTTGAGATGAACCTTTTAGTGAACCCTTGACATGAACCTTTACGTGAACCTTTGAGATGAACCTTTTAGTGAACCCTTGAGATGAACCTTTTAGTGAACCCTTGAGATGAACAATTTAGTGAACCCTTGAGATGAACCTTTTAGTAAACCCTTGAGATAAACCTTTACGTGAACCCTTGAGATGAACCTTTACGTGAACCCTTGAGATGAACCTTTTAGTGAACCCTTGAGATGAACCTTTTAGTGAACCCTTGAGATGAACCTTTACGTGAACCCTTGAGATGAACCTGTACGTGAACACTTGAGATGAACCTTTACGTGAACCCTTGAGATGAATATTTACGTGAACCCTTGAGATGAACCTTTATGTAAACCCTTGATATGAACCTCTAGGTGAACCCATGATATGAACCTCCAGATGAATCCTTGAGATGAACCTTTACGTGAACCCTTGGGATGAACCTTTTAGTGAACCCTTGAGATGAACCTTTATGTGAACCCTTGAGATGAACCTTTACGTGAACCCTTGAGATGAACCTCTAGGTGAGCCCTTGAGATGAACCTCTAGGTAAACCCTTGAGATGAACCTCTAGGTGAACCCTTGAGATGAACCTCTAGGTAAACCCTTGAGATGAGCCTCTAGGTGAACCCTTGAGATGAACATCTAGGTGAACCCTTGAGACGAACCTCTAGGTAAACCCTTGAGATGAGCCTCTAGGTGAACCCATGAAATGAACCTCCAGATGAATCCTTGAGATGAACCTTTACGTGAACGCTTGAGATGACACTTTTAGTGAACCCTTGAGATGAACCTTTTAGTGAACCCTTGATATAAACCTTTACGTGAACCCTTGAGATGAACCTTTACGTGAACCCTTCAGATGAACCTTTTAGTGAACCCTTGAGATGAACCTTTTAGTAAACCCTTGAGATGAACCTTTTAGTGAACCCTTGAGATGAACCTTTACGTGAACCCTTGAGATAAAACTTTTAGTGAACCCTTGAGATGAACCTTTTAGTGAACCTTTGAGATGAACCTTTACGTGAACCCTTGAGATAAAACTTTTAGTGAACCCTTGAGATGAACCTTTTAGTGAACCTTTGAGATGAACCTTTACGTGAACCCTAGAGATGAACCTTTTAGTGAACCCTTGAGATGAACCTTCATATGACCCCTTGAGATGAACCTTTTAGTGAACCCTTGAGATGAACCTTTATATGACCCCTTGAGATGAACCTTTAGGTGAACCCTTGAGATGAACCTTTTAGTGAACCCTTGAGATGAACATTTTAGTGAACCCTTGAGATGAACCTTTACGTGAATACTTGAGATGAACCTTTTAGTGAACCCTTGAGATGAACCTTTTAGTGAACGCTTGAGATGAACCTTTATGTGAACCCTTGAGATAGAACCTTTTAGTGAACCCTTGATATGAACCTTTATGTGACCCCTTGAGATGAACCTTTTAGTGAACCCTTGAAATGAACCTTTTAGTAAACCCTTGAGATGAACCCTTGGTGAACCCTTGAGATGAACCTTTATGTGAACCCTTGAGATGAACCTTTTAGTGAACCCTTGAGATGAACCTTTTAGTGAACCCTTGAGATGAACCTTTATGTGAACCCTTGAGATGAATCTTTTAGTGAAACCTTGAGATGAACCTTTTAGTGAACCCTTGACATGAACCTTTACGTGAACCTTTGAGATGAACCTTTTAGTGAACCCTTGAGATGAACCTTTTAGTGAACCCTTGAGATGAACAATTTAGTGAACCCTTGACATGAACCTTTTAGTAAACCCTTGAGATAAACCTTTACGTGAACCCTTGAGATGAACCTTTACGTGAACCCTTGAGATGAACCTTTTAGTGAACCCTTGAGATGAACCTTTTAGTGAACCCTTGAGATGAACCTTTACGTGAACCCTTGAGATGAACCTGTACGTGAACACTTGAGATGAACCTTTACGTGAACCCTTGAGATGAATATTTACGTGAACCCTTGAGATGAACCTTTATGTAAACCCTTGATATGAACCTCTAGGTGAACCCATGATATGAACCTCCAGATGAATCCTTGAGATGAACCTTTACGTGAACCCTTGGGATGATCCTTTTAGTGAACCCTTGAGATGAAGCTTTATGTGAACCCTTGAGATGAACCTTTACGTGAACCCATGAGATGAACCTTTTAGTAAACCCTTGAGATGAACCTTTTAGTGAACCCTTGAGATGAACCTTTACGTGAACCCTTGAGATGAACCTTTACGTGAACCCTTGAGATGAACCTTTTAGTAAACCCTTGAGATGAACCTTTTAGTGAACCCTTGAGATGAACATTTATGTGAAGCCTTGAGATGAACTTTTACCTGAACCCTAGAGATGAACCTTTTAGTGAACCCTTGAGATGAACCTTTACGTGAACCCTTGAGATGAACCTTTTAGTGAACCTTTGAGATGAACCGTTAAGTGAACCCTTGAGATGAACCTTTTAGTGAAGCCGTGAGATGAACCTTTACGTGAACCCTTGAGATGAACCTTTATGTGAACACTTGAGATGAACCTTTATGTGAACCCATGAGATGAACCTTTATGTATACCCTTGACATGAACCTCTAGGTAAACCCATGATATGAACCGCCAGATGAATCCTTGAGTTGAACCTTTACGTGAACCCATGAGATGAACCTTTTAGTGAACCCTTGAGATGAACCTTTTAGTGAACCCCTGAGATGAACCTTTTAGTGAACCCATGAGATGAACCTTTTAGTGAACCCTTCAGATGAACCTTTTAGTGAACCTTTTAGTGAACCCTTGAGATGAACCTTATAGTGAACCCTTGAGATGAACCTTTACGTGAACCCTTGAGATGAACCTTTTAGTGAACCCTTGAGATGAACCTTTTAGTGAAACCTTGAGATGAACCTTTTAGTGAACCATTGACATGAACCTTTACGTGAACCTTTGAGATGAACCTTTTAGTGAACCCTTGAGATGAACCTTTTAGTGAACCCTTGAGATGAACATTTTAGTGAACCCTTGAGATGAACCTTTTAGTAAACCCTTGAGATAAACCTTTACGTGAACCCTTGAGATGAACCTTTGCGTGAACCCTTGAGATGAACCTTTTAGTGAACCCTTGAGATGAACCTTTTAGTGAACCCTTGAGATGAACCTTTACGTGAACCCTTGAGATGAACCTGTACGTGAACACTTGAGATGAACCTTTACGTGAACCCTTGAGATGAATATTTACGTGAACCCTTGAGATGAACCTTTATGTAAACCCTTGATATGAACCTCTAGGTGAACCCATGATATGAACCTCCAGATGAATCCTTGAGATGAACCTTTACGTGAACACTTGGGATGAACCTTTTAGTGAACCCTTGAGATGAACCTTTATGTGAACCCTTGAGATGAACCTTTACGTGAACCCTTGAGATGAACCTTTTAGTAAACCCTTGAGATGAACCTTTTAGTGAACCCTTGAGATGAACCTTTACGTGAACCCTTGAGATGAACCTTTACGTGAACCCTTGAGATGAACCTTTTAGTAAACCCTTGAGATGAACCTTTTAGTGAACCCTTGAGATGAACATTTATGTGAAGCCTTGAGATGAACTTTTACCTGAACCCTAGAGATGAACCTTTTAGTGAACCCTTGAGATGAACCTTTGCGTGAACCCTTGAGATGAACCTTTTAGTGAACCTTTGAGATGAACCGTTAAGTGAACCCTTGAGATGAACCTTTTAGTGAAGCCGTGAGATGAACCTTTACGTGAACCCTTGAGATGAACCTTTATGTGAACACTTGAGATGAACCTTTACGTGAACCCATGAGATGAACCTTTATGTATACCCTTGACATGAACCTCTAGGTAAACCCATGATATGAACCGCCAGATGAATCCTTGAGTTGAACATTTACGTGAACCCATGAGATGAACCTTTTAGTGAACCCTTGAGATGAACCTTTTAGTGAACCCTTGAGATGAACCTTTTAGTGAAACCTTGAGATGAACCTTTTAGTGAACCCTTGACATGAACCTTTACGTGAACCTTTGAGATGAACCTTTTAGTGAACCCTTGAGATGAACCTTTTAGTGAACCCTTGAGATGAACAATTTAGTGAACCCTTGAGATGAACCTTTTAGTAAACCCTTGAGATAAACCTTTACGTGAACCCTTGAGATGAACCTTTACGTGAACCCTTGAGATGAACCTTTTAGTGAACCCTTGAGATGAACCTTTTAGTGAACCCTTGAGATGAACCTTTACGTGAACCCTTGAGATGAACCTGTACGTGAACACTTGAGATGAACCTTTACGTGAACCCTTGAGATGAATATTTACGTGAACCCTTGAGATGAACCTTTATGTAAACCCTTGATATGAACCTCTAGGTGAACCCATGATATGAACCTCCAGATGAATCCTTGAGATGAACCTTTACGTGAACCCTTGGGATGAACCTTTTAGTGAACCCTTGAGATGAACCTTTATGTGAACCCTTGAGATGAACCTTTACGTGAACCCTTGAGATGAACCTTTTAGTAAACCCTTGAGATGAACCTTTTAGTGAACCCTTGAGATGAACCTTTACGTGAACCCTTGAGATGAACCTTTTAGTAAACCCTTGAGATGAACCTTTTAGTGAACCCTTGAGATGAACATTTATGTGAAGCCTTGAGATGAACTTTTACCTGAACCCTAGAGATGAACCTTTTAGTGAACCCTTGAGATGAACCTTTACGTGAACCCTTGAGATGAACCTTTTAGTGAACCTTTGAGATGAACCGTTAAGTGAACCCTTGAGATGAACCTTTTAGTGAAGCCGTGAGATGAACCTTTACGTGAACCCTTGAGATGAACCTTTATGTGAACACTTGAGATGAACATTTACGTGAACCCATGAGATGAACCTTTATGTATACCCTTGACATGAACCTCTAGGTAAACCCATGATATGAACCGCCAGATGAATCCTTGAGTTGAACCTTTACGTGAACCCATGAGATGAACCTTTTAGTGAACCCTTGAGATGAACCTTTTAGTGAACCCCTGAGATGAACCTTTAAGTGAACCCATGAGATGAACCTTTTAGTGAACCCTTCAGATGAACCTTTTAGTGAACCTTTTAGTGAACCCTTGAGATGAACCTTATAGTGAACCCTTGAGATGAACCTTTACGTGAACCCTTGAGATGAACCTTTAGTGAACCCTTGAGATGAACCTTTTAGTGAAACCTTGAGATGAACCTTTTAGTGAACCCTTGACATGAACCTTTACGTGAACCTTTGAGATGAACCTTTTAGTGAACCCTTGAGATGAACCTTTTAGTGAACCCTTGAGATGAACATTTTAGTGAACCCTTGAGATGAACCTTTTAGTAAACCCTTGAGATAAACCTTTACGTGAACCCTTGAGATGAACCTTTGCGTGAACCCTTGAGATGAACCTTTTAGTGAACCCTTGAGATGAACCTTTTAGTGAACCCTTGAGATGAACCTTTACGTGAACCCTTGAGATGAACCTGTACGTGAACACTTGAGATGAACCTTTACGTGAACCCTTGAGATGAATATTTACGTGAACCCTTGAGATGAACCTTTATGTAAACCCTTGATATGAACCTCTAGGTGAACCCATGATATGAACCTCCAGATGAATCCTTGAGATGAACCTTTACGTGAACACTTGGGATGAACCTTTTAGTGAACCCTTGAGATGAACCTTTATGTGAACCCTTGAGATGAACCTTTACGTGAACCCTTGAGATGAACCTTTTAGTAAACCCTTGAGATGAACCTTTTAGTGAACCCTTGAGATGAACCTTTACGTGAACCCTTGAGATGAACCTTTACGTGAACCCTTGAGATGAACCTTTTAGTAAACCCTTGAGATGAACCTTTTAGTGAACCCTTGAGATGAACATTTATGTGAAGCCTTGAGATGAACTTTTACCTGAACCCTAGAGATGAACCTTTTAGTGAACCCTTGAGATGAACCTTTGCGTGAACCCTTGAGATGAACCTTTTAGTGAACCTTTGAGATGAACCGTTAAGTGAACCCTTGAGATGAACCTTTTAGTGAAGCCGTGAGATGAACCTTTACGTGAACCCTTGAGATGAACCTTTATGTGAACACTTGAGATGAACCTTTACGTGAACCCATGAGATGAACCTTTATGTATACCCTTGACATGAACCTCTAGGTAAACCCATGATATGAACCGCCAGATGAATCCTTGAGTTGAACATTTACGTGAACCCATGAGATGAACCTTTTAGTGAACCCTTGAGATGAACCTTTTAGTGAACCCTTGAGATGAACCTTTTAGTGAACCCATGAGATGAACCTTTTAGTGAACCCTTGAGATGAACCTTTTAGTGAACCCTTGAGATGAACCTTTTAGTGAACCCTTGAGATGAACCTTTTAGTGAACCCTTGAGATGAACCTTTACGTGAACCCTTGAGATGAACCTTTACGTGAACCCTTGAGATGAACCTTTTAGTGAACCCCTGAGATGAACCTTTTAGTGAACCCTTGAGATGAACTTTTTACGTGATCCCTTGAGATGAACCTTTTAGTGAACCCATGAGATGAACCTTTTAGTGAACCCTTGAGATGAACCTTTCAGTGAACATTTGAGAGTGAACCTTTTAGTAAACCCTTGAGAAGAACCTTTTAGTGAACCTTTGAGATGAACTTTTACGTGAACCCTTGAGATGAACCTTTACGTGAACCCTTGAGATGAACCTTCTAGTGAACCCTTGAGCTGAACCTTTTAGTGAACCCTTGAGATGAACCTTATGGTGAACCCTTGAGATGAACCTTTTTAGTGAACCGTTGTGATGAACATTTACGTGAACCCTTGAGATGAGCCTTTTAGTGAACCCTTGAGATGAACCTTCTAGTAAACCCTTGAGATGAACCTTTTAGTGAACCCTTGAGATGAACCTTTCAGTGAACCCTTGAGATGAACCCTTGGTGAACCCTTTAGATGAACTTTTAGGTGAACCCTTGAGATGAACCTTTTAGTGAACCCTTGAGATGAACATTTTAGTGAACCCTTGAGATGAACCTTTACGTGAACCCTTGAGATGAACCTTTTAGTGAACCCTTGAGATGAACCTTTTAGTGAACCCTTGAGATGAACCTTTATGTGAACCCTTGAGATAGATCATTTTAGTGAACCCTTGAGATGAACCTTTATGTGACCCCTTGAGATGAAGCTTTTAGTGAACCCTTGAAATGAACCTTTTAGTGAACCCTTGAGATGAACCCCTGGTGAACCCTTGAGATGAACCTTTATGTGAACACTTGAGATGAACTCTTGGTGAACCCTTGAGATGAACCTTTATGTGACCCCTTGAGATGAACCTTTTAGTGAACCCTTGAGATGAACCTTTTAGTGAACCCTTGAGATGAACCTTTATGTGAACCCTTGAGATGAACCTTTTAGTGAACCCTTGAGATGAACCTTTTAGTGAACCCCTGAGATGAACCTTTACGTGAACCCTTGAGATGAACCTTTTAGTGAACCCTTGAGATGAACCTTTTAGTGAACCCTTGAGATGAACCTTTTAGTGAACCCTTGAGATGAACCTTTCAGTGAACCCTTGAGATGAACCTTTTAGTGAACCCTTGAGATGAACCTTTTAGTGAACCCTTGAGATAAACCTTTAAGTGAACCCTTGAGATGAACCTTTACGTGACCCCTTGAGATGAACCTTTTAGTGAACCCTTGAAATGAACCTTTTAGTAAACCCTTGAGATAGACCTTTATGTGAACCCTTGAGATGAACCTTTACGTGAACCCTTGAGATGAACCTTTTAGTGAACCCATGAGATGAACCCTTACGTGAACCCTTGAGATGAACCTTTTAGTGAACCCTTGAGATGAACCTTTACTTGAACCCTTGAGATGAACCTTTTAGTGAACCCCTGAGATGAACCTTTTCGTGAACCCTTGAGATGAACCTTTATGTATACCCTTGACATGAACCTCTAGGTGAACCCATGATATGAACCTCCAGATGAATCCTTGAGATGAACCTTTACGTGAACCCTTGAGATGAACCTTTTAGTAAACCCTTGAGATGAACCTTTTAGTGAACCCTTGAGATGAACCTTTATGTGAAGCCTTGAGATGAACTTTTACCTGAACCCTAGAGAAGAACCTTTTAGTGAACCCTTGAGATGAACCTTTACGTGAACCCTTGAGATGAACCTTTTAGTGAACCTTTCAGATGAACCGTTAAGTGAACCCTTGAGATGAACCTTTTAGTGAAGCCGTGAGATGAACCTTTACGTGAACCCTTGAGATGAACCTTTATGTGAACACTTGAGATGAACCTTTACGTGAACCCATGAGATGAACCTTTATGTATACCCTTGACATGAACCTCTAGGTAAACCCATGATATGAACCGCCAGATGAATCCTTGAGTTGAACCTTTACGTGAACCCATGAGATGAACCTTTTAGTGAACCCTTGAGATGAACCTTTTAGTGAACCCTTGAGATGAACCTTTTAGTGAACCCATGAGATGAACCTTTTAGTGAACCCTTGAGATGAACATTTTAGTGAACCCTTGAGATGAACCTTTTAGTGAACCCTTGAGATGAACCTTTTAGTGAACCCTTGAGATGAACCTTTACGTGAACCCTTGAGATGAACCTTTTAGTGAACCCCTGAGATGAACCTTTTAGTGAACCCTTGAGATGAACTTTTTACGTGAACCCTTGAGATGAACCTTTTAGTGAACCCATGAGATGAACCTTTTAGTGAACCCTTGAGATGAACCTTCTAGTGAACATTTGAGATGAACCTTTTAGTGAACCCTTGAGATGAACCTTCTAGTAAACCCTTGAGATGAACCTTTTTGTGAACCCTTGAGATGAACCTTTCAGTGAACCCTTGAGATGAACCCTCGGTGAACCCTTGAGATGAACTTTTAGGTGAACCCTTGAGATGAACCTTTTAGTGAACCCTTGAGATGAACAGTTTAGTGAACCCTTGAGATGAACCTTTACTTGAACCCTTGAGAGGAACCTTTTAGTGAACCCTTGAGATGAACCTTTTAGTGAACCCTTGAGATGAACCTTTATGTGAACCCTTGAGATAGATCATTTTAGTGAACCCTTGAGATGAACCTTTATGTGACCCCTTGAGATGAAGCTTTTAGTGAACCCTTGGAATGAACCTTTTAGTGAACCCTTGAGATGAACCCTTGGTGAACCCTTGAGATGAACCTTTATGTGAACACTTGAGATGAACTCTTGGTGATCCCTTGAGATGAACCTTTATGTGACCCCTTGAGATGAACCTTTTAGTGAACCCTTGAGATGAACCTTTTAGTGAACCCTTGAGATGAACCTTTATGTGAACCCTTGAGATGAACCTTTTAGTGAACCCTTGAGATGAACCTTTTAGTGAACCCCTGAGATGAACCTTTACGTGAACCCTTGAGATGAACCTTTTAGTGAACCCTTGAGATGAACCTTTTAGTGAACCCTTGAGATGAACCTTTTAGTGAACCCTTGAGATGAACCTTTCAGTGAACCCTTGAGATGAACCTTTTAGTGAACCCTTGAGATGAACCTTTTAGTGAACCCTTGAGATGAACCTTTTAGTGAACCCTTGAGATAAACCTTTAAGTGAACCCTTGAGATGAACCTTTACTTGAACCCTTGAGATGAACCTTTTAGTGAACCCTTGAAATGAACCTTTTAGTAAACCCTTGAGATAAACCTTTATGTGAACCCTTGAGATGAACCTTTACGTGAACCCTTGAGATGAACCTTAACGTGAACCCATGAGATGAACCCTTACGTGAACCCTTGAGATGAACCTTTTAGTGAACCCTTGAGATGAACCTTTACTTGAACCCTTGAGATGAACCTTTTAGTGAACCCCTGAGATGAACCTTTTCGTGAACCCTTGAGATGAACCTTTATGTATACCCTTGACATGAACCTCTAGGTGAACCCATGATATGAACCTCCAGATGAATCCTTGAGATGAACCTTTACGTGAACCCTTGAGATGAACCTTTTAGTGAACCCTTGAGATGAACTTTTTACGTGAACCCTTGAGATGAACCTTTTAGTGAACCCATGAGATGAACCTTTTAGTGAACCCTTGAGATGAACCTTTCAGTGAACCCTTGAGATGAACCTTTTAGTGAACCCTTGAGATGAACCTTTTAGTGAACCCTTGAGATGAACCTCTTGGTGAACCCTAAGATGAACCTCTAGTTGAAGTGAACACTTAATATGACAATATACTGTAAATGAATATTTAAGATGAATATGTGGAGACTACTTAAGAATGAATATCCCGGTGAATACCTCAGATGAATATCAGGGTGAATACTCTTTCAAACATATAGTTGAATACCCAGATAAACATTTAAATGAACAGCCACATGGAATCGGATAATATAAACTCAGAATTATTCATATAAAACTTGTGATGAACACCCATAGAAAAATCCAGAGCAATACTCAGATGAAACACAACAGCCACTCTCTCACCAAGAAAGTGAGAAGTAGACATTGTCCAGCCTTGAGAGGACATCCCTACTCCCTCATGAAGCCAAGCAGTGGCTGCCATCCTGAGTGATGAGAAACAATCGATGCTGGAGAAAAGTAGTTGTCACAGAGATTCAGAATCAAATGGTGCCATTCTTTCACCTGCAGGTCTTGCCTTCATTGGCCAGGTCGGGGTCATCGTGAACTGACAATTGAATGATAACTAACACCTACCGAAGTCGGAACAAAGGAGATAGAAGGTGTAAAGTAGACAGAGAAAAAGATGTGTAACCCTCTTTTCCTTGCGAGTTTTATATTGAAGTTAATACACAACTCACCAAGGGATGGCTCGATCCTGTTAACAGCTCCAGCTATGTCCCCTCCCGGCATAGGCCACCACAGGTGGTGCCAGATTTGCTCTCCCTCCCCCCCCCCCCACCCCCCAGGTACAGTACATCAAAACCAAAAAAAAACACAATAAGTTGAAATGGTGTTTTTTGGTGGAAACATTGTGTTCACAGCCGAATGATTACAGTACTCATATACTACCCTAAGGGTCGCTGGTTAATACATAAATTCACAGTTGGGTAAATGTAGGAGGTTGAGTGCAGTGCCTTTACAATACAACACTACCGAAACGAATCACACACTACGGTGTGTTTATCCACACTACGAGCCCCAATTTTATTTCTACATATTGGAAATGGGTCTCTGTTTGCATGTAGATGGGAGATCTGGAGAAAGAGCCGGGAATTGTTTGCATGTAAAATTTATGTTCCCCAACACGAGCCTCCAACCAAGGCAGCCCCCGTGACTTTACAGCAGAGATCAACAAACCAATGTCCATGGCTCTCAAAACCCCCAGCAGGTGGTTTGAGCTCTAGTCAATATAACTATGTGTTAATCTGCAGTCACCAGGATGATGAGGGACGATATCAGTCCAGCTACAGTAACCTGAGCCAACACAGAAGTGTAGTCATCCCACCAATATTCATCAAGATGCTATGTGAACATTAGCTCAGTGTAAGTGTTATAATTCTCTTTAAAATGAACTGCAAGAGACCCATTATTTTGGAGACCACTGAGAGTTCACATACTTTAATCTCCTTCCATTCTGAGTATGTTTATTATCTTGAACCTTATATGGCTGATTAAACTTTAATTTTATTTCATGTATGAGTGTTACCACCTTCAAGATGATTCCCATGTTGTCCCTCTTCCCTATATTTCATGTCTATCCCTAGTATCTGAATCTTCATTAGATTTATGACATTCTAACAGTCATCAAATAGATAGTTTGATTACCATTAATTTGATGGGCACTACTGTCAGCTTAAGTTCAGTCTTAAGTTATTTTTATTATTAAATTTTTTATTAAAATATTTTCCTTTGATTTTATTTTCAGATTTGCAAAGATGAGATATAAATATGCTGATGCTGTTGTGATTCTGGATAAAACTCTTACAGAGTAGATGAAGTATTAATTAGGATTACGACTGAAAATTTGCGAGTGGCTCTGAGAGCAGATCACAATTTTCAAACACTGGAACTTACACTGCAGGTAATGTAGTGAAATGACCATCCAAAACTATCCGCTAGCCAACTTAGTGCGCCATCCACCCCAGCTGCCATCTCCCATAACTGTATCAAGTGAGAACAGTGTTTGCCTCCTCGCCCACCATGGTAGTGTCTCTGGTTATAACAGCCCATCAAGCGTGTGATGAAAAAATCCATCCTTTTCTAGTTACCTCACCCACAATCCACGTCCATGGGAGAAGATGAACCGGTGTGAAATAGTATGCTTTCAACAAGACTGTGCCGGCTATATAAAATAAATCTACAGTTCAAAAGTGGAACTCATACGTGGTCATCGTCGACAGTGATGTGCAGCACAAGTGAACCTTTTCTCTCCAGTCAGTCTTGTAAGATGTGTAAATATCCCGAGTTTAGTTAACCGCCTTTTCACACCACTGAATAAATCCCCAAGCTATGTTGAGATTTGAACTGTCATACTCTAAGTGATATAACAAGATATGGTAAGGTATAAACTGATAACATACGTAGATAGCACCATATATCTTATACCGAACTCCCGCGGGGATCACGTCTATTGGCGGTTCTCTCAATCCACCAGTTTTTTATTCTCTCACTTCTCTGCCTACCCTGTCATTTCTCCCTATCAATCTCCCTACTCACCGGGTAGAGGGAGCAATGAGTGAGGGTAGAGGAAGGATAAAGGAAGGAATGAGGGAGGGTAGAGGGGAAAGGAGTGAGGAAGGATAGAGGGAAGAGTGAGAGAATAGAGGGAGCAGTAAGGGGGGTAGAGGGAAGAGGAGGGAAGGTGCAATAAGGGAGGGTAGAGGGAGGAGCAGTGAGGGAGGAGAGAGGGAGTAGTGAAGAAATAGTGAGGGAAGAGTGAGGGAGTGGTGAAGGAGTAGTGTGGGAGGAGTGAAGGGAGTAGTAAATGAGTAGTGAGGGAGGAGTGATGGAGCGTGAGTAAGTGAGGAAGGAGTAGGGGAGGATTGTGGGGGGGGGGGGTGAGTTGAGGGAGAGCTTCAGTATACACACTCATATTGTAGTTGTAGTGAGAGAGAAACTTCGTCTTTGTTGTGAGTAGACTCTCCCTCCTCATTTATCTGTTCCTCTACCTCCCCCTCCTCCTCTTCTTCTTCATCCTCCGTCTCCCCCTCCTCCTCCTCCTCCTCCTCCTCCTCCTCCTCCTTTTCTTCTTCTTCTTCTTCTTCCTCCTTCTCCCGTTCTTCTTCGTCCTCCTCTTCACCTTCCTTTTTTTTCGCCTTCTCTTGGCTACGATAACTTAATCCCTGGGTATGATAACGTAACCCCTTCCGTATTTGTTATTCTGTTACTCAAGTGTAAATTTTTCTTATTGTTTCCGAAGGATTTTTATCCATGTTCTAATCCTTGTGACTGTTTGCTAATCTTTGTTATCCAGGCCTTAATCCTTGTTATCTATGCCCTAATCCTCGTAATCATATATCAATCTTATCCTTCTCATCCAGGTCTCAATTATTGTTATTATGTCCCAATCCTAGTTAACATTGTCTTAATCCTTGTTATTTTGTTCCAATCCTTGTTATCATTGGCCTAATCCTTGCAATCATATCCCAATCCTTGTTATAATTGTCCCAGTCCATTTAATCGCATCTCAATCCCTGATATCATTTTCCTAATCCTTGTAATCATATCCCAATCCGTTATCTAGGTATCTGCCTCTGCTATCCATTCCTAATTCCTCTTATTTAGAACCCATTTCCTGTTATCCATCATCAATCATTTTCATCCCTGTCCCATTCCCTGAGATCCCGGTCACAGTCTTTATTATCCAAGACCTGGTTTTTGTTATTTAAATCCTAATTTGTTGTTATCTTTGTTATCCAGGGTTCTAGGACAGCTGCCCCTGGACAATTGTCTCCCGAACAAATGCCCCCCAACAACTGCCCCACCCCCCCATTGTCAGTGAATCTGTACTGAAATGTACTGTTTTTCATAGGGAAATGAATGAATTAACCAATAACTGGCATAAAGCATGACACTGACTGAATAGAGAGGAACAAATAACACGAAGAATTAATGTTTTATAATATTGTTCTATTTGTTATGCATAATAGTAATTTTATACATAATATCTACAAATCACAAATAAAATAATTTTTACCACTATAAACTTGCAAGAAAACTAAAATTAGTAAAACATTGCTAAAATAATGTGGATAAGTGGAAAAATTGTGGATCAGTCATTATCAATATTTACAAATATAATGTCATATCACAGTCAAATTGAAAGTTATGGGGTTATTGCCCTCAAAACCTCCACCACATGGCGGTTCTCAAAGTCTTGTGCGAATGTGCGATGGTTGCTATTCTGGCTGTCGAATCTTGATAACGTTTCCGCTTAGGTGGTGCTGGATCTCCTGCCTGCTGCCTCTAACACTTAAGAAACTTCCCGATATTTTGATGGGATAAAGTAATGTTTGTTAGCATGTGGTTAGGCCACCCCTCTTAGGAATTATTGGTACAAGGTAAATTTTCGGCAGCACGATCATACATATTCCACATGCTGACAGGGAAACATGGAGCTCGCCTGTTATGCTGACGTTGTCTGCCAATGTATGTATCTTTGAATTAGTCTGTGACAGGATCAGCTTCAAGTGGCATATTCTTTTGCAGTGTCTCAAACGCATCGACCATTTCATCTTGTGGGATGAAGGCCAAAGCTGGTAGCATTCGAAAATTCAGGGCAGAGTCAGCATCAACTTGATATTGTCTTTGTAATCCCTCAGATTGTACCTTGAGGTAGATGTTTTGTGATTAGTGATACAAACATCCCTTGACAGCTGTGTTGGGGAAGACCTCTTCAATGGCACTTCTGGCAACTTGTTCACAGTCGATGAAAAAGGTCTTTGGATTGAGTAAATATCAGTACAGATTCACTAGCAATTAGTTAGGGGGGGGGGGGGGCAGTTGCCCGGGGGACAATTATCTTGATACGGTTATCCAGGTGTAGACATGGCAGGAATGGAGGATGATGGTTTAATATTATTCAGGTGAAGAATGATAATTATCCAGTACAGGAGGATAATGAGTTTGTATTATCCTGGTGGCGGATAACAATAATCCGGTACTGGATGATAAGAGGTTACCATCATCCAGGTGTGAGATGATTACTATCCAGCACTGGAAGCTAATGGACTTATATTATCCAGGCCACATATGTTCTTATAGTAAAGTTGCATTATCTTAGAAAGGAGGTGAACGAAGGTTAGTCTGGCGAATCTTCCATCAGCGCTTCATTGGCAGTGAAGTCAAACGTCAGGCGGTGCCAAATGCTCGTGCTGGTGCTCTTGTTATAATACGGCCCACTTACTGCTTCCTTTATTAAACTCGTGAATTCTGAATAACAGTACAGGGAACAGTGTACATACACCTACAGTTATAGACATTCACAATAGAGCAGATGCCAGTACAAATACACTTATCAGATTTGCTTAATGTGCCACATTTTCTTAAAACATCCAACAGCAAGTAAACGGAAAACGTACTTGGTTCATTGTCAACTTACTGGTCAGAAAATATTGTCTATAGTTATCAACTGCCACACTCATCATGGGGTTCACCGTCTAGGTAGGGGCAACATTGCAGTGGGTACAAGCATCTTCCTACTGACTGCCCTATTGTTATATGTACTCGTATTGTCCTGAGGGTTTTCGCCCTACCACTATGTACTGTACTGAACATTTAGTATATAGAGGAAGGTGAGAAAGACAGTGATCAATAAAGACATGGTATGGTAAGAACAGTTTGGACCTCAACAATGATCTGCTATCACAAACAAGATGGTCGTTACTGAGGAAACTGGCTTCTGAATACGAAGCGATTGTGGAGGAAACTGAAGACAGGTTGGGTGTTGGCAATACAGCGGTAACATGTATTGGACGCGTATCTCTCATTATAGTGTCCTGGGTTCAATCCCCTGCACAAACATCGCAGGCTTTCTTCTGGTACAACAAAAGTCATGACAAAGACCCTACCAACTGTCATAACGGCTGTTACGCAAGTAAATGGGGAAATTAGAAACAATAGGTATGTTTGTACGTACATCTAGATACATCTAGGATTCTAGGTTAAGGCATCATGAGATAACTTATTGTAAAAGCTGATCACCACCGTACAGTACCTCTCTTGTGTTTGAATAAATGTCTTGAATCAGGCGATTTATAAGCGGTCGTTCCTTTATTATTTATTTATTTTTATTTTTAGGACTGTTCACTAAGGTGAGAATGTTATATAATCGTGACAATGCTTTAAATAAAGGGTAACACGTGACCTACCAGTGATATACAAAGAAAACCATGTCACATTACACCCACCCTACCCCACCCACCCCAGTGACGGCCTTGGCCTCGGGTGTGTCAATTTAAGTGTGCAAAGTGAAAAGTTTAGAGTTTAAAAGACTACTAGTGACTAAATTATACATTTTTATATGCTAAATCCGGATTTGAGGACCACTAGCTCCTTATAATTTTAGTTTAATATCACGAAAAGAGCAATTTTTGCATATTTATATTGTATATAACGACATTTTATCTGGGAGACTGATTATCAGAAAGGTTTCTTGAACTTTACCAAAGTGTCCATGTCTTCCTCGTTCCTGTTTCTGGGGCCACCTGGCCCCTGATGTATGCCTCCCTCCTCTTTTTTGAGTAAACATGTTGTGCTACTTCAGTTGCCATCCCTTTTTTTTTTTTTTTTTTTTTTTTTTTTTTTTTTAAGGTTAAGGTGGGGAATGGAAGGAAGGCATGCTGGGGCTCAAGACACAGCCAGACATGAGGGATGGAGAAGTCACAACATATAGTCGTGGGGGGAAAGGTTGGAAAAGAAGTTTAATGAGTTAAACAGGGGGGGGACGACACCCCTTGTTTTACATATTACAGAGTTTGTTGGCTAACTAAGCTAACCTTGCTAAATGTGAATTTATATCATATAAGTTTTAATCTAAGGTGGATCACTGTGGCGGACATAGATGGGTCGTGTGTTGGGTTGTTGTAGTGCGGGCAGACTCCGGGGCCACCAGGCGTGGGGTCTCCCTCCGTTGATGTCTTCCCCGCTCAGGTGGTCTGGGTTGTGAGGGTAGGGTGTGTCATAGGAGGGAAGATCAGCTAAAACTAATGGCCCATCACTTTTTTTGGTAGATTTTAGTGTATATAAACAGAAAATAATTTCAGTTTCAATATTTTGCAACCTTTTGCTAGGTAAATTTTAGCGTGAAATTTATCGAAAATCTAACGTACAGCTGCATTAGTGCATTACAATTAAATAGTGAACATTGCTTTCTGACTTCATTCTTTAACAACCCAACTAACAATATTTTTTTCTGTTTCAGATTCTGATGCATATATAAGTTGATAATATTTGCGATGGCTGCTTGTGTCAGGACGAGGAACCAAAAATCCAGCCATCTCAGTCACTATCTTGGGTCTGGGAGAGAGCTCCTGAAGTCGGAGTTGCCTACATTGAGAGATACTTTGAGATACAGTGTTTTAATCAGGCAAATCAGTGAAAAGAACCAAAGAACTTACACAAACAAAGACATTGCCAGTGATATGACCAAAGCTGTCTTGGCACAGTACACTCTGGCTAACGCTCAGTTCAAGCCTCCAGTCATAACAAGTCAGAAGAAGATTAGTGAGAGACTGCTAGCCAGTTGGGAAAAGGCAAGAGATATCTCTCTTGGGAGAGGAAAACTTGCAGTTAAGGACAGCTTTGCCAAACAACTGGACCAGTTATTTGACATAATTACTTGCAAGTGCCCAATTATTCTCTGTCCTGAGTTTGGATGCGATCGTGACTGTAAATCCGAGGCCCACATCTCCTGTATTTGCAAGCGTGAACTGAAGATTCCTGTGATCGAACTGGCATTTGTCAAAGCACAGAGAGAGAAGACTGGCAGTATAGGGGCTCTCATGATTTCTAGCCAAGATATTCCGGAGTCCAAGAGACAGGAGGCTGCCACAGAGAAACAGAAGAGGAGAAGAGTTGCCGAGGAAAAGAGACTTGAGAAGGCCCAGGGTGAGGTAAAAAAGGCCGATGATTGGAGTCAAGCTGATTCAGAGTTTAATGACTTCCCCATGGCTGATCCGAGTGCTGACCAGGAGAATGGTGACTTTGTCCCTAACCCAGAAAATAATGATCCCAAACCTTCCAGGCATAACATTCGAAATAGGAAAGATATCCCGAGCATAGCTCTGGCCAGCATGCGACACCACACTGGTCTCAGAGAAACTGCAGAGATAGCAACAGCTGCCTGGATTGACGGTGGTTTGATAACACCTGATGATGTTCACCTGGTGATAGATCATAACAAGGTAAGGAGAGCTCAGGAGAAACTTGTCAGTAACCTAGAAGAGGAGTTTGATAAGGGGATAAGAGAAAATGGAATCAATTGTTTGTTCTTTGATGGGAGAAGGGATGACACTAAAGTGTTCATGAAAGTTGGAGATTCTGACAAGTTGTTCCCTGCCATGGTGAAGGAGGAACACTACTCCTGCTGCAGTGAACCAGGAGGGAAGTATTTGTGGCATTTCACTCCAGAGAAGGATGACATCAGGAAACCAGCTGAGATAGTGGCAGATAACATTGTGAACTGGCTCAGAGAGAGGAACGTAGACCAGACCCTGCAGGCCATTGGAGGGGACAGCACCAACACGAACACAGGGTGGCAAGGGGGAGTCATACAGTGGATAGAGCGGAAGATTGGGAGGAAGCTGGTCTGGATTGTTTGTGACCTCCACACCAACGAGTTGCCATTCAGACATCTGATCCAGGAGCTGGATGGCAAGACTCTTTCAAACAACAGATGGTCTGGTCCTCTTGGCAAGATGCTGGACTCTGCCACTGAGTTAGAAATAAATCCGAGCTTTGAAAAAATCACAGTTGGCCCTCCACTCGTTGAGCTTGCACATACTGTCATTGACGACCTGAGTACTGACCAGTACTATGGTTACATGATTTGCAATGCCATCAAAACTGGGGTCATGCCTGATAGACTTGCTTACCTGCAGATAGGTCCAGTCTCACATTCTAGGTGGCTCACAACGGCTCTCAGGTTCTGCAGAATTTGGGTCGCTCATCATAAACTGAAAGGGAACCAGCTTCACAACCTGAGACTTATTGTCCAATTCATCGTGAGTGTATACTTGCCAAATTTGTTCAACACCAAGGTCAAGTCATCGTTCTCCGAAGGTCCGAGGCATGTTCTCTTCCAGCTTGAGCTCCTGAGGAGTCAGCCAAGGAAGGTTGTTCAGATTGTGGGGCAGACTGTGAGGAGATCTTCCTGGTATGCTCATCCCGAGGCAGTTCTGCAGACAATGCTCTGCAGTAAGGATGAGGAGGAGAAAAGAGTGGCAGTCAAAAAGATCTTGGATATGAGACTTATGAGAGGATCTGGGCATGACGAATCAGTTGGTGACGATTCCTTCAGGGTCAGGAACACTCCTGAAGTCAATCTAGGTGCCAAGACCCTCACTGATCTCATAGATCTGGATAACATCCAGGCTGGCAGTGAGCCCCCTCTTACCTGCAGCCTCACCAATGTTCAAGTCAGAGCTTTCCTGGACAACCCCATGCATGTCCCTGCCTAGCCCTCGCACACCCAGAGTATAGAGCGTTGTGTACAGCAAGTGAGCGAGGCCAGCAGTCACGTGTACAGCCAGGAGAGGAGTGAAGGCTACATCCGAGCTCAGGTGGTCAGCAGGGAGGTGATGAGTAGAAACAGAAGCAAGAAAGACATGTTCTCTATGGTGTGCAGCAACACCGGGTCGTAGTAGTAAAACCGGTTTTTGTATTTGATGATTTTGTTTTCTAAAGGAATATTAAATTTGATGAATGTGTCAAGATCATTCGTTTCACTATTCTGGATCATTTTCATCCTAATAAATTAACCTGATACATTTACTTTACTTTAAATAAGCTATTTAGTGGTGTTGGTAAAAGGGTGGGAATGCTGAATTTTCATAAGATTTCAAGTTAAAATTTACTTAGCAAAAAATGAAAACTTTTCAAATCTGAAGATATCACATGATTCTGCACATGGAACTACATCATTAATACCATGGGCCGATTTTTCAAACTCAAAAAAAAAAAATTCGCCTCGGTATGACACCCTACTGTGAGGGTCATCCAGGAGCTTGTCCCAAACCTTCTTCCCTAGGCGATGGAACCTGAAGCTCAGGGCCTCTGTTTTATTTCTTAGGTGGATGGTTTCCACTGTCTCCTGGTAGGGTGGCACTTGGCCACTGGCTGACCTCAAACACTTGTTTTGGAAGCTCTGTAGTTGTTGTAGTCTAGTCTTCCCGAGTGTGACAAGTGGTATAGATGGGTACTCCAACACAGGCCTCACCAGCGCCTTGTACAGGTGAACTTGTATCTTCTCAGGCATCAATTTAAAACGTTTTAATTTGGCTGCGGCGACTTTGGCTTTATTTAGTCTGCCCTTCACGTGGGGAATGATGCCCGTCCGAGAAATGATGAGGCCGAGCAACCTGCCTTGTTTAGAGTACTCAATCTCTTCGCCGTCGATCATCAATGGGGCCGGTTTGAATTTGGCTATGGGTATGACCTCAAATTTCGTTTAGTTTGTTATTATTTTCCATTTATTTTCATACTCCGAGATCTCCTCTAGTGCCCGAGCAGTGAGTCGCGCCATCCTTGCTGTGGACCTTCCTGGGCAGGTGACGATCTGTGTTACATCGTCGGCATACATGACGTACTCGCTGCCGACGATTGGGGGTGGTAGGTCAGCCGTGTAGAGTGTATAAAGGGTTGGTGAGAGACAAGTGCCCTGAGGCACGCCGCTCGATAGTGAGAATTCTTCTCCGAAATGTTCTTGCATCTTGATTTTGGCACTGCGGTCTATAATGAAGTTACACAGCAGGCGCGTCAGATTTTCGGGTAGCCCCAGTTGTATGATCTTATACTGCAGCCCTGCGTGCCAAACTTTGTCAAACGCTTTGCTGACGTCCCTCAGTACTATATTGCACTACAGGCGGCCAGTCATGGCATTGGCGATCTGCTCGTAGGCCTGAGCTATGGCGGTGGATGTGCCTTTGTACTGTCGGAAGCCGAACTGGCGGGGATTATGCACGTCTTCGTCCTCCAGATACATCCGCAATCGCTTGTTGACTATTTTTTCGAATATTTTGGCAGGTACCTCTAGCAGCGATATTGGTCGAAAGTTTTCGACTTTGTTTGCAGGCTTTCCTGCTTTTGGTATGAGGCGAATAACGGCGATTTTGAACATCTTAGGGAAGTATCCAGAGGCGAGGCAAGCGTTGCATATATGAGCAAGCCTCTCTATCATGTTGTCGGGGAGTTGAGCCAGGATCTTCTTGTTAATGTGACTTTGACTAGGTGATTTGTTTTTAAACCCTTTTATGACGGCTGACACATCTGCAGGAACTATGCGCTCCGTCAGGTAGCTTCCG
Organism: Homarus gammarus; assembly: GCA_958450375.1. Classification (NCBI taxonomy): domain Eukaryota; kingdom Metazoa; phylum Arthropoda; class Malacostraca; order Decapoda; family Nephropidae; genus Homarus; species Homarus gammarus. The sequence continues at coordinate 19,592 of CAUDMG010004017.1, read as the reverse complement.
TCAACCAGTCTAGTGAAGTCAGCCCGTGGGAGCGGCTGGAGCAGGTGCTGATGGTCCTGCAACTGACCTAAAATGTCCTCCTCAAACTCTCTGTCGAAGCCCTCGTCCTCCTGTTCACTAATGGTAAAGATCTTTCGTAAATATCGCCGATGTAGTTGTTCTTGGTTTTCTTCCTCGAATATTTTTACGTTGTTTTGGTCGAGCAGGTAAGGGACCGTGCTAGAGGTGGAACCCATCAGTCGCTTGATCCCTTTCCAGAATGCAGCAGAATCGCGGTAATTGTTGGCTGCCTCCCACACCAAGGCGGCCCACTTTTGTTCATGTAGAAGTTTGCTCTCGTGCTGGATGTCCGTCATCCTCACACACCTCTCTACTGACTGTGTGTGTGTGTGTGTGAGGGCCGTGCACCAGTGGTGAGGGAGCAAGTCGTAGGAGGCTCGGTTACTCCAGAGTTCTGTTCAATAAGATCCGAGAATTTGGTGGCATCTGGGTTGTCAGGAGTCCTCCTGTGTGTGTCCTCATCTCCTTCACCTCTGATTTCCAGTATCCTTTTCACAGCTTCCCTCCTCTCCTTCTCCTCACTGCACAGCATGGCCTGGAGCACAGCCTCAGAGTGTTCATACCAGGCTGATCTCTTCACTGTAGGCATCACAATTCCGACCACCTCCTTCGTCTGACTTTTGAGCAGTTTCAGCTGGTACAGTACATGCCTGGGACCCTCCACCCAGCTGTGATTTATCTTGATGTTGGCATATAGACTCACACTATGAATTCCACAATTGTCCTCAGAAGTTTCAGGTTCCTACCCTTCAGTCCATGTTTGAAAATCCACAATATGCAGAACCTTAGAGCAGTGGTGAGCCACCTTCTGTGACAGAGTGGCCCAATCTCCAGGAGAGCTAGACTCTGAGTTACCTGTCCTGATTTGACGGCAGTGATGATTCTATAGCCATACGATTGGTCTGTGTTGAGATCCTTGACTACCTCCTGAGTGAGATTGGGTAGAGGAGGACCAACAATGATCCTCGTGGCAGTGTCTAACATTTTCCCGAGGGGCCCCGACCGTTTGTTGTTGCTCAATGTCTTTCCATCCAGTGCAATCACTAGGAATCTGAGACTCAGCTCCCCCGTGTGCAAGTCACAGACAATCTACACTAACTTCCTGCCGAGCTTGGCCTCCACATAATGCATTACTCTTCCCTCCCAGCCAGTATTCACATTAGTGCTGTCACCTCCCATGGTCAAAAGGATCTGGTCTGCTCCTCTTTCTTTTAGCCAGTTCACCAAATGATCAGCAATGACCTCAGCATGACTTATCTCCTCTGGCCCAAAATGCCACAAATATTTCCCTCCTGGTTCATTACACAATGTGTAGTGTGTTTCCGTAATGATTCCAGGAAACTGTCTGTCAGTTCCTTCAGTTTCCACCATCACTTAGGTGTCATCTATTCTCCCATCAAAGAAGATACAAGTGATGCCATTTTCCCTAATCTCCCCATCAAGCTTCTTAGCCAGCTCCTTAATCATTTTCTCCTGAGCCCTCCTCACCTTATTGTGATAAATCACCAGTGCTGTGTCAGACTCTGTGATAAGACCAGCATCAGTCCAGGCAGCAGTGGCAATCCCTGCAGTCTCTCTCCGCCCAGTATGAAGTCTCAAGCTAGTGTGATGTCCCTCCTTGCTACCCACAACATTGAGGAAAGGCAAAGTTGACAAGTGAAAATAAGAAGTGAATAATCTTGGGGTTGAAATACGTAGAAGCAGCGAGTAAGGAGCACACACACATGAATCACTGTTCGTTACAGTCAAATTTAAGTTATGAAAGGGATGAGAAGATTTTCATGTAAACTAAGTAATTTACTAACATTTATATTAAGTATTGATTAAGATAGTTAATTAGATACATTACATAGCACAAGTAAAACACAAAATATGCAATTATCAAAACAAAAGTAACACAACTATGCATCTACCAAAACACACCCAATTATTCTTACTTTAAACATTAAATACACTTACTATATACAACACAAAAACCTGATAGAAATGGCAGCTAAGGTAGCAAGTCTCGGACGTGATGGCCAACCACCACCATCAAACTATCACAACACCACCAACAGTAGTCCTTAATACAATTCGTCGTCCACACCCGGAGAAGAGGAATACCGTAGGCCGAGGAGAAGAGACTCAGCTTACCTGGCAGACACACTTGCCTCGATACCTCGGTCTCATAGTCAGATGGGAAACTGGTCTCATACTCGGATGGGAAACTGGTTCTGAAACGGTGATCACTGGGGTTGAGTAGCTTCGTGAAGCAGTTCCTTCTCCTGGTGTCAAGTTGGAGCAAGTGATGGTTATGGTGGTAGAGTAAGGAGGGGACAGAGTCGTCACACTAGCCAGAGCTATGTTGGTGATATTTGCAGTGTTACATCTCTTATTCTTCATTGCAGGAAAGGAAGAAGTTGTTGCAGTCTCTGATATGAAGACCTCGCCCTCTTCCCTCTTCCCTCTTCCCTGCCTTCTCCAGTGTATCTCCATCCAACTCGATCTCTAGTAGTGACTGGTTCCTCAACTCCTCTTCTTCTTGGCTGACTCCTCAACCTCTTCCTCTTCTCTTCGGCCTTCCTTTTCTGCTGCTCTCTGTCTCCTGGTATCAGGTCGATCAGCTAGACCCACCTTTTCTCTCTGACCTCTGAAAGGCAAGTTGGTATCTTCTGCTCCTTCCTGCATCTGAAGTCAATGTGAACCTCACTGTTGCAGAAAGGGTTGCACCCAAACTCAATGCAGCTTCTCATCGCACAGTGACATGCTAGGATGTCCACCAATTCGTCAAATTTCATCATGCCCCTATCTTTGACCTCTAGCTTCACATTGCCAATGGACACCTTCACTGCCTCATTCCACAGTGCCTTCACTTTAGCCCCGATCCTGCCCTCAGTGTTGATTACAGGTCTGTGAATAGAGCGTTGGCCTTTCTCCACTGAGCCAGTAGCCCAGGAACATTTTCTTTGTTGATAAGGTGATCAAATGGGAAATTCCTTCTGTCTTCCTCACTCATTTCTCTTCTCAACAAACCATACCTCAGCAGATCTTTGGCTATGGGCAGCTCTGCAGGGGAAGTTCCCTACCAGTACCCACCAAATGACTTAGGTGACAACTTGATTTGTTTCGGGTTCTGATTTCTTTCTGACTCGTACTGTGGACCTGTGAACAAAACAAATGTCATTTAAATTTGGATGGGCCTACACAAAATTAAGTTCATTGGAATTTTTAATACCTCCTTGGAATACTTTCACCATTGGAATTCTTAAAACCTGGTACAGTGGATCAAAGTAATGACAATTTCATATGTCTATCTTATAAAAATATACAATAGTTTGGCTCACACGTAACATTCCAAATAATTTGTAGTACACATTTACACAATATTTACATTACGAAGTAATCAAAATCGTCAAAAAGGAGGGAAACACATGTATTGACACTCAAAACTCCAGCAATTGTGACTATATAAAGCTTAGAAACCATATCTTGCACCAAAAATTACCAAACTTAACCACATATATCAATGACACATTGTTATATAATGATAGTCATATTTAGATTATATATCAACATTTTGTGACCCAAAAAAAAGTAGGTAAATGGCCTGTTCAAACAACTAAAAAGGCATTTCTAAGTTTCTTATATAAAATGGCACTATTTGAGTACGAGTAGTTTTTTAATTGTTGTCTTTACTAAAATTGACACACCCCACCCCACCTCACCAAACCCCACTCCACCCCATCTCCCGTAAAAATAATGAATTATACAACAAGGGAACTTATAAAAACGAATGAGTAATTTAACAACTGCGCCAGCCACAGGAAAAAGGTTACAAAAGCGGGGTACTGTTGGGTACGTTTGTGTGTGTGTGTGTGTGACACTTACCACCACTACTGTCTTAAACTGGTGGTAACCTGACCTTTGCAACCCGGCTACCCTTCTCTCATCATTTACAATGTGCACTGCATAACATCACTACATAACACCACTATATAACAGAACATAACACCAGTACACACCATTACATAACACCACTACATAACAATACATAACACCATTACATAAAACCATGACATAAAACCACTACATAACATCACTACATAACAGTTCATATCACCACTCCAAATCACTACTCAGTACCACTACAAATCACTGGATAATACCACAACATATCAATACATAACTCCAGTGCATAACACCATTACATAAAATCAGTACATAACAATACATAACACCACTTTATAACACTACATACACCACTACATAACACTACATAACACCACTACATAACACTACATAGCACCACTACATATCATTAGATAACACCACAACATATCACTACATAACAAAACAACATAACACTACATAACCCCACTATTTAAGACCAATACAAAACACTACATAACTTCACTACATATACTACATAACACAACCACATAACACTAAATAACACCACTATATAACACTACATAACACCACCACATAATAATAATAATAATAATAATAATAATAATAATAATAATGGTTGCCCCTAGCGTAACGAGGATGGCCAGCCCAAGGGCCACCTGGGCGTGAATTTGTTTAAGGTGTAGAAGCTGTCGCCAACACAACAACCACACCCTAAGTTTACGAGCTGCATTACCCAGTGTCAAGGAATAGTCCGAGACGACTGGACAACTCGCCAACTGTACTGGCTAACCATTTACCCCGGAATACGATCCTCAAATCGATTAAGCAAATCGATTAACATCCAGGTTCCCAATTATTGCTGGGTAGACAGAGGCAAATGGCGTAAAGAAACTAGCCCATAGCTTCACCCTGCCCAGGGATCGAACCCGAGTCCGTTCGCTTGCGAGGCGAGAATGCTGACCATTACACCACAGGTCGCCACATAACACTACATAACACCACTGCAAAACACAATATAACACCACGACATAACAGTAGATAACACCAAAAAAGCATTACATAAACTGCTGCATAACATCACTACATATCACTACATAACACAACACTACACACTTTAGAGCTCCACTACATAACACCACTTAACACCACTACATAACACTATATAACATTATGTAACACGTAACACTACATAACAGGGAATTCTAATACCAGATCTGCGTCACACCCTATTTAGTTTTGAAACAAGTGTTACCATGCCATCAACACATCCCGGTCAAACTTAAAACAAGTGTTACCATAACGTCAACACATTCCACTCACCCTTAAAACAAGCGTTACCATACCCAACACATCCCGTTAACCCGTAAAACAAGTGTTGTCATACCCTCAACACATCCCGCTAGTCATTAAAATAAGTGTTACCAAACCCGCCGCACACTCAAAGCAGCCTGGAGAAAGCAATGTTACCGTCCAGCAACACAACTTGATCAATTCCAAGAGGAAAGTGTTATCAGACTCACAATAGACCCTCCTTACACCTGAAGAAAAGGTGGTACCATTCACACAAAAGACTTTGCTTAACCCTGAGGAATTATGTAACCAAAGTTGTGAATCACTAAAAAGTGTTGTCAGGTCCCACAACACACTCGGCTTCTCTGATGCACCATCAGGTGTTACCAAACATATGCAACACCTTATCTCGTCCCAAGACATCATTCACTGTTACCAGACACACAATATATCTTATCCCACAAGGTACGATCAGGATTTACCGGATAATAAAGTAACCCTATCCAGTCCTAGGACACCAACAAGTGTTACCAGGCCCGTGAAACACCCTGCCCAGCCCCCGAAGCTCTGGCTATAGTATTACCAGACTTGCGTGGGGTGGTGATCCGGGTGCCGATACACAAAGGTTCGCCCGATCAATGTTCCTTGTAGCTGAAGATGTAAGAATATACTCAAGTGTTTAAATTAAGCTGAAGTACAAAATATAGTCTAAAAATATCATAAGAATTATAGTGATATTAAACCTTGTCGGTTTCCCTTAACACTTGTTAGGCGACAAAATGAAGAGATAAAGTCTAATAAGAAAAATTTTCACCATGATTAAGTAGTTGTAAGTGAACGTATCTATAGAATTTGCAAGTTATTTTTAGATTTTGTGTGTGTGTGTGTGTGTTTGTGTTTTAGTTTAAGTCAAATGGTCAAGTGTTTCCTTACATCCAGACTTACGAGGAACTTTCATCATGCGAACCTTTCTGGATAGAGAGCAAGGTCAGTCTCCCAGGTGTAGCATCTCCAGGTGTCTGTTGGTGTGGTAATTAAATATCTCTCCACCGCCCCTTGATCCCCCAAGCCCCCCCCCCCCCCCTCTCTCTCTCTCTCTCTCTCTCTCTCTCTCTTAACCTTCATGTGTTCCTCATTCATTTTCCTAACTTTCCCTATTTTTCATTTATTACATATTAGTGTGTGTGTGTATATGTGTGTGTATGTGTGTGTGTGTGTGTGTGTGTTTGTGTGTGTATGTGTGTGTGTGTGTGCAGCATATACTTTAACTCTTACACCCTGTATACCTCACCCCACCTGAGACAACACCCCCCTCCACCCGTCTCCGCTGTACTCTACAATATCTCCGAGGCTCAACGTTTCAGTTAATTTTCCCTGACAGCTGCCATCTTCTTAATGGAGATTATCACCTGAGTTAACCTTGTTTTCCGGATCACATGAAGAATAACCCCGAGCATATTTCACCTTAAGTTTAACCTAACCTAACCTAACCTAACCTAACCTAACATAACATAACATAACATAACCTAACATAACATAAAATAACATAACCCCAAGGTGTTGTTAGGGTGTTTAATCTTTTGGTTAAATAAGCGGGGGTAGTGTAATCTTCTTGTGATCCGTAATTACATTTCTTTGAATAATAAAACGATAAATTTCCCCATTAAGGATTATTTGGGCTCTGTATCTTTATGGTTTCTTATTTGTCGAAGCGTTATTACTTCTCTAATCTTGTCATTGTCACTGTCACCTGTTTCCCTCTTCATTATCCGTTATTTCTGCCATATAATCCCTAAGATGAGAGAGAGAGAGAGAGAGAGAGAGAGAGAGAGAGAGAGAGAGAGAGCCCCCCCCCCCCCCCCTCACAGTAGCGGGAGCGGAAACAGCAAAGACCCACTAAGCTGCAGCCCGCGTCTTGGCCTCGTGTGCCTAGATCAATACACGCCGCCATAGAGACAAGCACTTGCCATCTCCCTCCCCACCTCCTCCTGCTGCTGCTCTCCTGCTCCTCTGGTACTGTTACTGTACTCTTCCTCCTCCTCCTCCTCCTCCTCCTCTGATGCTGCTCGTCCTCTTCCTCCTCTGATCCTCCACCTTTATATCTTCTTCTTCGTCTTCTTCTTCTTCCAAACTCTCCTCCTCCTCCTCCTCCTCCTCCGTTGATGTAAACAGTTGTCTTCTGCCTCCTCCTCTTCTGCTTACCTCCAGCATCTTTTCCAATGCCTTAAATCTTCCTTCTCCTTATTTACCTCCCTTTCTTCTTCTCTTTTAGATCCTCCTCCTCCTCCTCTTCCTCCTCCTCAGCTAAATACTACCTGACTGTGATTGCCAAGACGCTCCTATCTTTAAATCCTACTCTCCTTCTTTGGCTTATCTCTTCCTCATTCCCTACCCCCCCCCCCCCCATCTTTTCTTCCTCCCTTCTCCCCTCCCTCCCTCCCTCCCTCCCTCCCTCCCTCACCCACTCTCTTTCTACCTTACTTCTTGACTCCCAGCCTCCCTGTCTTCCCCTATTCCTACCCCATTGCCCTTACTTTATCCCTCCCTCCCTTCATTTCTCCCATATTTCCTTCCTCCCTCGTTTTCCTTCTACCTTTCATTTATACTCTTATCCTTTCGTTCTAGTTTCTTTTCTGATTTCTCTTTTCTTCTTCTTTATCTTACCTTCCATTATCTGTGTCTCTGTCTCTCCTCCTTTTTCCTTTTCTTCTGTTCACCATTCATTCCTCTCTTTTTCTCTCCTCTCCTTCTCTACCTTTTCTCTGTTCATCATCCCCTCTTCCCTTCCTCTTTCTTTCTCTCCTTTTATCCTTCATCAATTCTATCTCTCCTTCTCTCTCCCTTTTCTATGTTCACCATTCATTCCTGTCTTTCTTCTTCTCTTTTTCATAAACTACACATACAACTATACAATTACCTTTAGATATACAGTTAAATACACGTAAATAATACACTTTTCTGAGACGATGTGTACGGGGCGTTGTCTAAAAGAGTTGGTGACAACTTTGGTGAGAATGCTGGTGATAGAGTTGGAAGTGGCGCTAGTGAAGGTGTTGGTGGAGATGGTGATGGTGAAAGTGGTGGCGCTGGTGATGATGTTGGTGTGGGTGTTGGCGTAGATATTGGTGTAGATATTGGTGTGGGTGTTGGTGAGGATGTTGGTGAGGGTGTCGGAGATGGAAATGGAGAAGGTGCTGGTGTAGGTATTGGTGTGGGTGTTGGTGTAGATGTTCATGTAGATGTTGGTGTGGATATTTATAAGTGTGGTGTGGGCGTTGGTGTGGATGTTGGTGTGGTTGTTGGTGAGGGTGTTGGTGTGGATGTTGGTGTGGTTGTTGGTGAGGGTGTTGGTGTGGATGTTGGTGTGGTTGTTGGTGAGAGTGTTGGTGTGGGTGTTGGTGTGGTCGTTGGTGTGGATGTTGGTGTGGTTGTTGGTGAGGGTGTTGGTGTGGTTGTTGGTGTGAGTGTTGGTGAATGTGGTGTGGGTGTTGGTGTGGAAGTTGGTGTGGGTGTTTGTGTGGGTGTTGGTGTGGGTGTTGGTGTGGGTGTTTGTGTTGGTGTGGGTATTGGTGAGGATGTTTGTGTTGGTGTGGGTGTTGGTGTTAGTGTGGGTGTTGGTGTTAGTGATGGGTGTTGGTGTTAGTGTGGGTGTTGGTGTGGGTGTTGGTGAAGGGTGTTTGTGTAGGTGTTGGTCTGTGTGTTGGTGAAGGGTGTTGGTGTGGGTGTTGGTGTTGGTAAGGGTGTTGGTGTGGATATTGGCGAATGTGGTGTAGATATTGGTGTGGGTATTGATGAGGGTGTTGGTGTGGGTGCTGGTGTGGTTGTTGGTGTAGTTGTTGGTGTGGGTGTTGGTGTGGGTGTTGGGGAGGGTGCTGGTGAGGGTGTTGGTGTGGGTGTTGGTGTGGATATTGGTGAATGTGGTGTGGATGTTGGTGTGGATGTTGGTGTGGGTATTGGTGAGGGTGTTGGTAACTTTGTTGGTGAGGGAGTTGGTGTGGGTGTTGGTGTGGGTGTTGGTGTGGGTATTAGTGAGGGTGTTGGTGTGGATGGTGGTGAGGGTGTTGGTGTTAGTGAGGGTGTTAGTGTTTGTGTGGGTGTTGGTGTTAGTGTGGGTGTTGGTGTTAGTGAGGGTGTTGGTGTTAGTGAGGGTGTTGGTGTTAGTGAGGGTGTTGGTGTTAGTGAGGGTGTTGGTGTTAGTGAGGGTGTTGGTGTTAGTGAGGGTGTTGGTGTTAGTGAGGGTGTTGGTGTTAGTGAGGGTATTGGTGTTAGTGAGAGTGTTGGTGTTAGTGAGGGTGTTGGTGTTAGTGAGGGTGTTGGTGCTAGTGAGGGTGTTGGTGATAGTGAGGGTGTTGGTGTTAGTGAGGGTGTTGGTGTTAGTGAGGGTGTTGGTGTTAGTGAGGGTGTTGGTGTTAGTGAGGGTGTTGGTGTTAGTGTGGGTGTTGGTGTTAGTGAGGGTGTTGGTGGTAGTGAGGGTGTTGGTGTTAGTTAGGGTGTTGATGATGGTGTTGGTGTTAGTGAGGGGGTTGGTGCTAGTGAGGGTGTTGGTGTTAGTGAGGGTGTTGGTGTTAGTGAGGGTGTTGGTGTTAGTGAGGGTGTTGTTGTTAGTGAGGGTGTTGGTGTTAGTGAGGGTGTTGGTGTTAGTGTTGGTGTTGGTGTTAGTGAGGGCGTTGGTGTTAGTGAGAGTGTTGGTGTTAGTGAGGGTGTTGTTGTTAGTGAGGGTGTTGGTGTTAGTGATATTGTTGGTGTTAGTGAGGGTGTTGGTGTTAGTGTGGGTGTTGGTGTTAGTGAGGGTGCTGGTGTTAGTGTAGGTGTTGGTGTTTGTGTGGGTGTTGGTGTTAGCGAGGGTGTTGGTGTTAGTGAGGGTGTTACTGTTAGTGTGGGTGATGGTGTTAGTGAGGGTTTTGGTGTTAGTGAGGGTGTTGGTGTTAGTGAGGGTGTTGGTGTTAGTGATGGTGTTGGTGTTAGTGAGGGTGTTGGTGTTAGTGAGGGTGTTGGTGTTAGTGAGGGTGTTGGTGTTAGTGTAGGTGTTGGTTGTTACTGTGGGTGTTGGTGTTAGTGAGGGTGTTGGTCTTAGTGAGGGTGTTGGTGTTAGTGAGGGTGTTGTTGTTAGTGAGGGTGTTGGTGTTAGTGAGGGTGTTGGTGTTCGTGAGGGTGTTGGTGTTAGTGTGGGTGTTGGTGTTATTGAGGGTGCTGGTGTTAGTGTAGGTGTTGGTGTTTGTGTGGGTGTTGGTGTTAGTGAGGGTGTTGGTGTTAGTGAGGGTGTTTGTGTTAGTTAGGGTGTTGGTGTTAGTGTGGGTGTTGATGATGGTGTTGGGGTTGGTTTTGGTGATTGTGTTAGTGAGTTTGTTGGTGTTAGTTAGCGTGTTGGTGTTAGTGTGGGTGTTGATGAAGGTGTTGGTGTGGGTTTTGGTGATGGTGTTAGTGAGGGTTGTTCGTGTTAGTGAGGGTGTTGGTGTTAGTGAGGGTGTTGGTGTTAGTGTGGGTGTTGGTGTTAGTGAGGATGTTGGTGTTAGTGAGGGTGTTGGTGTTAGTGAGGGTGTTGGTGTTAGTGTGGGTGTTGGTGTTAGTGAGGGTGTTGGGGTTAGTGAGGGTGTTGGTGTTAGTTAGGGTGTTGGTGTCAGTGAGGGTGTTGGTGTTAGTGAGGGTGTTGGTGTTAGGTTAGTGAGGGTGTTGGTGTTAGTTAGGTTGTTGGTGTTAGTGAATGTGTTGGTGTTAGTGAGGGTGTTGGTGTTAGTGAGGGTGTTGGTGTTAGTGTGGGTGTTGGTGTTAGTGAGAGTGTTGGGGTTAGTGAGGGTGTTGGTGTTAGTTAGGGTGTTGGTGTTAGTGAGGGTGTTGGTGTTAGTGAGGGTGTTGGTGTTAGTGTGGGTGTTGGTGTTAGTGAGGGTGTTGGTGTTGGTGAGGGTGTTGGTGTTATTGAGGGTGTTGGTGTTAGTGAGGGTGTTGGTGTTAGTGAGGGTGTTGGTGTTAGTGTGGGTGATGGTGTTAGTGAAGGTGTTGTTGTTAGGTTAGTGAGGGTGTTGGTGTTAGTGAGGGTGTTTGTGTTAGTTAGGGTGTTGGTGTTAGTGTGGGTGTTGATGATGGTGTTGGGGTTGGTTTTGGTGATTGTGTTAGTGAGTTTGTTGGTGTTAGTGTGGGTGTTGGTGTTAGTGAGGGTGATGGTGTTAGTGAAGGTGTTGTGTTAGGTTAGTGAGGGTGTTGGTGTTAGTGAGGGTGTTGGTGTTAGTGAGGGTGTTGGTGTTAGTGTGGGTGATGGTGTTAGTGAGGGTTTGGTGTTAGTGAGGGTGTTGGTGTTAGTGAGGGTGTTGGTGTTAGTGAGGGTGTTGGTGTTAGTGAGGGTGTTGGTGTGAGTGAGGGTGTTGCTGTTAGTGTGGGTGATGGTGTTAGTGAGGGCTTTGGTGTTAGTGAGGGTGTTGGTGTTAGTGAGGGTGTTGGTGTTAGTGAGGGTGTTGGTGATAGTATAGGTGTTGGTGTTACTGTGGGTGTTGGTGTTAGGGAGGGTGTTGGTGTTAGTGAGGGTGTTGGTGTTAGTGAGGGTGTTGGTGTTAGTGAGGGTGTTGTTGTTAGTGAGGGTGTTGGTGTTAGTGAGGGTGTTGGTGTTAGTGTGGGTGTTGGTGTTAGTGAGGGTGTTGGTGTTAGTGAGGGTGCTGGTGTTAGTGTAGGTATTGGTGTTTGTGTGGGTGTTGGTGTTAGTGAGGGTGTTGGTGTTAGTAAGGTGTTGGTGTTAGTGAGGGTGTTGGTGTTAGTGAGGGTGTGTTAGGTTAGTGTGGGTGTTGCTGTTAGTGAGGGTGTTGGTGTTAGTGAGGGTGTTGGTGTTAGTGAGGGTGTTGGTGTTAGTGTGGGTGTTGGTGTTAGTGAGGGTGTTGGTGTTAGTATGGGTGTTGGTGTTAGTGAGGGTGTTGGTGTTAGTGAGGGTGTTGGTGTTAGTGTGGGTGTTGGTGTTAGGTAGGGTGTTGGTGTTAGTGTGGGTGTTGGTGTTAGTGAGGGTGTTGGTGTTAGTGAGGGTGTTGGTGTTAGTTAGGGTGTTGGTGTTAGTGAGGGTGTTGGTGTTAGTGTGGGTGTTGTGTGGTTAGTGAGGGTGTTGGTGTTAGTGAGGGTGTTGGTGTTAGTGAGGGTGTTGGTGTTAGTGTGGGTGATTGTGTTAGGTTAGTGAGGGTGTTTGTGTTAGTTAGGGTGTTGGTGTTAGTGAGGGTGTTGGTGTTAGTGAGGGTGTTGGTGTTAGTGTGGGTGTTGGTGTTAGTGAGGGTGTTGGTGTTAGTGTGGGTGTTGGTGTTAGTGAGGGTGTTGGTGTTAGTGAGGGTGTTGGTGTTAGTTAGGTGTTGGTGTTAGTGAGGGTGTTGGTGTTAGTGAGGGTGTTGGTGTTAGTGAGGGTGTTGGTGTTAGTGCGTGTGTTGGTGTTAGTGAGGGTGTTGGTGTTAGTGAGGGTGTTGGTGTTAATGGGGTGTGGTGTTAGTGAGGGTGTTGGTGTTAGTGAGGGTGTTGGTGTTAGTGAGGGTGTTGGTGTTAGTGAGGGTGTTGGTGTTAGTGAGGGTGTTGGTGTTAGTGTGGGTGTGGTGTTAGTGAGGTGTTGGTGTTAGTGAGGGTGTTGGTGTTAGTGAGGGTGTTGGTGTTAGTGAGGGTGTTGGTGTTAGTGAGGGTGTTGGTGTTAGTGTGGGTGTTGGTGTTAGTGAGGGTGTTGGTGTTAGTGAGGGTGTTGGTGTTAGTGAGGGTGTTGGTGTTAGTGAGGGTGTTGGTGTTAGTGAGGGTGTTGGTGTTAGTGTGGGTGTTGGTGTTAGTGAGGTGTTGTGTTAGGTTAGTGAGGGTGTTGGTGTTAGTGAGGGTGTTGGTGTTAGTTAGGGTGTTGGTGTTAGTGTGGGTGTTGATGATGGTGTTGGGGTTGGTTGGGTGTTGTGTTAGTGAGTGTGTTGGTGTTAGTGTGGGTGTTGGTGTTAGTGAGGGTGATGGTGTTAGTGAAGGTGTTGTGTGGTTAGTGAGGGTGTTGGTGTTAGTGAGGGTGTTGGTGTTAGTGAGGGTGTTGGTGTTAGTGAGGGTGTTGGTGTTAGTGAGGGTGTTGGTGTTAGTGAGGGTGTTGGTGTTAGTGTGGGTGTTGGTGTTAGTGAGGGTGTTGGTGTTAGTGAGGGTGTTGGTGTTAGTGAGGGTGTTGGTGTTAGTGTGGGTGTTGGTGTTAGTGAGGGTGTTGGTGTTAGTGTGGGTGTTGGTGTTAGTGAGGGTGTTGGTGGTTAGTGAGGGTGTTGGTGTTAGTGAGGGTGTTGGTGTTAGTGAGGGTGTTGGTGTTAGTGTGGGTGTTGTGATGGTGTGGGGTGTTTTGGTGATTGTGTTAGTGAGTGTTGGTGTTAGTGTGGGTGTTGGTGTTAGTGAGGGTGTTGGTGTTAGTGAGGTGTTGGTGTTAGTGAGGGTGTTGGTGTTAGTGAGGGTGTTGGTGTTAGTGAGGGTGTTGGTGTTAGTGTGGGTGTTGGTGTTAGTGAGGGTGTTGGTGTTAGTGAGGGTGCTGGTGTTAGTGTAGGTGTTGGTGTTTGTGTGGGTGTTGGTGTTAGCGAGGGTGTTGGTGTTAGTGAGGGTGTTACTGTTAGTGTGGGTGATGGTGTTAGTGAGGGTTTTGGTGTTAGTGAGGGTGTTGGTGTTAGTGAGGGTGTTGGTGTTAGTGATGGTGTTGGTGTTTGTGAGGGTGTTGGTGTTAGTGAGGGTGTTGGTGTTAGTGAGGGTGTTGGTGTTAGTGTAGGTGTTGGTTGTTACTGTGGGTGTTGGTGTTAGTGAGGGTGTTGGTCTTCATGAGGGTGTTGGTGTTAGTGAGGGTGTTGTTGTTAGTGAGGGTGTTGGTGTTAGTGAGGGTGTTGGTGTTCGTGAGGGTGTTGGTGTTAGTGTGGGTGTTGGTGTTATTGAGGGTGCTGGTGTTAGTGTAGGTGTTGGTGTTTGTGTGGGTGTTGGTGTTAGTGAGGGTGTTGGTGTTAGTGAGGGTGTTTGTATTATTTAGGGTGTTGGTGTTAGTGTGGGTGTTGATGATGGTGTTGGGGTTGGTTTTGGTGATTGTGTTAGTGAGTTTGTTGGTGTTAGTTAGCGTGTTGGTGTTAGTGTGGGTGTTGATGAAGGTGTTGGTGTGGGTTTTGGTGATGGTGTTAGTGAGGGTTGTTCGTGTTAGTGAGGGTGTTGGTGTTAGTGAGGGTGTTGGTGTTAGTGTGGGTGTTGGTGTTAGTGAGGATGTTGGTGTTAGTGAGGGTGTTGGTGTTAGTGAGGGTGTTGGTGTTAGTGTGGGTGTTGGTGTTAGTGAGGGTGTTGGGGTTAGTGAGGGTGTTGGTGTTAGTTAGGGTGTTGGTGTCAGTGAGGGTGTTGGTGTTCGTGAGGGTGTTGGTGTTAGGTTAGTGAGGGTGTTGGTGTTAGTTAGGTTGTTGGTGTTAGTGAATGTGTTGGTGTTAGTGAGGGTGTTGGTGTTAGTGAGGGTGTTGGTTTTAGTGTGGGTGATGGTGTTAGTGAGAGTGTTGGGGTTAGTGAGGGTGTTGGTGTTAGTTAGGGTGTTGGTGTTAGTGAGGGTGTTGGTGTTAGTGAGGGTGTTGGTGTTAGTGTGGGTGTTGGTGTTAGTGAGGGTGTTGGTGTTGGTGAGGGTGTTGGTGTTATTGAGGGTGTTGGTGTTAGTGAGGGTGTTGGTGTTAGTGAGGGTGTTGGTGTTAGTGTGGGTGATGGTGTTAGTGAAGGTGTTGTTGTTAGGTTAGTGAGGGTTTTGGTGTTAGTGAGGGTGTTTGTGTTAGTTAGGGTGTTGGTGTTAGTGTGGGTGTTGATGATGGTGTTGGGGTTGGTTTTGGTGATTGTGTTAGTGAGTTTGTTGGTGTTAGTGTGGGTGTTGGTGTTAGTGAGGGTGATGGTGTTAGTGAAGGTGTTGCTGTTAGGTTAGTGAGGGTGTTGGTGTTAGTGAGGGTGTTGGTGTTAGTGAGGGTGTTGCTGTTAGTGTGGGTGATGGTGTTAGTGAGGGCTTTGGTGTTAGTGAGGGTGTTGGTGTTAGTGAGGGTGTTGGTGTTAGTGAGGGTGTAGGTGTTAGTGAGGGTGTTGGTGTGAGTGAGGGTGTTGCTGTTGGTGTGGGTGATGGTTTTAGTGAGGGCTTTGGTGTTAGTGAGGGTGTTGGTGTTAGTGAGGGTGTTGGTGTTAGTGAGGGTGTTGGTGATAGTATAGGTGTTGGTGTTACTGTGGGTGTTGGTCTTAGGGAGGGTGTTGGTGTTAGTGAGGGTGTTGGTGTTAGTGAGGGTGTTGGTGTTAGTGAGGGTGTTGTTGTTAGTGAGGGTGTTGGTGTTAGTGAGGGTGTTGGTGTTAGTGTGGGTGTTGGTGTTAGTGAGGGTGTTGGTGTTAGTGAGGGTGCTGGTGTTAGTGTAGGTATTGGTGTTTGTGTGGGTGTTGGTGTTAGTGAGGGTGTTGGTGTTAGTAAAGGTGTTGGTGTTAGTGAGGGTGTTGGTGTTAGTGAGGGTGTGTTAGGTTAGTGTGGGTGTTGCTGTTAGTGAGGGTGTTGGTGTTAGTGAGGGTGTTGGTGTTAGTGAGGGTGTTGGTGTTAGTGTGGGTGTTGGTGTTAGTGAGGGTGTTGGTGTTAGTATGGGTGTTGGTGTTAGTGAGGGTGTTGGTGTTAGTGAGGGTGTTGGTGTTAGTGTGGGTGTTGGTGTTAGGTAGGGTGTTGGTGTTAGTGTGGGTGTTGGTGTTAGTGAGGGTGTTGGGGTTAGTGAGGGTGTTGGTGTTAGTTAGGGTGTTGGTGTTAGTGAGGGTGTTGGTGTTAGTGTGGGTGATTGTGTTAGGTTAGTGAGGGTGTTGGTGTTAGTTAGGGTGTTGGTGTTAGTGAGGGTGTTGGTGTTAGTGTGGGTGATTGTGTTAGGTTAGTGAGGGTGTTTGTGTTAGTTAGGGTGTTGGTGTTAGTGAGGGTGTTGGTGTTAGTGAGGGTGTTGGTGTTAGGTTAGTGTGGGTATTGGTGTTAGTGAGGGTGTTGGTGTTAGTGTGGGTGTTGGTGTTAGTGAGGGTGTTGGGGTTAGTGAGGGTGTTGGTGTTAGTTAGAGTGTTGGTGTCAGTGAGGGTGTTGGTGTTCGTGATGGTGTTGGTGTTAGGTTAGTGAGGGTGTTGGTGTTAGGTTGTTGGTGTTAGTGAATGTGTTGGTGTTAGTGAGGGTGTTGGTGTTAGTGAGGGTGTTGGTGTTAGTGTGGGTGATGGTGTTAGTGAGAGTGTTGGTGTTAGTGAGGGTGTTGGTGTTAGTGAGGGTGTTGGTGTTAGTGAGGGTGTTGGTGTTAGTGTGGGTGTTGGTGTTAGTGAGGGTGTTGGTGTTAGTGAGGGTGTTGGTGTTAGTGAGGGTGTTGGTGTTAGTGAGGGTGTTGGTGTTAGTGAGGGTGTTGGTGTTAGTGTGGGTGATGGTGTTAGTGAAGGTGTTGTTGTTAGGTTAGTGAGGGTGTTGGTGTTAGTGAGGGTGTTGGTGTTAGTTAGGGTGTTGGTGTTAGTGTGGGTGTTGATGATGGTGTTGGTGTTGGTTTTGGTGATTGTGTTAGTGAGTGTGTTGGTGTTAGTGAGGGTGTTGGTGTTAGTGAGGGTGTTGGTGTTAGTGAGGTGTTGGTGTTAGTGAGGGTGTTGGTGTTAGTGAGGGTGTTGGTGTTAGTGAGGGTGTTGTGTTAGTGTGGGTGTTGGTGTTAGTGAGGGTGTTGGTGTTAGTGAGGGTGTTGGTGTTAGTGTGGGTGTTGGTGTTAGTGAGGGTGTTGGTGTTGGTGAGGGTGTTGGTGTTAGTGAGGGTGTTGGTGTTAGTGTGGGTGTTGGTGTTAGTGAGGGTGTTGGTGTTAGTGTGGGTGATGGTGTTAGTGAAGGTGTTGTTGTTAGGTTAGTGAGGGTGTTGGTGTTAGTGAGGGTGTTGGTGTTAGTGAGGGTGTTGGTGTTAGTGTGGGTGTTGATGATGGTGTTGGGGTTGGTTTTGGTGATTGTGTTAGTGAGTTTGTTGGTGTTAGTGTGGGTGTTGGTGTTAGTGAGGGTGTTGGTGTTAGTGAGGTGTTGTGTTGGTTAGTGAGGGTGTTGGTGTTAGTGAGGGTGTTGGTGTTAGTGAGGGTGTTGGTGTTAGTGTGGGTGTTGGTGTTAGTGAGGGTGTTGGTGTTAGTGAGGGTGTTGGTGTTAGTGAGGTGTTGGTGTTAGTGAGGGTGTTGGTGTTAGTGAGGGTGTTGGTGTTAGTGAGGGTGTTGGTGTTAGTGTGGGTGTTGGTGTTAGTGAGGGTGTTGGTGTTAGTGAGGGTGTTGGTGTTAGTGAGGGTGTTGGTGTTAGTGTGGGTGTTGGTGTTAGTGAGGGTGTTGGTGTTAGTGAAGGTGTTGTTGTTAGGTTAGTGAGGGTGTTGGTGTTAGTGAGGGTGTTGGTGTTAGTGAGGGTGTTGGTGTTAGTGAGGGTGTTGGTGTTAGTGAGGGTGTTGGTGTTAGTGTGGGTGATGGTGTTAGTGAGGGTGTTGGTGTTAGTGAGGGTGTTGGTGTTAGTGAGGGTGTTGGTGTTAGTGAGGGTGTTGGTGTGAGTGTAGGTGTTGGTGTTAGTGTGGGTGTTGGTGTTAGTGAGGGTGTTGGTGTTAGTGAGGGTGTTGGTGTTAGTGAGGGTGTTGGTGTTAGTGAGGGTGTTGGTGTTAGTGAGGGTGTTGGTGTTAGTGAGGGTGTTGGTGTTAGTGTGGGTGTTGGTGTTAGTGAGGGTGTTGGTGTTAGTGAGGGTGTTGGTGTTAGTGTAGGTGTTGGTGTTAGTGTGGGTGTTGGTGTTAGTGAGGGTGTTGGTGTTAGTGAGGGTGTTGGTGTTAGTGAGGGTGTTGGTGTTAGTGAGGGTGTGTTGGTTAGTGTGGGTGTTGCTGTTAGTGAGGGTGTTGGTGTTAGTGAGGGTGTTGGTGTTAGTGAGGGTGTTGGTGTTAGTGTGGGTGTTGGTGTTAGTGAGGGTGTTGGTGTTAGTATGGGTGTTGGTGTTAGTGAGGGTGTTGGTGTTAGTGAGGGTGTTGGTGTTAGTGTGGGTGTTGGTGTTAGGTAGGGTGTTGGTGTTAGTGTGGGTGTTGGTGTTAGTGAGGGTGTTGGTGTTAGTGAGGGTGTTGGTGTTAGTGTAGGGTGTTGGTGTTAGTGAGGGTGTTGGTGTTAGTGAGGGTGTTGGTGTTAGTGAGGGTGTTGGTGTTAGTGAGGGTGTTGGTGTTAGTGAGGGTGTTGGTGTTAGTGTGGGTGATGGTGTTAGTGAAGGTGTTGTTGTTAGGTTAGTGAGGGTGTT
Organism: Homarus gammarus; assembly: GCA_958450375.1. NCBI lineage: Eukaryota > Metazoa > Arthropoda > Malacostraca > Decapoda > Nephropidae > Homarus > Homarus gammarus. Next base: position 1,139 of record CAUDMG010004017.1, on the reverse strand, counting down.
GGTGTTAGTTAGGGTGTTGGTGTTAGTGAGGGTGTTGGTGTTAGTGTGGGTGATGGTGTTAGGTTAGTGAGGGTGTTGGTGTTAGTTAGGGTGTTGGTGTTAGTGAGGGTGTTGGTGTTAGTGAGGGTGTTGGTGTTAGGTTAGTGTGGGTGTTGGTGTTAGTGAGGGTGTTGGTGTTAGTGAGGGTGTTGGTGTTAGTGAGGGTGTTGGTGTTAGTGTGGGTGGTGTGTTAGTGAGGGTGTTAGTGTTAGTGAGGGTGTTGGTGTTAGTGAGGGTGTTGGTGTTAGTGAGGGCGTTTGTTCGGTTAGTGAGGGTGTTGGTGTTAGTGAGGGTGTTGGTGTTAGTGTGGGTGATGGTGTTAGTGAGGGTGTTGGTGTTAGTGAGGGTGTTGGTGTTAGTGAGGGTGTTGGTGTTAGTGAGGGTGTTGGTGTTAGTGAGGGTGTTGGTGTTAGTGAGGGTGTTGGTGTTAGTGAGGGTGTTGGTGTTAGTGAGGGTGTTGGTGTTAGTGAGGGTGTTGGTGTTAGTGAGGGTGTTGGTGTTAGTGAGGGTGTTGGTGTTAGTGTAGGTGTTGGTGTTAGTGAGGGTGTTGGTGTTAGTGAGGGTGTTGGTGTTAGTGAGGGTGTTGGTGTTAGTGAGGGTGTTGGTGTTAGTGTGGGTGTTGATGATGGTGTTGGGGTTGGTTTTGGTGATTGTGTTAGTGAGTTTGTTGGTGTTAGTTAGGGTGTTGGTGTTAGTGTGGGTGTTGTGTTAGTGTGGGTGTTGGTGTTAGTGGGTGTTGGTGTTAGTGAGGGTGTTGGTGTTAGTGAGGGTGTTGGTGTTAGTGAGGGTGTTGGTGTTAGTGTGGGTGTTGGTGTTAGTGAGGGTGTTGGTGTTAGTGAGGGTGTTGGTGTTAGTGAGGGTGTTGGTGTTAGTGTGGGTGTTGGTGTTAGTGAGGGTGTTGGGGTTAGTGAGGGTGTTGGTGTTAGTTAGGGTGTTGGTGTTAGTGAGGGTGTTGGTGTTAGTGATGGTGTTGGTGTTAGTGTGGGTGTTGGTGTTAGTGAGGGTGTTGGTGTTAGTGAGGGTGTTGGTGTTAGTGAGGGTGTAGGTGTTAGTGTGGGTGTTGGTGTTAGTGAGGGTGTTGGTGTTAGTGAGGGTGTTGG